>NQVE01000176.1:57500-517500 GCA_003260385.1 Cuscuta australis
AGCATCGAGTATTAACACCCTAGTTTATCGTCATACATCATATAAGGTTATTTAGTTGTCCAAACATCATTTTTATTCTAAGAAATTGTCTTTATATTGATGTATCAAAATAGGATTTTATATCTTCAAAAATAGCATTTTCGGACTTAAAATGTTTGTAACGGTCGACCGTTGGATCTGCACGATCGTTCGTACCTTTCTGGAAAACGCAAAAAAATGGAGTTACTATTCATCATCTTCGGCCTTTGATCTAGTTTCTCAAAACACCATAAAAGCTTCTAAGCTTTAAACTAACTTCATAAAAATGTTTTCTAACATCCATAGATCATTCACAAATGATTTATTTGAAGCTTTAACAACAAAACAAATTTGGTGATTGTGAATATCAAAATGTTTACATTTCCAAATATATATGAATCAATAAGTTCAGGGATCATTCCAATGCCTTCTAAAGTTGTTTAAAATCATGGTACAGACCTGGAAATCAACGAGATGAAGCTCAACGAACGAACGGGAGCGAAAACAACGTCGGAAATCTCAAAACCCGTCACTTCCCGTCACCACTGTACCAGCCCTGGTTTTCGGGTGATATCTCCTTCGTCAACAAAATCGCGAACCGTTTGAAGCTACGAATTCGTAAGACATAAGGCTACAACTTTAGTTTAGAAACCAGATTAAAATAACGAAGTTTAGATGGTGTAAAAATACTCACAAGTGGACTACTTTGCACAGGGGATATTTTCTTCATTCAATTTTCTGGGGTAACATCCGGCAAGACGACGGCGATGCATTGTGATCTAATGAAACTATAGGAAGAAGAATGAAGAATTTTAGTGGATAATTGAAGGAGAAATGGTGCTCCATTTATAGGTGAAGAAGAAGAGTTGTATGAAGTTTGATGACTTCATTTGGGGTGATTTTCTTTGATCATTCGTTCAGGGTAGTGGGGTGGCGGTCGATCTTTGGAAATTTCACATGTCTCTCCTTGATTGGGACTAAAATGGTCCCAATCGAGGTATACTTTTTGGTTCATTTTTCTCCAATTTGAGATGTGATTGTACCGTTACAGTGAGACACTCAAGTTCTACGCGACAATATAATTTTCACATTTTTTTGAAATACTTTTTCCGACACCATATTTTTTAGTGTTGACTTTAACAGAGTCAAAATTGAATTAATTGATATATAATTAAAAGTACTCTCATATTCAATCAATATTATTCAATTTAAAAAATTTATTTCAATAAATCATTTTACAAAAGTTCACATCTTTAACCAATTCCCATTCTTATGCTAATTACATAGTCACAACTCAAAATCCATACATTAGATTTGTTCATAAAATATACCGTTGGATTTGACTCTTCGAGACCTATTCATAAAACTAAATTTTAACAAAACATCATTGACTCCAAAAATTCCTTCATTTTCGGTCAAACATAGAAATAATATTTTGTCGGGTCAAAATACTGTTTTGAAATTCTTTTATCATAAAATAACTTTTAGGCCATGTTTTGGGGCGTTACTGTTAGAATAAAAGACCAACGCTAGAGGGGGGGTGAATAGCGTTTGATCGTGGAAATCGCAGGAATTAAGAATTTAAAAGAGAAGTAAAGAGAAGAGTAAGAGGCACACCGAATTTTACCCTGGTTCACCACAACTTGTGGCTAATCCAGCCTCCCGAGAGACTCTCTCGAGCTACACTACTAACTCGTTAAGCTTACGGATGCTTAACAAACCGTTACAACTTGAGAGTTCGAGTCACACGAACCTCAACGAATCCTTCAAAGGAAACAGACCTTCCTTTGAATCAACCGAGAGAGATAATATCTCTCAACATGTCTAAGAACACAAGTACACTCAAGAACGAGACTCTCTTATAGAGTAGATTATGAGTAAACTAAGTACGCTCAAGAACAACTCAACCTTCACACAAGTGGCTCTAGAAAGCTATGGAAAATTATGATATTTGAATGCAATGAAAGTATAGATGTTGTGAAGTGAATTGGTGAGAAAAGCAGACCCAAACACTCCTTTTTATAGTGCAAAATTAGGCTCCAACGGACCAATGCATTAAAGGAGTGATTAGCTTGATTTATGGGATTGAAAAGATTTGGGATCTGCAGAATATTGGCTTCTCATCGATGTTTGGGACTTACCCATCGCTGGTAAGCCAATTTTCCTTCAGTTTTGAAGTCAACGGTCACCTACCCATCGATGGGTACAAGCTTCCCATCGCTGGGTGGGAGGTTGACTTCCAAACAAGGAAAGAATCAACCTTTAATGACCACCAACGGTCATGCCTTCCCATCGATGGTATACCCTTACCATCGCTGGGTTCCCATCGATGGGATAGACTTCCCATCGCTGGGCAAGGTCGTTCTGCCTTGTGGTAATTTTGCACCAAGGCTCTAACAGCGATGGGTGGAACTCCCCATCGCTGTTTGGCATGGTTCTGGAAACTGGTTTGGCTGAGGAGCCGCTTACCCATCGATGGGAAGATCTTCCCATCGCTGGGTGAGTGGTTAGTCAAGAACCCATGGTTTTTGGCTTAACCACGGCCTAGCCAACCGATGCGTAACCCGGCCGAAAAATTCAAAGTTCTCCAAAATAAAAACCAAGAGTTTAAAACACTTATTTGATGTATTTGGCTAATAAATCGAGTAAGACACTTTAAAAACCACGTCATTTAAGTGAAAACCACGGCTAGCCAAGTTTTATGCCATTTTGAATGATTTTTGTCAAACGATCAAAAGCGAAAGATGGTTTTCAAGGTGTTTTTGTTGGAGAACCGTTTAAACATGCCAAAGAGTAAAAACCAATCATAAAAAGTTGAAAACCACTTGGTTGGTTCGGACGCCAAAAACCATAGCCGATAACCGAGAGCCGAACGCCAGTTTCTGAAACCCGAACGCCGGATGGCTTGGTTTTTGGTTTGGGCGAACACCAAGTGTTTTTAAAGACTTAAACATGTTTGAAAAGCATTTTTATGATTTAAGAAGTGCAATGAAGGTTTTAAGCCTAAAGAGCCAAGGTGTAAAGATTGGGTCGGTCTTGATCACAATGAAGACCGACTCAACGACACTAAGACTAAGGTCTTCGTTCTTGGTCTTCTTTTAGCTCTTGTTCTTGTCTTCCTTCTTTGCCTTGTATATTCAAAGTTTGACTTGATCACCACGGTTTGGCATTATCAAAACCTGTCATAAAAACGAACACGGCTTTAGTACGAAAACGTGACATGCCCGTGTTTCAACAATTTCCCCCTTTTTGATAATGGCAAACAAGATGAGGTTATGCATATGAGGAAGTCTTTGATATTTTTAAAAAAAGTGTTCCCCCTTAATAGATGTCATTTTATTTAAAATAATTCCCCCTCAATTTATGCATAACCTTGATATCTTCCCCCTTTTGACATTAACAAAAAGAATTAAAAGTGAACTTTGGAGTATAAAAGTAAACTTTTATTCATGAAGAAAAGGAGAAAATGCGGAATACAACGGAATGGAAATAATAATAAAAAAACAATCATAAGAAGGAAGGAAAAGAAAGAAGAGTTTAGGCAGCAGCGTCCTCGTCCTCAGCATCATCGTCTTCTTCGTCGTCCTCAACGTCCATGGGATCTCCGTCGACCGCGTCCTCAAAGTCGGCCTCGTCGGGGGAGGAGGATGGAGCATAGGAGTTATCCTCCTCGTCCTCGCCTTCATAGTTTTGGCCGAGGAAGGTGCTGTCAAAGGGCGGCGGGACGTAGTTGACGCCGTGAAAGAACGCCGTCATGTCGTGGTGTTGGCGTTGCAGCGTCCAGTCCATCCGCTCGATTGACTGCCCCATGCCATCCACTTTGAGGGTTAGCCGATTCAGAGTATCGGCTATGGACTGTAAGGACGCCTTGGCGGGAGCGGAGGCAGGGGCAGGGGCACGGGCACGACTCGGTCCAGCGCCGATTCCGTCACCAGACTTCTTTCGGAAGGTGCTGTCTTGGATGATCCAAATCTTTGTCATCTTTGTATCCGGG
This sequence comes from Cuscuta australis, assembly GCA_003260385.1. Taxonomy (NCBI): domain Eukaryota; kingdom Viridiplantae; phylum Streptophyta; class Magnoliopsida; order Solanales; family Convolvulaceae; genus Cuscuta; species Cuscuta australis. The sequence goes on from NQVE01000176.1 coordinate 61,513, forward strand.
CCGGCGATGGAGATGTCGGCGGAGATGATGAGGTCCATGACGAGGAAGGCGTATGGCAAGCTCCGCTCAGTGGCGATGGAGGCGCAATCCGCCATGTGGATCATCACGAATTTTGCCCAATTGATGGAGGCGCCGTGGATGATGGCATGAATCGCCTTCAAGTCCTCGTTGAAGAGCGAGGTATGGCTGCTTTCCCGGGGGCGGAGAATCCGGGTGATGATGTAGAGGAGGAGGCGCTTGTCCGGTGGGGCCGAGTGAATCGTCGGTGCGCCGCTGTGACGGATGAGGTTGGTGATCCCAAGCTCTCGGATGACCACCGCCTCGTTGTTGAGGATCTAATCATCGCCACCATAGGTTGCGATGTCGTCACCGCGGATGGACAGCCCTGCGACCCGAGCGAAGGTAGCCAGATCAATCTCTATGTCGTAGAGATTGATGCTACTGCGAATGGTGTCCCCGTCCCGGCGGAGATTGGAGTAGAAGGCTCGCACAAAGGCGGGATTGAAGCTCGAGCGGCTCCTGGAGACGAACGACCACAGACCCGATGCTTGAAGCTGATTGTCGAGGTCGTGGTACCCCTTTTGTTGAGGGTACAACTCGGGCAGCACCCTAGGCAGAGAAATGGGACGCTTGGCAAAGTGCGTGAGGAACCGGTTGAGTTCCTCCTCCGACCCGAACTCAAGAAACGAGCCGTCCAGGTAGGGGAACGGCGGTGGCTCTGAGGTCGTAGCTTCGGCGTTGCCCTTCTTCTTGGAAACCTTTGTCTTCTTTCCTCCGGCCATGAATGAAGCAAAAAGATGAACAATTGTGTAAAAGAGGAGATTTTGATGTGAAAAATGTGTGTTAAAATGAGTAGAGATGAAGGATATATATAGGAAAGGGTGTGAAATTCGTTTGAAATTCAAAAAAGTGACTGTTGGGCAATAAATTTGGTGACCAACGGTTAAAAAATTTGAATTGGCAGCAGGCTTCCCAGCGATGGGTGGAACTTCCCATCGATGGGAAGGTCGACACTGGAAAGTGAAGAAGAAAACAATGGCTGCCTTCCCAGCGATGTTTGCATTTGCCCATCGATGGGAAGGTGGCTTCTGGAAAAAGAACATGGCCTTCCCAGCGATGTTAATACCATCCCATCGCTGGTTTGGTATTTTTGAAAAACCGTTAAAGAATTTTTAAAAATAGTGTCAAATACCCAGCGATGGGAGGAGCTTCCCATCGATGGGTTTGGAGGTTCTGAAACAAAAACCAGGAACTCACCCAGCGATGGGATAAACTACCCATCGATGGGTAAAGGCGTTCTGGAAATCTGAAAAAAAATTAAGTCAAACACCCAGCGATGGGAGAAAGTTCCCATCGATGGGTTGGGAGGTTCTGAAAAAAAAATTTGATAAAAGTCCTTCACCCAGCGATGGGACAAAGTACCCATCGATGGGTTAGGGTGTTCTGGAAATCCGTTAAGTATTTTTAAAAAATTAGAGTCAATTACCCATCGATGGGAAGAAGCACCCATCGATGGGAAGAGGGATTCTGGAAAAAAAGAAACTTCCCTCCCAGCGATGGTATGTCCTACCCATCACTGGTTCCCCCTGATTTCCAGAGTTCTTCATTCGAACTGTCCCTGCAAAAAAGAGTTAGAAAACCCTCCGACGCTCAAGTTAGTAAACGTTCCAGTAACAATAAAAGAATGATAAAATGCACAAGTTAGATCATCGTGGAGTCAAGGATTCCGAGTTCGCTACGAATGCGGAAGAACGACTCTTTCTCTAAAGGTTTTGTGAAAATGTCGGCTAATTGGTTGTGTGTTTCAACAAACTCAATTTCGACATCACCTTTGAGAACATGATCTCTAATGAAATGGTGCCTAATGTCAATGTGTTTCGTCCTTGAATGAAGAACGGGGTTCTTCGTCAAGCTAATGGCGCTAGTATTGTCACAACGAAGAGGAACGTGACTGATACTAAGGCCATAGTCCACGAGTTGTTGCTTCATCCAAAGGATTTGAGCACAACAACTACCGGCGGCAACGTATTCCGCTTCGGTTGTGGATAACGCAACACTGACTTGTTTCTTGCTAAACCATGAAACTAAAGAACTACCAAGTAAGTGGCAAGTCCCGCTTGTACTTTTGCGGTCCAATTTGCAACCGGCAAAGTCCGAGTCGGAGTAGCCAACGAGAAGACACGAAGAGCCTTTTAGATACCATAGTCCAACGTTGACCGTGCCGACAAGGTATTTCATGATCCGTTTCACCGCGGTTAAGTGCGATTCCTTCGGACATGATTGATACCTCGCGCAAAGGCATACGCTAAACATGATATCCGGCCTACTAGCGGTAAGATAGAGAAGGGATCCGATCATACCTCGATACTTTTTGACTTCTACTTCCTTACCTTTCTCGTCTTTGTCAAGATGGTCAGACGTGCTCATCGGGGTCGCCATGGCTTTGGCGTTGTCTATTTCAAACCGTTTTAGGAGCTCCTTGCAGTATTTAGCTTGGCAAATGAACGTTCCATCTTTCATTTGCTTAACTTGGAGTCCCAAAAAGAATGTGAGCTCGCCCATCATTGACATTTCAAATTCGCTAGTCATGAGCGTTGAGAATTCCTTGCACAAAGACTCGTTAGTAGCACCGAATATAATGTCGTCTACATAAACTTGAACCAAAAGGATGTTGTTGTTTTTACTCTTGATAAAAAGTGTAGTGTCAACCTTTCCCCTTTGGAAACCACTATCCAAAAGAAATTTACTCAAACGTTCGTACCAAGCACGTGGTGCTTGTTTAAGACCGTAGAGCGCTTTCTTGAGTTTGAAGACGTGATCGGGAAACTCAAAGTCCTCAAACCCGGGGGGCTGGTCAACATACACTTCCTCTTGAATAAAACCATTGAGGAAGGCACTCTTAACATCCATTTGATAAAGTTTAAAATCCATAGACGAAGCAAAAGCTAGAAGTAAACGAATAGCTTCTAAACGTGCTACAGGTGCATACGTTTCTTCAAAATCAATGCCTTCTTCTTGATTGTAGCCTTTAGCTACGAGCCTAGCTTTGTTTCTAGTGATTATTCCATTTTCATCAAGTTTGTTACGGAACACCCATTTCGTACCAATAATCGTACGATCATCGGGCCTTGGCACCAATTCCCAAACGTCATTCCGTTTGAATTGGTTTAGCTCCTCTTGCATAGCCAAGGTCCAATGTTCATCGTTTATTGCTTCGGAAATGGTTGTAGGTTCAATTTGAGATACAAAAGCCATGTGTCCTACGGTGTCCCTAAGAGAGTTACGAGTACTTACCCCGCGGTTGATGCTGCCGATTACCTGGTCAAGTGGATGGTTCCTGTGCGTTCTCCAAGCTATGGGGAGCTCGGTTGTTTCTTCTTCGTGTTCCTCTTGTCCTTCTTCTTCCTCCTGATTTTCTTCCTCACCTTGGTTGGTCGTTTGAGGTATCTCCTCAGTTTGCGGCTGTGTGTTGACGTATATTCCGGTATTGTCTTCATCGTCATCAACATGTATTCTTTCTAATGATTCTGCAAGGTCATCACAAATATCCTTTCTCGCCAAGCGAGGGTTATCTTCGGAGAATACAACGTGAGGAGACTCCTCAATAGTCAAAGTACGTTTATTGAAGACTCTATAAGCCTTGCTACGTAATGAGTAACCCAGAAAAATTCCTTCATCCGACTTGGCATCAAATTTGCCTAAATTGTCTTTGCCATTGTTGTGAATAAAACATTTGCAGCCAAAGACTCGAAGATGGGAAAGGTTTGGCTTTCTCCCTTTGTATAGCTCATAGGGTGTTTTCATGAGTATCGGTCGAATGACGGCTCGGTTTAACACGTAGCTCGCGGTACTCACGGCATCCGCCCAAAAATACTTAGGGATTTTTGCTTCATTGATCATAGTTCTAGCCATTTCTTCGAGACATCTATTTTTACGTTCCACCACTCCATTTTGTTGTGGTGTACGTGGGGCTGAGAAGTTATGATCAATGCCAAGTTCGTCACACAAATCTGAAAACAGATTTCGTTCGAACTCTCCCCCATGGTCACTTCTTATGGCTACTATGGTTGTCTCTTTTTCATTTTGAACTTTCTTTAAGAAATTTTTGAAAACATGAAATGCCTCACTTTTATGAGTTAGAAACAAGGTCCATGTAAACCTAGAGTAGTCATCGACAATCACAAATGCAAAGTAATTGCCACCGAAACTTTTCGTTCTAGAGGGACCAAAGAGATCCATGTGCAAAAGTTGAAGCGGTCTAGACGTTGAAACAACGTTTTTAGACTTAAACGAAGCCCGAACTTGCTTCCCCTTTTGACATGCATCACATATGGTGTCTTTTTCAAACTTAAGTTTTGGGATGCCAATTACTAAGTCTTGTGAAACCAATTTGTTCAAAAGGTTCATGTTCATATGAGCTACCCTTCGGTGCCATAGCCAAGTGTCTTCCTCTTTACTCATGAGGCACTTAGCAAAGCCGGAAGGAGATTTGTCTAAGTTAACCATATAAATGTTATCGATTCTATCACCACGTAAAATGACCTTATTGTCACTAAGGCGTTCTACAGTGCATGATTTTGAATCGAAGGTCACACGGTTTCCCTTGTCACATAATTGACTTATGCTCAAGAGATTGTGTTTAAGACCTTTAACAAGCAAGACATTATCTATGGACGAGTCTTCGGACTTACCTACTGAGCCGACCCCAATTATTTTTCCTTTGCTGTTGTCTCCAAAAACTACGTTTCCTCATTTAGCGGGTTTGATTTGTAGGAACTTGGATGCATCTCCAGTCATGTGCTTGGAACATCCGCTATCAAGGTACCAAAGTACACTTGATGCCTTCAAGCATACCTACAAAGATGATTTAATAAGATTTAGGTACCCAAGTCTTTTTGGGTCCTTGAGTGTTAGGTGCAAAGTAGTGTGATTCATTTGGTGCCCAATGCCTATGCCTAGTAAAGCAAACGGGAGCTATATGTCCTACCCTATTGCAATAGTGACAAACTACGTTTGGGTTATGCATCCTCCTAGGTTGATAGTAGTTGCTAGGGGGCCTAACTGTATTCATCCTGTTTTGAAAAAAATTTGGTTTTTGAAAATTTTCCCTTCTGGGTGTTCTAGGATTATTATGTCTATTTGAAAAATTATTTTTGTGCACAGAATTATTTTGATAACTTTTCCTAGGTTGTCTATCATGCACATTTTCATTCCTAGGTTTTTGTCTAGGTTGTCTAGTGTCCCTAGGTTGACTAAATTTTCTATTATCCTGATTTTTAACTTTCTTATGTTGAGCCTTAGGATGTTTTCTAGATGTTTGCTCAACGTTTTTATCCTTAGATTCATTTTTATCAAAACCTATTCCTTCCTTAGAAAAGTGCATGGTGTCTAGGAGTAAATTAAGATTTTTGTGTGGTGTATTAAACTTCTTAACCGTACTCTCAAGTTTTGTAACTTTTTCTTTTAAAGTCTTGCAAGATTCACATTCACTTGAAGAACTTTCTGGTTTGTCAGCGCTTCTCTTACCATAAAATTTATTTTCTTGTTTCAACCTTTCATTATCTTTTTCCAGTTTGTCAAAATCATTTTTAAGAGTTGAAAGACGTTTCTTTAAAGATTTATTGGTTTTAGAAGCGCTAAAAAATTCATCATAAAGCTCATGAAGTGCTTCTTGCATTTCTTCAAAAGTATAAGAGTCGGAAGAATTGATACATACCTCTTGAACGTCGTCAGTTTGATCTTCGTGCGCCATGAGGCAGAGGTTGGCGGCTTCCTCCTCTTCTTGATCCGTTGACTCATCCCCGGAGTCGCCTCCCCAAGAGATATAGGCGCGTTGCTTTTTGAAGCCAGGTTTGTCCTGCCGCCTTTGCTTTTTGGACACCTCGGCTTGATGTGGCCTATCTCACCACAACCATAGCACTTCGGGGGCTCGTCGTGCTTTCTTCCTTTTCTTTCAAATTCTTTCTTCATGAATTTGTGGAACTTCTTGATGACGAGTCCAAACTCATGGTCATCGTCGCTTGAGTCATCTTCCGCGGACTCCTTGGTTGCTTTCAGCGCTATACCCTTCTTCTTTTGTTCATCCAAAGACGGGGTTAGGATAGTGGATTCATAAGTTTTGAGATTACCTCTTAGCCCGTCGATGGTGACATTTGAGACTCCGATGGATTCATAGATTGCGTCTGCCTTTGATCTCCATTCGGGTGTGAGGCTTCGCAGGATTTTCCTCACGAGATCCCTGTTGGTGTACGTCTTCTTGAGAGCGTGAAGGTCGTTGATGATTTTTGAAAACCGATCGAACATGTCATCGATCTTTTCTCCTTCCTTCATCCTGAACATTTCGTACTCCTGCGTTAGGAAGTCAATTTTGGCTTCCCGAACTTGGTCCGTACCTTCATATGTGACCTCTAGCTTGTCCCACATTTCTTTGGCAGTGGTGCAGCAAGAAATCTTATGATAATCATCAGGATTGACGGCACAGTACAGCATATTGATAGCCTTGGCGTAGTTCTCCACCTTTTTGATGTCCTCGGTCTTTGGAACCGTGGTTTCTCCTACTTTCTTCATTGGAATTTGTTCTCCATTTTTGATGACCAACCATAATTGGAAGTTGGTGGAACGGATGTAGATTCTCATATGTTCCTTCCAATAGGAATAGTTGGTGCCATCAAAGAGTGGTGGCCTAGACGTAGACTGACCTTTTCCAATTCCTGCATAGAGATTTCTAGAAGAAGAACCCATGATCGCTTACTCTCAAACGGTTAAGTTTGGACGCGAGTTAGGCTCTGATACCAATTGTTAGAATAAAAGACCAACGCTAGAGGGGGGGTGAATAGCGTTTGATCGTGGAAATCGCAGGAATTAAGAATTTAAAAGAGAAGTAAAGAGAAGAGTAAGAGGCACACCGAATTTTACCCTGGTTCACCACAACTTGTGGCTAATCCAGCCTCCCGAGAGACTCTCTCGAGCTACACTACTAACTCGTTAAGCTTACGGGTGCTTAACAAACCGTTACAACTTGAGAGTTCGAGTCACACGAACCTCAACGAATCCTTCAAAGGAAACAGACCTTCCTTTGAATCAACCGAGAGAGAGATAATATCTCTCAACATGTCTAAGAACACAAGTACACTCAAGAACGAGACTCTCTTATAGAGTAGATTATGAGTAAACTAAGTACGCTCAAGAACAACTCAACCTTCACACAAGTGGCTCTAGAAAGCTATGGAAAATTATGATATTTGAATGCAATGAAAGTATAGATGTTGTGAAGTGAATTGGTGAGAAAAGCAGACCCAAACACTCCTTTTTATAGTGCAAAATTAGGCTCCAACGGACCAATGCATTAAAGGAGTGATTAGCTTGATTTATGGGATTGAAAAGATTTGGGATCTGCAGAATATTGGCTTCTCATCGATGTTTGGGACTTACCCATCGCTGGTAAGCCAATTTTCCTTCAGTTTTGAAGTCAACGGTCACCTACCCATCGATGGGTACAAGCTTCCCATCGCTGGGTGGGAGGTTGACTTCCAAACAAGGAAAGAATCAACCTTTAATGACCACCAACGGTCATGCCTTCCCATCGATGGTATACCCTTACCATCGCTGGGTTCCCATCGATGGGATAGACTTCCCATCGCTGGGCAAGGTCGTTCTGCCTTGTGGTAATTTTGCACCAAGGCTCTAACAGCGATGGGTGGAACTCCCCATCGCTGTTTGGCATGGTTCTGGAAACTGGTTTGGCTGAGGAGCCGCTTACCCATCGATGGGAAGATCTTCCTATCGCTGGGTGAGTGGTTAGTCAAGAACCCATGGTTTTTGGCTTAACCACGGCCTAGCCAACCGATGCGTAACCCGACCGAAAAATTCAAAGTTCTCCAAAATAAAAACCAAGAGTTTAAAACACTTATTTGATGTATTTGGCTAATAAATCGAGTAAGACACTTTAAAAACCACGTCATTTAAGTGAAAACCACGGCTAGCCAAGTTTTATGCCATTTTGAATGATTTTTGTCAAACGATCAAAAGCGAAAGATGGTTTTCAAGGTGTTTTTGTTGGAGAACCGTTTAAACATGCCAAAGAGTAAAAACCAATCATAAAAAGTTGAAAACCACTTGGTTGGTTCGGACGCCAAAAACCATAGCCGATAACCGAGAGCCGAACGCCAGTTTCTGAAACCCGAACGCCGGATGGCTTGGTTTTTGGTTTGGGCGAACACCAAGTGTTTTTAAAGACTTAAACATGTTTGAAAAGCATTTTTATGATTTAAGAAGTGCAATGAAGGTTTTTAGCCTAAAGAGCCAAGGTGTAAAGATTGGGTCGGTCTTGATCACAATGAAGACCGACTCAACGACACTAAGACTAAGGTCTTCGTTCTTGGTCTTCTTTTAGCTCTTGTTCTTGTCTTCCTTCTTTGCCTTGTATATTCAAAGTTTGACTTGATCACGACGGTTTGGCATTATCAAAACCTGTCATAAAAACGAACACGGCTTTAGTACGAAAACGTGACATGCCCGTGTTTCAAGAGTTACATTTCTTTCCCTCTTAAAAAAAATTTTGTCCCGAAATTTCCTAAGGTAAAAATTCATTTTAAAAGTACTCCCTCCGTCCGCCTAAGATCTTCTCGTTTTGACTTTTTGTGGTTTTTAAGGAGAGTTGAAAGAAGTGAAAGTTTACCAAAATACCCTTAATGAAAATGGGTGGGGTGCATTAAATAGGTGGAAAAGGTGTAATAAATAAAGTAAGTGGGGTAGTTGTGGTATTTTAAATGTTAAAAAAGGTAATGAGAAGATCTATGTGGGACAAATAATAAGGGCTAATGAGAAGATCTATGGGGGACAGAGGGAGTAATTCACAAAATGATGAATACAACACTTTTGTTATAAAAGCTTCTTTTGACAAATGGTTGTTTTGTACTTTTGTTTGGGTGAGTAAACAATGATGTATTCTCGTTCAAGATAAGAGGACTGCGGCTGACAGATATACTGTGTTTCGAATTCTTCTAGCTGAGATTCGTGCCAAATAGATTTACGGATTCTTTTGCTGCATCGTAGGAGTCTTCAACAGTCTTTCTATGATTGCATCTTTCAACTCATATATGTTTTTTTACTTCGTAAATATTCTAGAAGCATCCTTAGACTAAGTCTGGAATTTTGGTTCACGGCGTACGCTCACTATTTGTCACTCTCGACAAATGATTATTTTCACGATTGAGGTTCGTAATTTAAGTTGTATAGCAACGTTTGGTGAATAGTAATTATCCTAGTAGTCACTCTAGGTTGCTAAGTAGATAGCTTAACAAGGATTCATAATTCAAAGTTTCTAACTGCGATCCTTAATAAGGTGGCACTGATTCACATAATATTCACATCATTCAAGCAAATTAAAGACATCAAATATGTCAAAATCATATAACAACAATATTTGTTCACATCATACCACAATATTTGGATCAATTCCATAGTAACAATTATTTATCTCAGCAGGATGACATTTAATCAATAATTTCCAACTTTACAAAAAAATTAAGTGAATATGTCCATCTTCCAATATGCAACACATTTCTCACGATTTTTTTTAAATAGTTTTGCCATTAATTTTTCATTAGCTCAATGTGTCTTAAGAAACACAAATTCTCTTTTTTTCACGAACTAGTATTTTGACCCGTGCCGCGCACGGATTTGAATGAATTTTTTGTCAATTCAAAAGTATTTTTTAATTAAAATTTTTTCCATATTAAATAAAATCTATTTGTAACACACTTTTTGAATAATATATTCATTAGCAAAGTTGAATAAATAATATATCAATTATCGAAATTGAAAGAGTACACGAAAAAGCGATTCTAATGATCCATGTCACCTACAATTTATTGGAATTATGGCAAGTGTGTCTCGAATGACCATCATCTTTTCACGTGGCAAAACATAAACATTAACTCTTCATATATCAAAGGTGTATTAAAATGATTAAAGTACGGACAATATGCACTTTTGAGACTAAACAAAAATACTCCTACCTATAGAATGATACAAATGATGTTGCGACTTATAATAAGCTTAACACTTACACTATGTTTTGTTCAAGAATTCAAACGAAAGGAAAAGAATCATTTTTTAAGGATTAAACAAAATTAATCTCTTATGAATAAATTGTTATATCTAAGCTCAGGGTTTTATAGTCTCAAACTCTTTATTTGTAGGGAGAGGGAGATATTCGATTGTCCTAAGTGGATAATCGATTATTGAAGGCTTCAGGTTCTGGGTAGTTTTCTGGGAATTCTCTGAGAAGGGCGATAATCGATTGATGGGGGAGTGACAATCGATTATTGAGAATTGCAGGTTTTTGGGAAAAGCTAATAATCGATTGTCCTAAGTGGATAATCGATTGTTGAAGGCCTCAGGTTCTTGGCAGTTTTCTGAGAATTCTCTGAGAAGGACGATAATCGATTGACGGAGGAGTGGTAATCGATTATTGTGAGTTGCAGGTTTCTGGGAAAAGCTGATAATCGATTATCTGAAAGTGATAATCGACTATTGAAGACTGCGGATGTTTTACGAATGATAGATAATCGACTTCTACTACTGATAATCGATTACTGGACAGCTCGAGACAGGAAAATAGGTATTTCTTTGGGATGGGGAACAAGCCATGTTGGTGTTCAGAGATGTTACTCACCCTTATCTTAACTTGAGGTTGAATCTAGCATTCAAATAAGATATAACACACTTATTTAAATAACTAGAACCTAAAACTCACACTCAAGAGAACCACTCTTAAGATATAGGATTAGGAATTTGGAATGAAACACACAAGTGAATCACTTTGATTAAAAGGGGAATACAATGTGTTTCTACACCCAGGCCTATTGTTGAATATATAGGATTACATTGGAGGGAAAGAGGGAAAATACAACTCACTCAAAATAATGCCCATGTGCTTATGTTTCTTAAGTGGAATGAAATCAGGGATATGGGTTGTTTGGTGGGGTTTTGGGTTGTTCTTGAGTTGCAGGAAATGTTGGGGGGAAGGAGGGATGAATGTGGGGAGGGCTGAGGTTGAGGGCCAAGGAGTGGGGGTAAGATGAAGTTGTACATTTGGCTGGGTATTTGTGGAGGTTTTGGGGGAATTTGAATTTGGTCAGGGTTGGGAGACAGGGGTGTGTGTGGGGTGTGTCATTTGGAGTTTTGTTGTAGGTTTGTTGTGGGGATTGGATGTATTATTGTGAAGGAAAATATCCCTGGGCATTTTGGTTTATAATTTGAGTGTATTGGGGAACATAATGGGGACCAGGCTGGGTGTGTTTTTTGGACACTTATTATCGGCATTGTAAAATAAGAAGGAAAATTGTGGCTTGGTTTTCTTTGGATTCCTGGGAATGGATTGTGAAGTGCTGGGATTGGTTATTAATGTGGTGATGGGTTGAGGGTAAGTATGGTTAGGGTGCATGGTTTGATGATGATTTCATTCCAGAGGGGGTCATAACACTTGGACATTATTCCACTGATTTCCTTAAGGACTTGAGTGTGATTTGTGGTGCTCTGGGATATATCATAAATAGTTTCCTAAGTTTGAACTTATCCCAAGTTGCTTTATCATTATGAACAGGATTAAACAAAACTAATTTATAAGGCACAATCTGTAAAACTAATCATTAAACAAAACTAAGAAGATTATGAATAAAAAATATTTACTCTTTTATAGCCAAATAATGTTTTGCTTTCACTCGTACATAGATACTCGCATGAGCAAACAATTTTGCTATTGGAACTATAACACCGTAATAACTAAAAAAGAAACATAAATTTCAAACAACAAATATATACACAAAGAACAATCTCAAAACTATCAAACTTTTAAGTATAAGGCCCCTCTCATTACAAAATGTAAGTTCCCTTAAGCTTACAATTAATAGGCAATTTGAGTTTATCCTTGACACGAGCAAGCAAATATTTTACATCAATATCTATCACAGATTCCTATATATGTATACAAAATTAAAAAAATAAAACAATAAAAACATTAATCTTGAAATTGATATGGTTGTTCTTAAAACTGGTGCAAGCATCTCTATAATTTAGTTAATGCAAAACTATCTAAGAATGAACTTTTCTAACTAAAATGTTTATCCAGGAAGACCATCTTGATTAAATTTGTTGGCTTTATACAACTCTAGGGGGATTTGAGGTGGAAAAGGGAAAAAAATGACAATATACTTGCGATGTTGAGAGTCAGCGGAAAAAGGGAGAAAACTAATAAAATGGAGTGCTTGAATGTTCGTAAACTAATCTAGCAGCACCAAACCCAACTACACCTGTAAAAAATTAATACAAATTATAAAAGATATACTCTCTATTGCTTAAAAAAATTCACATTAACTACGATCAAGATTACAGACTTATTATGTTGTTTTAAATCTGTATGATGTATGTATACAAAATCACATAATACTATGTGAACTCTAAAGCAACCAATTTTATGGGACAAAAAATTATAAAATATTGACAATATGCATTTTCTTAGACTAAACAGAAATGTTTGCCTCGATACATACAAAGCAGTTTTATAACACTCAATTTAAGAAGAGGAGCAAGCAATGACTGATCGACTTATAGCTGACTTTTTTATATGACCTCAATCTATTTTTTAAAAGTACTTAAGTGTATACGTCCTCAGTTAGCTATTTTCCCAAAAATATAGTGCCACGCAATGAAAGCATACACACAACATATACCTCTGTAGAGAAAATTTAGGAAGTATCTGGTGCTTTACATAAGAAAACAAATCAAGACAAATTAACCTTATTCTAAAACAACTAACATATCACACTTGACTTCCACTTCTCATTAAAGGTAACAAATTTGGCAGCAAAAAACTACAACAGCATATAAATTCTTCATAACATTTGATATGCACCTTTTGTCAATTCTCCGAGTTGGATAGTTTCTCCTCTTTGGGAAGTGCAAACTGCCAACCGAGCCGGACTTTGTCCAAGGATCTATGGCTAGTTTTTATGGTGGCTGTGGAGTGGGTGGTTTTGATTGTCTAAGTTCATTCTCTTTGTCAATGAACCCGTCACAATAAATTTGTCAAATAGAGCTTAGTCTTTACATACAGAATACCATATTTTGCTACCAATCAATTGTTTTTTCTTCTTTTTCATTAGAAACATTCAGAATCAAAAGTCAATCTCACTTATTATATGCCATGGGAGCAGCATCGCCAACTTAAATTTGTGTTCTTAGCATTCTTGTATATCCACCGGCTCTATCTTTGCAAGTTAAAACCATCGAGCTATTACAAACACAGCAGAACTCCAATAATAATAATAATAATAATAATAATAATAATAATAATAATAATAATAATAATAATAATAATAATAATAAAATGAGCATGACTACAATGAAGAAACTCATATTCACTTGTATCTATATGCCAGTTTTGTTAGAATTTGCAAAACATAAGCATTAACTCTTCATTTATCAAAGCTGCATCAAAAGGATCAAAACACGAAATATGTTGTTTTTTACTGAAGAAAAATACTCATATCTATGCTAAGTGCGAATACTCTTATAATATGATGAACATGATGAAGCGACTTAGTATAAGCTCAAACATTTATGCTATGTTTGCTTCAAGAATTTGAAAGAAATGAAAAGAATCAATTTGTGAGGATTAAACAAAATTAATCTCTTAAGAATAAGTCGCTTCCTAAGTTTGAGCTTATCCTAAGGCGCTTCATCATTATAGAGACGATTAAACAAAACTAATTTATAAGGCACAATCCGTCAAACTAATCTTTTCAACCAAACTAAGTGGATTATGAATAAACAAAAGTATTTACTCTTTTAAATGAATTCCTCACAATTCCCAATATCTCTATTTGTTTTTTTTTTTTAAATGTACTGATCTATCCATTTCACAAGTTGGCACTTTGCCTTGTTTTTATTATAAACAAAATAAAAGATTGATATAAATGTAAATTCCCACCCTATTTATGTTGAGACACACATTGAGTTACATTTAGAAAGGAAACAAAAGTGTAAGATGGAGAAAGTGGAAACTGAAATTAAAGTATAGCTTTGGTTTCAAAATGCTTAGGAGTGATGTAAAAACGATGGAGAAAAGAGAGTAGTGAGCATAATACCAAAAAGGGATCCAATATAATGGATTGGGCCCGAACGAAATCTTGCCAATTTTAATTAGTTTAAATGACAAATATGTATGTTCACTTAATTTTAAGCTCAAAAGGGGCCTCATATCACTCTCTCAACTCATGATGCTTCCTACAAATGTTAATAATACAACGTATGAACAATAACATCAAGGATATATACCTTCATTGCGAAAGCACACTGATCGTAGGCCATTCTTTATTGTAGTACTTAACAAAAATGTGCTTTCCTTCTGAATCCAGAAGAAGCATGTTCATTATGTCATGGCAAGAGCCCTTCAACAGCAAAATCACAATTTCAGCACAATACACGTAGAGTGTGGGTTGCAAATAGAGATTGAAATAAAAGATCCAATCTGATTTTTCACATATGATAATAAGTCATAAGAAAATTCATACTGACATAAGAAATGTAACTATACAATCTTTACAAATTGTATGAGAAAAAGGGCCTTACATGATTGAGAGCGAAGGGAGTCTTTGAAAGAAAATCATACAAAGGGGATTCAATATTTGTTGATGAACCGCCCGAAAACAAAAACAAATCACTGCTATTAAAAATGATAGATGAAGATGAATTAAAATTTATAAAGGAAGAGGAAGAACAACTAAAATGGATGGAAGGCGGATGACCTCGCAACAAAAATGTCATAGCCTAAGAAAATATGGAGACAAAGAGACATCATGTCCAAGTGAGATGGATAATACATAGAGGGTTTCAATGAGATGAAATTAACTGCAAGAAACCACATGATCATTCGAAGGAACATTAAAACCAAAAATTGAATTCGAAGTCACTAAGCACACACTCACATAAATTTAAAATCACATTCATAAAATCTGAGAATATATGAAGTAATAAGAATTTAAGAGCATAAAATGAAACAACAAACCTTGTGTATATCGATGCAAGGGCGGAACCAAGCCCAACATATTATTGCAAGGTTTTTTCCTTCAATGCGAGTCTTTTTAATTTCTTTTCGTCCCCTCCATGTAAACTAAACCTGGAATTATTTTCTGCAGGTGGATTAGTAGATGAAGGGTTGACTAAAAGCTAAACATCTGTTTGCAGCAAATCTATCCACAAATTCTATATTGCCTGTAAATTGACTGCAACTATTTACATACCAACTGTCACCGTGTGAAATTAACTCGACTCACTCTGAATACCACCATTGTGCAACTCCAGAGCTTCTCAGCAAAAGAACCCATCAATGTCAAAATTTCCTTCCGCGAAGAAGATACATCAATGCTCAATTTTTCCTTTTTGAGATAGTTTCTATTAGAGAATCGGCAGAGCTCAATTTCGCAAATCCAAATTTCCTTAAGAAGAACGCCATAAATTTAGTGTTTCCTTCCGCTAAGAAGAGACCGCAGAGCTGCATTTTCTCAATAGTTTCTTTGGAGAAAGAAGGCTGATCTAGTATACTCTTAATCAGAAGCAACACGTGCCAATTTACGTGTCAAAAAATTAAGTCATAAGCAATGCCAAAAGGCAGGTTTCTAGAAGATGGAGTCTGAAATTTATATATAAAAGATAAAGATGTAGAAAATAATTCTTTTATTAGAAGTAAAAAAAACCCAAATTAAGTACAACCAGTCAAAGATAGGGAGTAAAAAATGGTCAAATGCTACCTCTATATTCCTTAATAAACTGTAGCTAAAAACGAAAACATAGAAG
The DNA here is from genome assembly GCA_003260385.1 of Cuscuta australis. Classification (NCBI taxonomy): domain Eukaryota; kingdom Viridiplantae; phylum Streptophyta; class Magnoliopsida; order Solanales; family Convolvulaceae; genus Cuscuta; species Cuscuta australis. The sequence goes on from NQVE01000176.1 coordinate 77,371, forward strand.
GCCAAAAACAATCATCTTGCTAACTTCATAATCCAAACAGGGAGATAAATACCAAAGTAATACAATAAAAACATAAAGTAAAAAGGCATAAATGTCAAGCCCCTTTGAAAATCATGTGTAGATAAGCCTGAATGCCTCTCCAAAAAAACTAAACTTTCTAAATAGCCAAACTGATCAAGATGACTAAAATATATCCATACAATAGATCACCCTTGTATTCCTAAGCTGCCAACCCATAATGAGAGCAAATATACCATGTTGATTCCATAAAAGCAAGGGTAAAATAAACCTTAATTAAAAGACAATAGAAAAGAAAACATACCAATCACATCTCTTCCTAATTTTCCATTATGCTAATTTATGTTTTTTCTTTTATAAAAGCAACTAATCAATAAGTATCCTTCAAAAACACTCATGTCAATTTTTCAAATCTAGACAGAAAAACTCATCTCTGTGTGTTATTTTCCACATATAAAATGCTTTTTTTCATTAATGAAATAATTTTTTTGTTTTCATTTTTTCTTAAGATCTGTGTTTGTATGAAAAGTTAATCATTACACATTTTAATGGAGATGATGATTTTGAAAACAAAAACCACAAAACATATTTAGACACCCACCCCCATCAATGTATATTCTTTTCAGACTATTAGTGAATGAATAGTTAAAATTACTTAAAAGATAAATAGCAGCCACTTCCATAATGTATGAGATGCGTGAAATTGAACAATGTTTAACCAAGCTTAGCAGAGATATTGGAGAACAGACGTCTTGCTCACATTACTTCTTTAACACTTTTTGAAGAAACAAATTGACAAAGAAAAATATGAATAGAAAGAAAAATATGATATATTTTTCCATCCTCATATTCTTCCATCTAACAGAGGTGCCTAGAATTCATGAAATGTGTACTGAGAATTACATGTTTAAGAAACATTTTGTACATTGTAATTGAATGTACCAAAAAATTACAACATAAAATTATATAATTTTATCTCCCTTAAACAACACCAGTCACCTTCAATTATAAAGTTTTATGTCCCTTAAGCTTAAAGTCAATGAACTGTTAAAATATAAACTCTTACATGTTCATCCATGAACACCACCATTTCAGTTGAATTTATTGGCCCATCATCAGCATATTACACAAACTAAAATTCTCCAACATTCATTGGTTGGATTGATTGTCGACAAAGGATGCTTCGAAGATGTGACAAATGAGCAAATCAAATTTGAATTTTTGTTGTAAGGGACTTGAAACTGAATAAGGTATTTGGAAAAAATCAAAATCGGGATAAAATGTTGGCATCAGAATTGGAAAAAAATATTTGGAGATCAAAATAGAGGCTTGAAACTCGAAATGCGTGAAAAAAATATATTGGCATCAATAGAAATACCGAATTTAAACCCTAGGAGTTTGGGGAAACATAAATCAATAAAAAATTACCAATTGAATTTACCAAAAAAATTGGGGAACTCGAGAATATGATTGGGATCGCAATCATGGAAATCAAGAGCAAAGAATCAGAATACATGAAGTTATCAATTGAATAAGAATTGCATATGAATTTTGGAAAACCTAGTTCTTGAATTGTTGAGAAGTTCAGATTGCAATCAGGCACAATTTTGAGACTTTCCTTCAATGATAGAGTCGGTGTAGAATTCCTTTCCTTTGGCGCAGAAATAATGCAAAAAATCAGCTTATTTTTTGGTGAAGAATCTTTGTGCAATGAAGATGTTGGAGAAGCGAAGATGGACAATTTCTATCTTTAAGAAAGGCTTCCACTTTTAGTAGTAGAAGTGATAAGAAGACGTGTGGAACCTTGCATATCATAAAAATAAAAGTCTAAAAATGCCACATGTCAGTTTTCTACACATCAAACTCTCAAATTTTATATTAAAGGATGTAGTCATTACAAACAACCTGCACATGTATTAAACCAATTACTTGTGAATGCCCAATCGTAGGAGCAGTAGTTTATAGAATGATACCTTACAGATAGTTCAAGAACTCTATAGAAACATACCATTTATGAGTTTAAAAAATTCAAAGCATATGATGGACTTGTAAAATTGTTTTTTAAAAAAAATAGCAGATACATATGTGGTTACTAAGTGTGTGCAAAAGTGCAGGTGGATGGTGAACAAAATGGATATTTTATTAATCAAATTAATATGAAAGAAATGACTTACAGATTCAAGGAGGCAATGAAATCAAATTATGAGGAACACTGGAGTTAGAGGCATAGAACATTTGGTGTTTATACATTTTCTTACACGTGTTCTTAATATTACTAAATGACATTGGTATGTAACTGTAGTATATAATAGGATAAAGCTAACTAACCTGGAATATGTGAGCAACACCATCGAGATAAAATTTCATATCCCTTGTTGTCCCTGGATGTGAATCTCCTTCACCATTTTCCTTACCTATATCTAATTCTGTTCCATTCCCCTTGTATGGTAAGAGCATATCAATCAAGGCTTACATCTCATAGAGTTTTTTGCAAGCAACCATATAAATTGCCTAAACATGGAATGATATATCTTTAATGAATAATCTTAAGTGATGTAGATAACACTAAATAACTAAAATTAGGAAGATACCTCTGTCCCATTTACTGCACACTGATGCACTACATGCTCGTACCTAATCATTGGCAAACACTTGCAATCCTTTTGAGCACTTGATGATAACTGACAATGCTTTAGCTCTAGAACATAATGTACTGAAACCAAAAGGAAAATTAAATTTCCCTTGTTTGTTAGTTACTGTGATGTTTTGGACAGTAAATGCAAGAATGCGTCAAAAGGTCTTTCAAAGTTGGAAGACCATCAGTTTTATCCAAGAACAGCGAACATGACGTATTTAAAATAGAGGAGGCCTCCTCGTCAAATAACACGAATGTGGTTGTACTCGAATCATCCTTAACAAAGATTTGGATTAGATATCTACAAAAAAATTATTAAGCATTCTGGCCGAAGTAACACAAAAGTGAGTATATGAAAGCCAACAGAAGAAAAACTCAAATTTAAAAAATGTAGGCTTGGATTTTGGAAGAAAAACTCAAATTTAAAAAATGTAGGCTTGGATTTTGGAAGAAAAACTCAAATTTAAAGTGTAGCCTTGAATAGATCTGAAGAATCGCGAAGAATATGCCATAGACCTGGCATCGGCGATTTAGGCGATAGATACGGAAGTTTCTTTGGGAAAGGGCATAAAGAATATTACCTCTGATGAAACACATAAAATGTTTATTTTCTTTGCAACTGAAACACCTGTGGAAAAAAGTTTGCACCGATCAACAAATAACAAAAGAAATAGCTGTGTAAAGAATTGATGAATTTCACCTCAGTTTTTTACTTAAATGGAATCAATGCATTTTTAACAAAGACGATATTTTTAAAAATTAGCTGCATTACCTTTCTTTTGAACAACACCAACATAATAAATGTAAAGGATTGAACTATACACTCTGATTTATGTAGGCCGTCCAAGCTCTGTAAATTGACCTTGATGCGCCACACACAGATGAAGAATCAAATAATGCTTTATTGAATTAAACAAATAAACAATGATTTTAAATAGTCATATTAGTAAAAACCAAGAAGGAACCTCAATCAAGACATACCAGTTGGTTGCACATTGAAAATTTGGCCGTGTTGGTCGGTGGACAGTGAAGAGTGGTCTGATGGCTCTAAGGCAACTCTCTCACACAAAGGGTTTCTTAGCTAAAATCTAGATTAATCAAATAATGTTTTTTTCTATTTTTTTCACTAACCTATATTAATGTGGCAGGTGTATATTATATTTAGTGAGATAATTAGGGAAAGCCAAACAATTATTAGTTGCTTTCCAATTGAAGAGTTAGACATTGGGGACTTCAAAATTCTGCTAGCATAATTGTTAGGACAGTGGATTTGCTTTAGGTTCTAAAATGGCACTGTAAGCAGATTCCCCCATTCCAGTGTATAGTGCCAATGTCCCATCTTGTGTTCTCCACAATCAGTGATGCACCCTACAAATCATTCTCCAACAAACAGTCATATTTTTTTAGAAACTCTTCATTCCTCTTATATTTGGTTTACAAAGCTCACCACTGACCACTGCAAAGCTCACCAAAGACAACTACAAAGCTCACCAAACTGTAAGGCAAAGCTCACCATATTTTTTCAACACTTTGAATTTTTTTCCAAAAAATAAAATCAAAGGAAGGGGTGCTGACTGGACTTTGACTGTTGACCGCCAGCATTGACCGCCTCCTGCCTCCGCCGCCAGTCGCCGGCCGCCGTCGCCGATCATCGCCGGTCGCCGCCGCCGATCATCACCGGTCGCCACCGCCGGACTCCGGCCGCCGCTGTTGACCGGTGGTTGCTTGGTGTTGTTATTTTATTTTTTATTTTTTAAAATTAAAAAAAAGGTGAGTTTTGGGGTTCAAAGTGGTGAGCTTTGCTTTATTTCCAGGTGAACTTTGCATTGTCCATTGGTGAGCTTTGTAGTGTAGTGTGGTGAGTTTTGCATCATCTGACCGAAGCATGTCATCTCACCGTAAGGTGTCATCTCACTGGAGTCAATCACATATATATATATATATATATATATATATATATATATATATAATATATATATATATATATATATATATATATATATATATATATATATATATATATATATATATATATATATATATATATATATATATATATATAATATATATATATACACACACACATGCAGCAAGTAAACACACAATCAAGTATAAAGTATAAACATGCTGCAACGATATTTTTGTATCTAATCGTTGTTTTGTATATGCAAGGTGCCATGTGAAGAGTTGAGGAGATGCAATATGTTTTGGAAGCTTGTGGATGCTGTTTTGAATACTGGGAACCACATGAATCTAGGGACAAACTTTAAACAGGCACTATATTATAAACAGGCACTATACAGGCTATATTTTGGTGAAGCACTATTTTTTTTATAAACAGGCACTAACTTTAAACAATATACATCTTCAAAATACTAAGACATATAGGAATCATTTAACCCTAATGTTCAGTTAATGATATACGTCTTTAAAAAATTAGAATCATTTTCTAATTTGCACAATTAGTGGTTTCCAGTAAGTAAAATATTGATTGCCTCTTGACACTTAATTCAGGGCTATAAAAATATAATCCACACGAAAAAATACAACCACAGTCAGTAATACGATCCACACGAAAAAATATCATCCAAGATATTATCCAATAATAGGCATAATATAATTAATGAGAAGGAAAATAGTGAATTATGAGACTTTGACTTACATGTTCGTCCAAGAACCCCATCTCAATCGAATTTGTAGTCTTCTCATCATTATATACGGGTAGAGTACATAATCTTATAACACGAATCGCGAAACATGATCCTCCAAGATTCACTGGTTGGAGTGATCATTGACAATGGATGGATGGTCTTCGACATGTATGAAACAAAAAAGAAGTATGAATCTTGAAAAAAATATGCCTAAGTGTGAATCTCGAAAAAAAATATGCCTTAGGTTTGTAATTTCGAACTTAATCAACCCACGATTCATAATAGATTATTTTACCGGGAAAAAATTGGGGAAATCAAGTGGCCAGATTCGGGTGTATCTATGGAATTCGAGAGCATATGAATTTATGAATTAAATAAGAATTGCATATGAATTTTGGAAATAAACCTGAATCTCGAATTGATGCCCATGAATAATACCGCGTAAAATTGACGCTAAGAATCCGTGAAGAATCGGCGGATTTTGACTTAGTGCAGATTTCATTTCAAATCCAAATTTGACTTAAATTCCATGTTTGGGAAACTTAAGCATTTGGATTTGGATTTGGATTTAAATCAAATTCCTCTCATTAATAACCAACTCAATTACAAATTCATATCCAAACTCATGTCATTTGAATTCCCCAGTCCAATTAAAATTAAGTCTCGACATTCACTCCTCTCTTGTCCATCGTCGATAGCTCTCGTCCATCGCCTCTCTCCAGTGCGTCTTTGAATGAATGTGCATCGATTTTTGTTTTATTTTTTTCCAATTCACAAACTCAGATTTTTCCAATGGTTTTGAATCTGGTTTCAACATATTTGCGGCATATGAGTGTATGTGGCCACTGTATGTGGGGGAAAATCTATCTTCAACTATATATAATAAACAAAAACTTTTCTCACTCTCCCTTAATTCATATTCCTTTTCAGGGTTTCATTCATAATTTACCCTATCTCACAAAAATGAGTTACCACTATAATTAAATCAATATGGGCACACACACACACACACATATATATATACAATTAAGTGGTTATATATATACTTTTAATTGATGAGACCACATATATAAATATTTTGTTACATTAGTTATTTTAATTAGGGGTGCTGTAGATGAACAAACATTGAATTTGCAGAAAAGATGTAGCAGCTAGAGTTTGTGATTAAATGCATGCTACGTTTTTAATGGAAATTAAATGTTGATTGAATCCCAATTTCTTCTGTTGATAGCTATACTAACACACTGCTACTGTTAATCAGAAAGGCTACTTTGACTTCCTCCATTATTATTCTCATTATTTTTAGTATTTAATTATAGAATCATAGAATTGTAGTATTTAATTATTTATTGTACCTTGACATTCCCATAATTTTTTCTTAAACTAGAAAATGTCTCATGATCAACATGTTTGTGAAACAAGAAAGCGTATTAGAGGTGATGATGATGATGATGAAATGGAACTCAATATTGTAGTTATTGCCTTTATCATTGTATTAGTGGGAGAATGGTATAAAAAGTATAGGGTGAAGGAAGTATCTTGGAACGAACAAGAACGTGCTAGAAAAAGAGCATATTGGATGGATTCATTAATGAATGATAGAATTTGTAGAGATCAATTGCGTATGGATAAGAGGTGTTTTGACAAGTTGTGTCACATCTTACAATTCAAAGGAGGTCTTGTGACTACTAGACATGTCACGGTGAGAGAAGTGGTGGCATTCTTTCTTCATACACTTGCACATGACCTCAAAAATAGAACTCTTGGAGTTGTGTTCACTCGCTCTGGTGAAACAGTGAGTCGTCAGTTTCATATGGTGCTACACGATGTAATGAAGATAGGCAAGTACTACATTAAACAAGTTGACTCAATTGTAAGCTATGCTAGAGATAGTAGATGGAAATGGTTTGAGGGAGCACTTGGAGCACTTGATGGGACACATATACAAATGACTGTCCCAATTAAAGACCGACCTAGATATCGAGACAGGAAAGGTGATATTAGTACTAATGTCTTAGCCACTTGTGATCCCAGTTTTCGCTTCAATTATGTTTTGCCTGGTTGGGAGGGATCTACTTTTGATCCTCGCGTCCTCGGGGATGCCCTTCGAAGGCCTAATGGTTTAAGAGTTCCAAGAAGTAAGAGATATTCACTTTGACTTATTTTTTTCTATTTATTTTTAATATTGTTTACATTTATTTGCGATACATTTTAATACTTATATTGTTATTGTTTCTATCACAGATAGATATTTTCTCATGGACTTGGGTTATACTAACGGACTAGGTTTCTTAGCTCCTTATAGAGGCACTCGGTACCATTTGAATTTGTGGAGAGGAAGTACTCCAACAAACTATAAGGAGCTATTTAATTTGCGTCATTCATCTGCCCGAAACACCATCGAAAGAGCATTTGGTTTACTAAAGAAGCGATGGGCTATACTTAGAAAAAGTAGCTTTTATGATAAGAAAACTCAAGTCAGAATAATTAATGCTTGCTTTATTCTTCACAACTTTTTGAGAGATGAGAATATGGAAGAAAACAATTTGTTGGCAGAGGTTGATGATGACTTATTAAATGCCAAGGCTCCTGATGTTGAAGATGGGGAAGAGGATGACTTTGTATCAACTGCATGTGTGTCAAATCAGTGGAACGATTTTAGGGATGAAATTGCCAAAAAAATGTTTGTTGAGTATGAATCTCGAAGAAATTTCCAAGTGTAATGGAGTTGATTGTGGAATATGAAACCTCCATAACTTCTGTTGATGGATGGATAAACGGAAACTTATGTTGATGGATGGATAAACATGTAGCATAAACAATCTTTGAATTTTCTATTTTGTTTTAATTGCGGAATGTTTTTAACAATTCTCAACTGCTTTTTAATTTTTCCAGTTCAGTGTTTTGCTTTAATCATGTTATAATTCAATCATTATTTAAAGCATGTTTGGATTGTTTGCAGTACCCTTTTATTTAAAGCATGTTTGGATTCTTTGCATTTATTAATTTTTGATTCCTCTGTGGATGTGGTGGCTTCTCTGCCAATCATTGAGTGAAAGTATTATTTCCTTGGGCTGTGCATCAGATTTAATTATGCGTGTAGAACTAGGAAGAATTGCAGGTAAAACTGATGGATCAGAGAAAATATCAGCCTGGTTATTATTTAAAGCATGAGTACCCTTTTATTTCCCTCTTGGATCTTGAATAAGCTGTTGATTCTTGATAAAAATCAAATTTTTTTCATAGCCCTGAAACTATTTTCTTCTTCCAACAATGGTTTCTCAAGCTTCACATCATCACCTTGCTATTGATTTGAAATTTGTTTGCTAGTTTGTTAACGTCCTTAGGTGATGAATAAAGAGAAAGAAGTTATGGCTTTTACACAAGGCAAGAAAATGAGTTATCTCACATGGAATGGACAAATGGATGGGATACTCATTTCGGTGTTATACGACCAAATCAAAGAGGGCAACAAGGGCGATGGAGATTGGAAGCCACAAGCTTACCAAGCTGTAGCTGATAAACTAAGGTCTCAATTGGGTGTATCGGTCACGGTGGAACATGTGAAGAATCAGATCAAATGTTGGAAGAAGCATTATAGTATCATTATAGACATTCGAACTGCCACAAAGTTTAAGTGGGATGAGGAGAAGAAAATGCTGACAATCAACATAGACGACTTGAAAGATTGGAACGAATATTGCAAGGTAATATTATTGCTACTTGAAAAATTTGGTGTTAACTATATGCATTGTGTGTTTAAGCTTTCATTATGGTATTTAGAAGAACATCAGATTCAGACTCATTGTTAATTTATCAAGGTTATGAATACCATCTCCTGCTGCTGGGATACTTCCGGTATGTGTTGTTTTGGTTTGTTACGTGCATCATTTTGTCTTCTTTGTACATGTCCAAACCATATCAATTGTTTCTCTCATTTTATCTCCAATCGGTGTTATGTTTCACGTTCTTTTGAATTACTTCATTTCATATTTTATCTGCACGCTCATCTTAATATACGAATCTCTGCCAGACTGCTACACTCGTATTCATAGTAATAGGATACTTTTTGCAGCCTATACTCTGTTCCATAGAAGTATAGAACATAACAGGTTGAATTACCAGTATAAAATTTTTCCCTTCAGTCTCAAAGGTATGTTGCAATCAAACATGACATTGGCTATTTGCCTAATGGCATGTGCAACAGATTGCCCCTTGCCTTTGTGGCCCAAAAAGGGTTTCCTAACACTCTTTTTTGCATGCAGAATCATCCACCAGCAAGTTCCTATAGAAATAAGACTATAGATAATTGGGATGATATTTGTACTCTCTTTGGAGCGGATAGAGCATTAGGGGATGGTGCAGAACAATATGACAAAGCAGCGGCGGCCATGGATGATGAAATGACGAGTGAAGGAATGAGCACGTCAACAGGCTCTGTATCGAAGAAGGTGAAGAAAGATCGTCTGGCAGAGGCAGTTACTAGTTTCGCGAACTCATTCAACGAATATGTTCAAAGCAAGATCAATATGAATTCAAAGGCGAGCGGGAAAGAAATCCATGATGTTGTTTCAAAAGTGGATGACATACTTCGTCATCAAGTGTTGAAAGCTGTTAAGAAGTTTATGAATATGCCAGATGAGTTTCAAATGCTCAAGGACTTGCCTGAAGACGAGAAGCTAGATTGGATTTTGTTGTGCTTGGAAGAGTGATCGAGTTATGAACAACTACTCAATATTAAATATTTACTACAAATTAATACTTTTTCTAATTTTCATACATTAGTATGTATTTTGTTTATGAAACAATTGGTCGTTATGTTATTTGAGATTATGTTTACAATATTTTACTACCTCCGTCCCAAAAAGATTTACACGTTTTGACTAAAGTTGAAATTAAGGGAGGGATAATTTTGTGTTGACTTTCCAAAAATGCCCTTGATGTGATGGGTAAAGTAGGATGTGATGTGTAGATTATTAGGAAAAAGGTATGATGTGATAGGTAGGGTTTGAAAAAGTAAGGGGTGAAAGTTGTTTTTTAATAGAAATGGGTAAGAGATTGTGGGACGCAATTTTTTTGAAAGGTGTAAATCTTTTTGGGACGGAGGGAGTATTCATTAAAGATTTGAAATGATGAACTTTGAATTTCTTGTGTTTGCCAAACACCAAAATGGAATTTGAATTATGGAATTTCAAATTATAGATTTGAAATTCAAAAATTGAAATGAATTCCACTATCCAAACACTACCTCAGAGATTTCCTTTCCTTCGGCGAATCAGCGAATTTTTGGAGAAGAAGTTTTGGGTAGGCGACCGCACTTGAGGCGAAGAATTGGTCCACGCGTGTAAGGAACTTAAGTGTAATCAAATTAGACTCTAAAATTGCCACATGTCAATATTCTAGACATCAAACTCTCAAAATTTATATTAAAGGATAAAGGATATCTTTAAAAGATACGGAGTACTTTGTATAAAATAACATTGTAAAAAACTTATCTCGTCGCATTAGCATCAAAGAGTTTGTAAAACACGTTTTTTTTGTAATTATTCGTTCAAATATCTTTCTCACAGTTTTTTTAATTAGTTCCTTTTGAGACTTAACAACATGCTCACATATTTGTGTTCTTATGCACACTGAAAATTTTTCTTTGAATTCCCATAGTAAACAAAATAAGATTTATTATAGTATCTATGATACTACATAAAATATTATTTCTACTGATATGAAATCATTTCAAAGTTAAATCTTAAAGATATTTTATATGAATTAACACTGCATAATAAACATATTTTCAACAATCACCAAAATTTTTTAAGTTTCAAAACATATATTCTGAATTTATTTTCTTCAAAATAATTCATCAGAAATACTTACATAAAAGTTTTCAACAAATTTTTTTAAGCCTCAACATTCTCTTTAAGATTAATTTATTCATAAAATAGTTTTAAATACATTTTTTATTCAACATGGAATAATTTTATGAAATGATATTCATAGAGAATTCACCAAGTCTAGAAGAATATCATATTTAACAAAACGGTTATAATTTAGTTTGATTTTAAAATAATTTCAAGATGAAAATATCTTTCAATTTCAATCATTTCGTCAATAATTTGGAATAAAAAAAATTAATAAAGAAATATTTGTGTTAGGATATGTTTTAGAGTTTGATAGTTTTCTTATTCTTGTTATAGTAGTAATAAAATTGTGGTAGGATTAAAACTTTACTTATTTGCTTGACCATCTATCTATATAAAGAGGGTTGAATCTTTGTAATCTTCTAGACAATTCAATATAGAATTCTTCTCCATTATTATTTTCTACATGGTATCAGAGCCAACATTCTTGGAGGCCTAAAAATTGTGTCTTTGCTCCTGGTGGGCGGCGCCACCGCCATCAGCCGTCCGTCGGGCTATCACATTTAAAAGTTCAATATCACATTTATGAAAATATTCATAAAATATTTTCCAAGTTACCATCCGAAAATTGTTTTGAAAACATAAACATAATAATTTTTCTTTTAAACATTGCATAAGCAAAACATTATATATATATTTTTTATTTGGAAGAAAAATCTTCAAATAAACCAACACATAATCTTGGAGAAAAATTCTTTTCTCAACATAATACTTTCAAAGTCTTTTATTCATAAAAATTAGTATTTTATTCCCTTGAATATTACAAGGTATAAAATAATATCCATAGTGTATAATAATAATTTACACACTTCTTTTGAAGTACTCACTTTTGTTTTGTAGAAAATTTTAAAATGACATTTGGTAAACAACAAATTCTTCAATACATTTTTTTATTTAAATCTTTACAAGAATTTAAATATATCGATTATTAAAATCAACAAGTATATACACTTTTGTATAACCAACTTTCATTTGTAAAATATGTCACAATTTATTTTGTTGTTGTTAGTAATCACTAAATTCTAACCATGACAATATCCTCTAGATATTTTTTTAAAAACACATTATCATATAAGACAATAATTTATTACCTTCCTAGAGTTGAGATGAAGTGGAGGATGCAGACGCACAATTTTGAAAACATTTTAGTCAAATGGTATGAAGACCGATTTTAAAACCATTTGCTCTGATACCAAATTGTAACACCCTTATCCGTCCAGGTCTGCAGTCCCTTTCGGACTAAAGTATTAACTTAATTGGTAACGTAAAAATTTCAAACATTTAAAAACTTTATTCTTTAAATCAAATAATTGTGCAAAATATTTCATGATTACATCGGAGTAAAATTATTTAAAACAGTGCGGAAGCAATTTGCAAACTACAGCAGTATGGTCAACCCATGTGATAAAATCATTTACTTAAATAGTACATTTGTGCATGTCCACACATCACCTCCATCTCAGTATTCTCCAGAATAGGCTCCACATTTATTCTCTCGTATACCTACGTGTAGAAAGATGAACTTTCTCGTATACCTACATTTATTCACATTCGTTTGAGGAACTTTCTGGTTTGTCGGCGCTTCTTTTGCCATAAAATTTATTCTCTTGTTTTAACTTCTCATTATCTTTTTCCAGATTTTCAAAATCATTTTCAAGAGTGGAGAGGCGTTTCTTTAACGATTTGTTGATTTTAGAAGCGCTAACAAATTCATCATAAAGTTCATGAAGTGCTTCTTGCATTTCTTCAAAGGTGTAAGAGTCGGAAGAAATGGTACATACCTCTTGTACATCGTCGGTTTGGTCTTCGTGCGCGATGAGACAGAGGTTGGAAGTTTCATCCTCGTCTTGATCGGTTGACTCGTCGCCGGAGTCGCCACCCCAAGAGATATATGCCCTTTGCCTTTTGAAGTGCCGAGCATTCCTTCCGCTTTTCGGGCATTTGTTCTTGATGTGCCCGGCTTCACCACATCCATAGCACACAGGGCCATCCTCAACCTTTTCTTTCTTCCGTAGAAGTTTACAAAACTTCTTCATGACAAGCTTGACTTCATCATCGTCGCTTGAATCATCCATCGTTGATTCTTTGACGGCTTTTAATGCTATCCCTTTCCTTTGGTCATTCAAAGACGGGTTAAGAATAGTAGATTCATAGGTTTTTAGATTACCTCTTAGACCGTCGATGGTGACATTTGATGTGCCGATTGATTCATAGATGGCATCGGCCTTGGATCGCCATTCGGATGTCAAGCTCCGTAGGATCTTTCGCACAAGATCCTTGTCGGTGTAAGTCTTCTTTAATGCATGAAGATCGTTGACTATTTTGGAAAATCGGTCGAACATGTCGTCAATCTTCTCGTGCTCCTTCATCCTGAACATCTCATACTCTTGGGTGAGGAAGTCGATCTTGGCTTCACGTACTTGGTCCGTTCCTTCATACGTCACCTCGAGCTTATCCCACATCTCCTTGGCGGTTGTGCAGCAGGAGATCTTGCGGTAGTCATCAGGATCTACGGCACAATAAAGCATGTTTATTGCCTTTGCATAATTCTCGACCTTTTTGATGTCCTCGGCATCAAACTCGTCTTCGGTCTTGGGGATCAACTTGTCTCCGACTTTCTTCATCGGCACCTCTTCCCCGTTTTTGATAACCAACCATAATTGGAAGTTCGTGGAACGAATATAGATTCTCATTCGTTCTTTCCAATATGTATAATTGGTTCCAACAAAAAGAAGTGGCCGTGTAGTTAATTGACCTTCTCTAATCCCTGCATAAAGATTTCTAGAAGAAGAACCCATGATCGCTTTACTCTCAAACGGTTAAGTTTGGACGCGAGTTAGGCTCTGATACCAATTGTTAGAATAAGTGCCCTTCACTAGAGGGGGGTGAATAGTGAGGCACGAGAATGTTTATAAATTTTCGCGGAATAAAAATCGCAGGGATAAAGTAAAGAGCGGAATAAAAAGGAGTAAAGGGAGCACACCAAGATTTACCCTGGTTCACCATAACTTGTGGCTAATCCAGCCTCCCGAGAGACTCTCTCAAGCTACACTACTATCTCGTTAAGCTTACGAGTGCTTAACAAACCGTTACAACTTGAGAGTTCGAGTCACACGAACCTCAACGAATCCTTCAAAGGAAACAACCCTTCCTTTGAATCTACCGAGAGAAGTACCTTCTCTCAAGGTGTCTAAGAACACAAATACACTCAAGAACGAGACTTTCTTATAGAATAGAGTATGAGTAAACTAAGTACGCTCAAGAACAACTCAACCTTCACACAAAATGGCTCTAGCAAGCTATGGAAAATGATGATATTTGAATGCAATGAAAGTATGAATGTTGTGAAGTGAATTGGTGAGAAAAGCAGACCCAAACACCCCTTTTTATAGTGCCAAAATAGGCTCCAACGGACCAATACATTAAAGGGGTGATTGGCTTGATTTATGGCATTGAATAAATTTGGGATCTGCAGGATATTGGCTTCCCATCGATGTTTGGAACTTACCCATCGCTGGTAAGCCAATTTTCCTTCAGTTTTGAAGCCAATGGTTACCTACCCATCGATGGGTAAATGCTTCCCATCGCTGGGTGGGAGGTTGACTTTCAAATAAGGAAAGAATCAGCCTTAAATGACTCCCAACGGTCATGCCTTCCCATCGATGGTTAAGCCTTCCCATCGCTGGGTAAAGCTTTCCATCGCTGGGTAAGGGCATTCTGCCTTGTGTGATGTTGGACCAAGGCTTTAACAGCGATGGGTAGAACTTCCCATCGCTGTTTGGCATGGTTCTGGAAATCAGTTTCGTTGAGGGACTGCTTACCCATCGATGGGAAGATCTTCCCATCGCTGGGTGGCATGATTCTGGAATCCCGGGATCACTTACCCATGCATGGGTAAAATCTACCATCGCTGGGTAGATGGCTAGCCCAGAACCATGGCCTAGCCGACCGGCGCTCAAACCCGACCGAAAAATGCAAAGTTCTCCAAAGTAAAAACTAAGTATTTAAAACACTTATTTAATGTATTGTGATGTCAAAACAAGCTTTGTAAGTTGAAAACCACGTCGTTAAGGTAAAAACCACGGTTGACCAAGTCAACACCGTACACGGGTGGTTTTCACCAAAAGACAAAACCGGAAGGTGGTTTTCATGATGTTTTGATTGGAGAACCATTTAAATGCATTCAAAAAAATTCCCACAAAAAGACTCGAAAACCACTTCATTTAAGTGAAAACCACGGCTAGCCAAGTTTATGTCGTTTCGCGTGGTTTTTATCAAACGACAAAAAACGAAAGGTGGTTTTTGAAGTGTTTTTGATGGAAAACTATTTAAATGTGCCCAGAAGTGAAAACCAATCATAAAAAGTTGAAAACCACTTGGTTAGTTCGGACGCCAAAAACCAACGCCGAAAACCGAATGCCGAACGCCGGTTTCTGAAACCCGAACGCCAGATGGCTTGATTTTTGGTTTGGGCGAACACCAAGTGTTTTTAATGTTTTAAACATGTTTGAAAAACATTTTTATGATGTGTGAAATGCGATGAAAAGAATTTTAGCCAAGGTGTAAAGGTTGGGTCGGTCTTGATCACAATTATGACCGACTCAACAACACTAAGACTACGGTGTTCGTTCTTGGTCTTCTTTTGGGTCTTGTTCTCTTGCTTTCTTCTTATATTTATTTCTCGCCTTGTATATTCAATAACTTGTCTCGTTCACGGCGGTTTGGCATTATCAAAACCTGTCATAAAAACGAACACAGCTTTAGTACGAAAACACGATAAACCCGTGTTTCAACACAAAAGAATTCACAAAATAATTTTCTTAAACAATACCAATCATATATATATGTTCGAACGTTTCTTTTTCATATTTAAATTCGTATTTTTTATTTTAACAAGGATAATGAACATAGTCGATTCTTAAATATCATCATTCAAACTTATGTAGTAATCAGTCCATAATTCACAATAATCTCATGTCACTTTTGTTATCACAATATTCATCATTTTTTACACATAATTTCATATCAAATTTTATCACAAATTGCTCCTAACTTATTCTAAGTTAAGGCCAAATCATATTAATGCTCTTACACTATTTTTAGTCTAAGTCAAATTAATATTGATAACATAGCTCTTAAACTGTAACTAGTCTAATACTCCCTCCGTCCCCCTAAAATGTTCTCATTTTGACTTTTGGTGGTTTTTAAGGAGAGTTGAAAAAAGGTGAAAGTTTACCATAATACCCTTAACGAAAAATGGATGGAGTGTATTAAATGAGGTGGGTGAGGTGGAATAAATAAAGTAAGTGGGGGTAGTTGTGGTATTTTAATTGTTAAAAAATGAAATGAGAAGATCTATTGTGGACAAAGAAAAAGGGCTATTGGGAAGATCTATGGGGGACGGAGGGAGTACAATATTTCTAACCGGACTCTTAAACTACAAATAGTCTAAGGCAGTACACAAGAATCGATGATCCATCCTATGAGTCTTATGGATCACGTACCAACCGAACAGTGATCTGTCGGGTGGACGATATCCGTTCTGGATCCCGTACGTAAGTTTTAACCCCAAATTTATGAATTTTCATGTAGTTATATCTTAGAGTTCTTCTAGATATCCTTAATAATCAACATTCATTTCTAAATGATTATATCTTAGAGATCTTCTAGATATATATCCTTTTACAAACATATTATTTTCAAAATCTTCAATATTTTCACGATTCAATCATCCACAATAATCATTCTAGATAATTATTCATCATAATCATCAATCAATATATATCATAATATTCAATAACAGACAGCGGCCTAGCATCAAGTATTAACACCCTAGCTTATCGTCATATATCATATAAGGTTCTTTAGTTGTCCAAAAATCATTTTTATTCTAAGAAATTTTCTTTATATTGATGTATCAAAATAGGATTTTATATCTTCAAAAATAGCATTTTCGGACTTAAAATGTTTGTAACGGTCGACCGTTGGATCCGCACGGGCGTTCGTACCGTTTTGGAAAATGCAGAAAAAACGGAGTTAATATTCATCATCTTCAACCTTTGATCCAATTTCTCAAAACACCATAAAAGCTTCTAAGCTTTAAACTAACTTCATAAAAATGTTTTCTAACGTCCATAGATCATTCACAAATGATTTATTTGAAGCTTTTCCATGTCCCTATTTTTATGATTCAAACTCTTCTAAATTGATATGAGGAAAACATTTTTCAAATTTTTATAAAATATTTTGATAGTCAAAATATGTTAGAGAAAAAGACTAAACTAGGAGTAAAACATAAAAAATATGCCAAAGTATGAATTGTATGTCTTTTTTTCAAAATAAGAGTTACAATGCAAATACAATGTCAATCATGAAAAAAAATAGATTTGATCACATTATGTCATAGGTCTGATATCTAAAATAAAATCTTGTAATATATAAAGTGTAGTTACAATTATATACTTTTATAATAAAAAGTGCATAAAAAATTGAGGTGCAATATAACAATAATACGGAGTAACTTTTAAAAATTTAACATTTTAATATTTATGCTAACTTTATATTCTAATTCAAAAATTTGCGAAAGTATATTTTTGTGTATGAAAAATGACAATACTTTTTTTATCTTAAAGACATTGATTAAGATGACGTGATTATGAATATAATAATAATAAAAACAATAATAATAATAATAATAATAATAATAATAATAATAATAATAATAATAATAATAATAATAATAATAATAATAATAATAATAAAAAATTATAATAATAACAATTAGAGTGAGAATGCATAAAAAATAAAATTAAATAAATTTTTTAAATTTTTTTAGATTTTCTAATTTTTTTTAGTTTTTCTAGTTCCATCTAATTTTTTCGAGTTCTTTCGAGTTCCTTCCAGTTTCTTCAAATTTCTTCTAGTTTTTCAGTTTCTTCCAACATCCAGCTCTTATTTCGAGTCCTAAGGAGCATGCAGTGTTAATGTATTGTCAAGTTTTTGTGTATGGCCAGTTATATAGTTCTATGAACCGTGCGCCCTTGTAAAACGATGCTCCTTTCGTCCCAAATTAATTTCTGTATTTACTAATCGCAAGGTCAAACTTTATTTACTTTATTTTCCTATTTTCGTTACTATCTGATGAAATTGTATAGACCTGTCACCTCTTGTTTCATAGAGCTTTTGATATATATATATATATATATATATATATATATATATATATATATATATATATATATATATATATATATATATATATATATATATATATATATATATATATATATATATATATATATATATATATATATATATATATATATATATATATAACTACAAAGCTCACCAAACTGTAAAGCAAAGTTCACCATATTTTTTCAACACTTTAAATTTTTTTTGAAAAAATAAAATCAAAGGAAAGGTGCTGACTAGACTTTGACCGCCAGCACTGACCGCCGCCTGCTGGCGGTCGCTGGCCGCCGCCGGGCTCCGGCCGCCACCGCTGGACTCTGGCGACCACCACCGGCCGCCGTCACTGGCCGCCGTCGCCAGACTCCAGCGACCTCCGCCGGCCGCTGTTGCCGACCGCCACCTCCGGCTGCCACCTCCGACCACCGCCAGCCGCCGTCGCCGGACTCCAACGACCACCGCCGGCCGCCGCCGCCTGCCACTGCCGTTGACCGGTGTTGCTATTTTATTTTTAATTAATTTTTTAATTTTCAAAATTTAAAAAAAGGTAAGTTTGGTGTTCAAAGTGGTGAGATTTGCTTTATTTCCAAGTGAGCTTTGCATTGTCCATTGGTGAGCTTTGTAGTGTAGTGTGGTGAGCTTTGCGTCATCTGACTGAAACATGTCATCTCACCATAAAGTGTC
This sequence comes from Cuscuta australis, assembly GCA_003260385.1. Classification (NCBI taxonomy): domain Eukaryota; kingdom Viridiplantae; phylum Streptophyta; class Magnoliopsida; order Solanales; family Convolvulaceae; genus Cuscuta; species Cuscuta australis. The sequence continues at coordinate 96,468 of NQVE01000176.1, forward strand.
ATCTCACTAGAGTCAATCCCATATATAATATATATATATATATATATATATATATATATATATATATATATATATATATATATATATAGACACACACACACACACATATATATATATACATACATATATATATATATATATATATATATATATATATATATATATATAATTTTTAAAATCCGCTCCAATTTTCTACTCCTTCCGTCTGAATTTATATTGTCTATTTCGATTTATGATGTTTGATTGAAATCATTTTCAAATTGTTTTATATGAAAATATGTAGAATTAAAACATAAAATTTACATATTAAAATACTACTCTTTTCATCCTAAAAGGTTCTTCCCATGTACTATTCACATAGTAAAAGTTTAATTACTTTCTTCACCTATTTTTGTTAGTTACGGAGTACTCCCTCCGTCCCAGAGTATTTGTCCAGTTTGATTTTTTCGAGTCAAACTGGACAAACTTTGAGCTTCAATTAAATAAAAACCATAAAGTATTTTAATATAAAAATAACTTTATTGGATTTATCGTATTGAGAACTTTTAAAATTGTATTTTATTATGCTAATATGCAATACAAATTGAGCGTAATTGGAGTATAAAGTTTGTCCAGTTTGACTCAATTCCAAATTGATATTAGGTGTTCATTATATTCTCATACTTTGTAAACAAATCAATGTTTATTACGGAGCGCCATCTGATTTACTTTCAAAATAGCACATTAGCTTTATTTACATATAAATAACAAACTTACTTCTAAGACTTGACGTTTCATTTTCCAAAACAAAGAATGCTACATTACCCCAAAACAAAACAAAAATCTTAAATTTTTTCAATTCATTTTATTTAAAAATTTGTACACAAATAAAAAAAAATAAATACATACTTAAATCTACATCAACAATTCTATCTTATTTTATCAAGTTATTAATGAAAATAAAAAAAAAGTGTGCGATTTTTAAATGGTAAAATATAATATTCTTTTTGGGATGGAGTATGAGCGATTTTAAAAAGTGAAATAAGTCAAAACAAAGGATATACTCCATGGATATTTCTCCGATGCCCAAGCAAATGAGGGGCGCATGCATGCCCCTCTATTAAATTTCTGTCATGAGGACAAAAGACTCAATGTCATTTCAATTCTTAGAAATAATAAAAAGATGGTGTATTTAGCCTTTCTGTTAGCTGTTTTCTAAACTACGGGAGGTATGAGAGAGCCCACTATCTTATTTTCCATTTCTTTTTAAAAATTATTCTTTATAATGTTTTAAAATTTTAAAATTTTTGTGTTTGAAATAAAAAAACAAATGAAATAATAATAAATTATCAGATACTTAATTTGTCTCAATTTAAAAAATTTCAATTTTTGTTTTCCAAAGTATAATAATACAAAAAATAGAAAAATAAATTAAATAATAGAAAAAAATGGAAAAAAAGGAATTTAAAAAAGAAAAAGACACTCTAATTGAAAAGGTAATACACAGTCATGAAATGAGTTAATAAGTCTCTTTTTGGGGACGTCTGGAAATTTAAACTTTTTTGGATGACATTTTTTCAAGAAGATGAAAGAGAATAAGGGTAATCTTTTAGACCGATGCCCAAGTGATTCATTTTTTAATGAAAAAAATCATATTTTTAATTTTAAATTAAAAAAATAACCTTTTTCGGACATCTAAAAAGTTACTTATTTTTTATGCATAAAAAGAACTTTATCAGTTCACTACATGTTTATGTTTTCTTTTATCTATAAGTGTATTTTTCATTTCCTATTTCTATTAATTTTTTTTATCTTATTTACTTTTCCATTTCCTCATTTTTTAAATTTTTCGAAAAGTTTTTGTTTTTATTTTAGAAAAAAATGAAAATGATTTAGTTATTATAGAAGAAGTACTCTGTATATGTTAATTTTTTCATTTCATTTATATATTTTTTCAAATAAAAAGATTTTTTTATTTTAGAAAGATTATAAAGAAAAATTTTAAAATACTTTTTAAAATGAACAAAAAATAAGAAATTGGGATGTGACTCTGTGATTTGAAAATTAGTCATCAATCCCCTTCTTCCCCGAAAAGATGAACGACAAATAGTCAGAGGGGTGCATGTGCAACGTTTTGAAATCATAGAGATATTAGAAATGAGTTTTTAAAATAGAGAGATTATTTGTATCGATCTATTGTCCAAACCACGAGGGAACTGAAATATCACACCTTTTTAATTTAAATCCACTTTTAACTGAAAAACAAAATGAAAAAAAGATAAAAGATTAAAGTAGGGATAAAACATAAACAAAACACTAAAATAAGAGCTTCAAATTATTATTAACAGAATAAGACTTACAATATCAATAATTTTGACATAATATCGAAAAGTATTGTGTAATCACATTATATAGTGTCATGATATTAAAGTATAAATTTCTATCTTAAAGATAAAAATATGTCACACATATTTTGAAAATAAAGTTTATGTTTTATTCATAATTTGATTGATTTTTTATTAAAAAAGCAAGGAGCGACAAGTTAATGAAAGCCGATTTTGAGGAATTAACGGATGAAAGAAACATGCTCAATTTCCAATTCTTGAAAATCTAAATGGCATGGAGAACATTACTAATTGACATGGTCATAAGTCCACGTGGGAGAGAAAGACCCATACTCCATATTAAGTATGGAGTACAATTTATGATTGACTGTGCGAGAACTAAAGTGAAACCGATAGTAATAAATCGAGGGTTTTTGTTAGTGGTTTGTTTGTTTTGAGATTTAAAAAAAATTTGAAGTAATAACAAGACTTTGAAACTAGGGTCCATTTGGAAACGAAGAAAAAGACTTACTCTCTGACGTCAAAAACATAGCCTCAAAAGTAGAATTGTACTTTGGAATAAATTTTCAGAAAGTCATTTCTCGTTTTTTTCTTCCTAGTCACCTCCACCAATCCATCCTTCGGTCTCCAATGCCATCATCGAAAATCACCAGCACCATCCTATTCAGAAATTGCATTCGCTATCTCCAAGCAAATTGCCACCTCCATCGACAACCCAAACCGTCAATGTCATCCCCACACAAGGTCCCCGCCAGCCATACAATGAAGATCAGATGATGGAAATTCAATTGAATTGGTTTGACTTTTGTTGTGTTCATGTCAAATGTGGCATCGTTTCAATTCTACTGTCATCGTCAATGCACCATTAGGGTTCTTTTTTTAAAGAACCCACTACACTTGTTAGTTGATTATTTGGAGTTTTCTTGCACAACTCGATAAATGGTACAGTTGAATTTTTTTTTAGCAATAGTTGGTTTGATGTTGTTGGTTTGATTTTTAATTTTTAATTTTCTAGAAAATTAATCGAGCTTAAATAGAGAGTTTGCTACTTCCAACCAAACAATAGAAAAGGAAAATGACTAAAAGAAAATAAATTATTTTGCCTTATTCATTTTCCAAAAGTTATTTTCTTGTTTTCCAAATGAAAACTTTGTAAACATTACCATAATACACTTGTGAAATAACTATTGGGGAAACAAAACATGCAAATGCGCTCAAAATTGCAATAAATTACTCAACACAGTTCCACTGTTTTACTTCACAAGAAAAAAGGGTTTACGACTAGAGTAAATCGGTAAAAAGGAAACTATTGGGATCTCAAAGTACTACAGTATCTATTTGAAGAGCCAGTTTTGAAAATGCCTCTCCATACCAATACGACAAAAAACGTTTCTTCATAGCATCACCAATTTTGTATACACAACCTGCTTCAATCAGATACCGCCACCAAGTGTGCCTAACAGTAGGGTCCTAATTTCTAGAATCTTCAATCTTACATTACCAAGGCTAAAACTGGGAAAGCATAAAATCGCATAGCTCTTTCTCAATTAGAAGCTAAATCACTAAACTGACTATACTCTTCCCTTTGCACCGTGCACTGTAGTCTACAAGTTATTCCCCCCCAGCACAAGGACGAGAAAATACTACCCACAGACGGGACTGAGATTTGACAAAACTAAAGATCATCTGGTTACCATAAAGTGGCTCCTGGGCAGGCAAATAGAATTCCTAGCCAAAATAAGCAAAATCTTTTCTTAGGAGTCCAACATCTCATCCTGTATCTCATTAGGAGCAATTAGCCCAGGAATTGAGAGCATCCGTTGTCTCTCCCTTTCCTTCTGTGCAGCAGCCTCTTCAGCATAAAGATCCTTGTTATCCTTCAAATGGCAATTTACAAATATTTAAACAATATATTGTTTCAGTATATCTGCTTAATAGGTTTCAAGGCATGTACACAAAAAGCACTCGTTGTAGTTAACTGCTGCACATTTAGTAGTGAGCATGTGTGTGTGTGTATGGTGTTGCTAAATCCACCCAAAAATGGCTATATCCACACTTGTTACCTATATTTGCTAAATCCACACCCATTAATAAAAATTTGATATTGCTGTAGATTTAGCCAATTTATGTGAAAGGGGTGGATATAGCCATTTCTGGGTGTGTGTTTGTGTGTAACTAATAAAAGCGCAGGTAAAGTAAGAGACAAACCTGAGCTGAGAATTCTTTTGACTGCACAAGGAAGTCCCGTACGTTATTCTTGAACACTGCAAGGTCTTTCGTTGACTCAAACAGTCCATTGACAAATTGGGTGACCTATACATTGGAATTAGCAATTTCATGAAAAAGGGAAGATGATGTAAATAATAAAATAGAGGACAGAACAAGCTTGGGTACCATTATATGTACCTCAGAAGCAGTCATATTCGGGAAAGACGAACTAAGAAGCTTAATGGTATACTCCATTACAAATGCCACATTATTGGGATAGGAATATGGAACTGTGGAAGCATCCCAGAGTGGCTCAGTCAACATTCCGGACTCAACCTGGAAAGAAAAATCCATAATTTAGTGTGTTGTTACAGAAACATAACTGAATGAAATGGTTGGCTCTACTAAAGTATTCTCATACCACACATAACAAATGCTGAAGGACCAAGACATGCAATTTGAAGCCAGGCTTGTGAAATGTGTCTGTAAGAACAGCAAATATTTCTTGTTCGATGATCAAAAAGTATGTCCTATAGAACTTGTTGCAGAACTCCGATACCTGCCCCCACAAAACCTTGCAAATTTGTGAGCCTACAGTGCCAAAAATTAATGGCAAGCAGAAATCATCCAACTGGATAAATTTATACCTGAAAGTTCTTCAACATCTCAAGTAAGAGGTTAAGCCCGGTTTCTGCAATATTCCTTTCAGTGTGCCGGAAGGCCCAAATGATGGAATCCATCACAAGCTTTAGTTGCTGCCACAAATCAGAAATAAAACAAGTATAAGCACAATACCTTTTTTTAAGCTTTGAGGAACAAAGGACATTTCTTCAATGAATAAAGTTCTAAGACTAAAACAAACCTCGCTTGACAATCGAATTAAAGCGGTAAAACAATGAGTAGCTATTGCACGCAGTAAAGAGAAGAACTTGAGCCGGTGTTCAGGATAATCTTCAAAATTTTTAGTAATCATCTGTGTTTTGAAGAAACAGACATGAGAGAGCCACAAAGAAAACTGTAATCACCACCAATAAAACAATACAAGAGAAAAATGGGCGTGTTTATTGTGGCCACTGCATTTATATTTTGCATCTCAATTCAAACTGAGGAGACAACAATGCTCTTGACAACCTATGGGACAGGACAAACATCCTGAAAGAGAACCGGGTTAAGAGATATGATATTTGTCATAATTATTGATTTTAAGTCAATTTTTATTTATTTTATTAAATACATTAAGTTGGTGAGTCCCTAAGTCATGTACTAGTGGACCTAAAATTTAGGGAGTCGTTTTTGGACCTATAATTTAGGGAGTCATTGTTATATTCTTGTCTGTAGATAATGAGTCTTATTATACGTAAAAGTATGAAAATATACAATATTTGATTTAATCAATGGAGATTCTCCTTAGGCTTTTTTTACGAGTATATTAGTTTATGATTCATAATTTTATGGAGTTAGATCCTGATTTCATAATTTAAGCATAAACTTTCCTTAATTCCATTTGCATATCTTGAGTTATACCATTTGGTATCAGAGCCACATAAATCTGTTTATCCATCCTCGTTATAATTTTCCCATCCAACTGTTATTCAACATACGAAGTACATCAATTACTTTGCATTCCTCGCTTTAATGTCATTAATATGAAAGCTTCGGCATGTGAAGTTCGAGGCAAGGCTTTTCTAGATGTGCCAACTAGCAGGTAAATGAGAGAAGTCATAGCTCATCGATTTCATGTGGATGTTGGAAGAAAGAAAATCCAGAAACAGAAACACATGGTTGCCAAATCTACATTGCGGTTTAAAAAGGCTTTTTTAGGCAGCATTCCGTTCAACTTATTTTTTCTGCTAATTACTTAATCTTATTATAACCAGATCAAACCAGATCAGAAACAACTTTGATAATAACTGCAATCAGATCAGATTAGATCAGGCCAACGGAACGCAACCTTAGCCTTAGAATATGAGGGGAACGGCATGTTTTCATGTGGTGAAATTTCAAATGTCCTTCATTGTGGGTCTAGTTCAGTTTCTCCAATGGAGGGTTATGTAGAAAAAAGGATAGTACCAGAAACACTTGAACACAATGATGAGACAAGGGAGCCTTCATAGAGGATATCTTCCCTCTTGAAGAAAAAGTGTCAAAAAACAGCCCGATACGTTCTTTTCCTCACTTAAGAATCTCATCGAAGCTAACAACTCATTCACAATACTCTATGGCAAAAAAGGACAAAACTATATCTATTGGGGTGATAATTATTAAAGGCACTTGCCATTTGTGCTTATGACACCTATGGTGCTGAGGTCCTTTTTCGCCTGACGCAATGCCCAGGTCAAAGCGAGCAAACATCTCATTAGATGTCATACTATTTATTTATTTTTATTGTGTTTTCTTTAATCCAAATTAATGATAATTATTATTATTGATTCAATTTATTGATTAATACTATTATGTTTTACAATTTTTAAAATGATAAGTATGATTTGGTTCAATTTATTTTAGATGATATTTTTGTTTTCTGATTGTTTTTTATCATCTTATATATGTGTATTATCATATTCTAATAGATATATTTTTTGTACTATATATATACACACACACACACACACATACATGCACACACACACACACACACACATATATATATATCTGTGTGTGTGTTCACCATTTGACAGCCCGCCTCTTGCCTTAAAAAAGGTCCCTTTGCCCACCCCTTGCCACTCGCCATTCATAACTATGGTCACAGTGAGCTCAACAATATCTTATAATACCTTGTGTGCTAGTGTGCTACCATAGCAGCAGCTATTTTCAAACGGTGGAAGCCCCATTGCAGATACAGTTTGCTTAAAATGAGTTCTTATATTGTTTTCCTGCTACGCCTACCAAACCCCCTAGATATACAAAGACCTTTTTGCTTATACTCCCCTCGTCGCAATTTTTTTTCTCACTTCGGACATGCAAAATCGCATCCTTTTTAAATTACTTTATTAACAAATTGGTATAGAAATAAAAAGTACAAACAAATTACATATTTTAAAACCACATCAAAAGTTCTATAAAACAAGATGTGACAATAATATTTTATTTTATCAAATAATCAATGAAAACACACACAAGCTATTGGGATGCAAGAATAGTAACTAAGACAATACTTTTGGGACGGAGGGAACACTTTGGCTTGAGGACAAAGCAATTTTACAAGGGAGTAATGATAGAGAACCGGTTAAGAGGATATGATCTATTCATAGTTATTAAAGCATCGCTAAGGCGTTGTGGGATGGATGCCTCGCCTGAAAAGACTTCACGTGAGGAGGCACTTGTCTAAGCGTCGCCTAAGAGTCACCTCTCGGCTAATTGCCCAACCCACTTGTGCCGTTTTGGCAAATCTAAAAAAATTCTGTGTGGCCAACTTGGTGCATCGAGCTTCCCTCGCAGATCTTGGTGCGCTGATCGATCGGGATTGATTTGCTACTTTTATCTAATTATTACACCATATTTATTACCTTGTATTTATTGTGGGTACAGAGTACTTATGGTCTACAGGGAGACCAATCCTGTCTCACTTATCATTAATTTTTATCAGATGGTCTAACTCTACACTCATCCCTTTTAAGATGTGTGACATTATTATTAATTAATTTACTCTGTTTATATATTACTTTCTCCGTCCCTAAAAGATTGCCACAGTTACACTTTTTTGGTCAAACTGTGGCACCCTTTGACTGCAAATTATAGAAAAAGTATATTTAGTTATAACGTAAATTTAGTAAAATTGAGTTTATTTTAAAACATAGTTTTGAAATATCAAATTTTTATAATATTTAATTATTTTAAAATATATTTAGTTCGTGTTCAAAGACTGCCATAGTTTGACTAAACTATGGCAGTCTTTGAACACGAACTAAATATATGGATTGTTATTTTTGTTGTTGTTAAGATTATTATTATTATTATTATTACTATTACTTCTACTCTGTAGTTTTATTTATATAATATATATATACAATGATATATACATATATAAATATGGAGTGTACACACACACACACATATATCGCCATATTGAACTCACCTAATGGTTTCCTAAAAGGGCACCTAATAACCTAGGCAGTTAGAAGGTACTCCAGCACCTCGCCTTGCAGTGTCGCCCTAAAAACCTTGGATCTGCTATGATTATTGATTAAAAGTCAATTGTATATTTTATTTTATTAAATAAGTTTACGGTGGTTAATTCCCTAAGTCATGTGCTACTGGAACTAAAAGTTAAGACATTGATAGTTAACCTAAATTTAGAGTCTTTGTCAGCGGACCAAAAATTTAGGGAGTAATTGATATTTTCTTGCCTATAAATAGTCTTATTATATGTAACACATATGAAAAAATTATCGCAGTATTTGATTTTATCATGGGAAATTCTCCTTAGGCTTTGTTAGTTATATGCCTTTAAGATTCTTACCCATATTCTGGAAAAGATTTTCCTAGGTCTTTATTATAATATGGAGTTAGATCTTAATTTCAAAATTTGAAAATAGATTATCCCTTATTCTCTCTGCATATCTTGTGTTCTATCAAATCTGAAAGCCTAGAAGCAGCCACCCTTGAAAGAGTGTGTAATAGCTCACTGATCGAGCGCTCTTGCGCCGAAGATGCACGGGGCTAAGCGATTTGCCGAAGCTGTGGGATGTAAAAAGACATCGGTAGGGGAGCGTTCCGCCTTAGTGGGAAGCCTACGCGCGAGCGAGGATGGACGAAGCGGAAGCGAGAATGTCGGCTTGAGTAACGCAAACATTGGTGAGAATCCAATGCCCCGAAAACCTAAGGGTTCCTCCGCGAGGTTCGTCCACGGAGGGTAAGTCAGGACACTAGGCCAAGATCTATCATCATAGGTAAGAAAACGAAGTTATTGCTGCGGGAGAAGCTGACTGAACTGATAAGCTGGGTGAAGATTGCTAGATCCGATTATTCGAATACACATTATTGTTCGAGCCCCGCTATTATCTGCTACATTTAAATGGGTTTGAGATTGAATCATATCATTTCTTACTCCGTTTTTATCACCGCAATGTGCAAAGAAAAAAGAAATATTTTTTGTCCAAAAATCTACAAAAAAATCTGTTTAAGTCCGCTGTTTCTATTTTATTTTATTTCCGAAAAAATGAATTGAGTTCGTATAGGCATTTTTGATGCTGCTATACCAAACGAATCTCTGTTCTATAGCTACTTCGTACCTATTTCATAGCTACTTCATACCTATTTCGTTACACTCATTTGAAACTCATTCACTCAAACCTACGTATCTTTTCGTTCGTTCCCCGCTGGCGGAAATAGCTTAATGGTAGATCATAGCCTTGCCAAGGCTGAGGTTGAGGGTTCAAGTCCCTCCTTCCGCTCCTCTCCCGTAGGTCGAGGTACGAAGTCACTCGACCTACGGGAGAGGTACGAAGTCACTCGACCTACGGGAGAGGGACTCCCTTTGGTTGTACCTCTCCCCTCTTCGAGCGACTCCCGTTGGTCATACCTCTCCTTTTAGTCGAATGAGTTTCACATAGTATGAATTAACTAGGTAAACTCAAACTAAAAGGGAAAATTATATGATAAATAAAGAAATGAGGAAGAAAGCATGACATATTCACTTAAAAAAAATCCATTCGTCGCCAATAATTTATTAAAAAAAATAAATGAACTGAACAGAAAGGCTAAAAAAGAAATAATAATAACTTGGTCCCGGGGATCTACAATTATCCCAATAATGATTGGCCATACTATTGCTATCCATAATGGAAAAGAACATTTACCTATTTATATAATGGATGATATGGTAGGCCATAAATTGGGAGAATTCGCAGCCACATTAAATTTCCAAGGGCATGAAAAGGGTGATAATAAATCTCGGCGATGAATTGTATTTTAATAATAATTAAAAAATCATTCTACAAATTGATTGTAAATCCATATGGATAGCAGATATGTAATTCCATATGCAGATATGTAATTCCATAAAAACCAGTTAACTTACCTCCAAGGTACACTGAAACACGGCTTCAAATATACGTGGAACGTCCTCTATCATTGTGCTCTTGTACCTACGGAAAGAGCCCGTCAGTTACACAACATATACTACAAATGTTCTTCACCATTCTTACCATTCACAAAAGCATCCTGTCTATTTACTTATTGAACAGGTCAAAGTTGTGAACAAGATATGATACAAATGTTCTTCCTCATTCTTACTGATCACAATAGCACCTTACATATTTATTTATTAAACAAGTCAAAGTTGTGAACTAGCTGCAAAACAGATGATGCATTAACACTGGTCGTTTTGTTTTGGGGTGGGGGAGGAAGACAAGATCAAAAGAATCGCATACTTGTTAATAATAGTTGCAAAAAGAGAGAGAACTTCAGATTCTCTAGCATCAGGAACATTTCGGGCATAGTCGCCAAGAACTGAGTCCATCATATGGGGCACAAATTTCTTTCCTATAAGTGGTTGATCCTCTGCCTTGTCTAAAAATGTCTCAATGAGCTTTAAAGTTTCCCTCTTCACTGAACTGCAAAATGAGATCATGTAAGTTAGATGCTAAAACCAGAAGAAAACACAAGACCACTGCCATTTGGATTTTGGACATACCGCAAGAGTTTAACAAGTGAAGACCGAGATGCATATGGCAATCCTTGTGCAATGTTAGATGATATCAGTTCGCTGTACATTCTGTTGCAAGCAATCAAGGTTCAGAAAGACAACATTTGGTCATGCGTGTGTCATGTGTTGGACAGGGTATAATAACATTAAAAGATATGACAAACTTCTCAGTAATATCAAAACTCAAAACGACAGTCAGAAAAAGCTGAGGGATGCTACCTATACACATTAAGCATGTCCAAAAAGATAAGAGTAATCTGTGTCAAGAAGTATGTCCCAAGTGAGCTGGCAACACTAGTATTTGTCTGCAAAATAGAAGATACAAAATAATTAAATAATGATCTTAACAGAAGAAAAATATTCAACAACTGCATGGGTCATTGGACACATGCTAGTGCAGTTAGACGTATTAAACACAAAATGATGAAACAATTATGTTAATCACTCCCATCTACAAAACGTGTCCTAGGACAAAAGTTTGTACTTTAATGGCATGCCGCAGATGACGTACGAACATGTGAATAATTGGATGAACTTGTGTATTATACCTTTAGACACATGCACGCAAACCCCATGGAGTGTATCCTTAATTGGCTAAAAAGTCTAATTTTCTGGACATGGTCCAAACACGCTGCCAAAGGAACAAGGCACACGGCAAACCAATTTTTTCCCTATGCTCCATGTGGTCAAGGTTTGTAAAGGCATTGCACCTCACGACATAGAGAGCGTCTCTGTGTCGTTTTCGGTAGGGGAAGCCATGAGGCTTGGTGCTAGGCCTACAAACTGTGTTGCTAACGCCTGTGCGCTTGAGGCACGCGCTTCGGATGGAGAGACTTGAGACTCATATCTTTTTATAAAAAATATCCATAAATAAACCTGTCCAAAACAAATTAATCTCAGCCTAAGAAAATGACCAGCAACTTACACTTCCAGTTCTCCTCTTCTTTGAATGCTGTAGTTCTACCGGGGACATCAACCGTTAAAATTGACAACTACCAGAGTCTAGGCAACTCGTTGCTTCTTGGTTTCAAAATTTGATCTTCCAATAACGTGATGTCATTTTCATTATTTACAGAGTCAATGTCATATTGTTTAGAGCAATACTATCGTATAGTGTGATATTCAGCATTTGTTTAATAATTAATTTATTTTCAGATGTATATTTACGCATTTCAGTTATTTGACAGTCTACAGACTACAAGTGTTTTTTAATTAATTTATTTTCAGTAATTGTTTATTTATTACGGAGTAGTTTATTTGAAGTACTTGTTTATTTATTCATAACAAAAAGGTGATTGTTTATTAATTTATTTTTCATAAAATTATTCTTTTAGTCGGTATATATTTATCTTGGTGGTTTGATATGTAAACAAGGACCTCTCTGAAACCTGACACATGCCTTTATTCGGTAATAAGTCGGGTTTTGGGCACAGTCCAGACATGCAATTGACAGAACAGGACACTACAAACCCCATTCTTGTTTATGCAGACTCCATACAACGCTGGGGCAAACCCCATTATTGTTTATGCCGACTCCCTGCAACACTATTGCAAGCCCTGTATTTTTTTCTTTTCTTTCTCTCAATCATTGGTCTATCGGAGCACTTCCCTACCTCATCTCATAAAATATGAAGAAAATGTGTGAAACCTTCAGCTGATGCAATCAAGGACTCCCTGAAGCATTCAACAGATCTGAAGAGAGGCCCAGAACTTATCACCCACATTCTTCATTGGGACTATTGCTTTAATGCTTCAGATCATAGCCGACAAAAAGTTTGTCATTGATTAAGTGATATTTAATTCGGAAACTTGGATAGTGCATATCTTGATTCTCAACCTAATAACCAAAATTAAAGCATTTAAGAGACATTGGTTGCAATCGTAATGTTTTTGGTTAATTTTTTTTATTCTTGTATTGTTACTTTTTGTATTGTTTTATTATACAATGTCTTTGATTTGTCCATGTTTTAGTTTTTCTTGAATTTGCCACACCCAGGTGGTTGTGTCCATGTTCGTAAGTAATCCATGATTGAAAATGGAACTAATATGAAAACACTTCAGCCTGCTACACAATAAATTCTGAGAATAGGACTGCTGAAACACCACTTCAGTTAAGAATGAAGTGAGTTGAAACCATAACAACAGAGTTTATATATAATATCATAATACCTGTAAAATGTTTAGCACGACTCTTATAACATCTGGATCTTTCAAGTAGTCCACACTTTGGCGTGCCTGCCCAATAATCTCTGCCCATTTCTGTAGAATATGATTCGGCATCAACAGAACAGACTTGGGCAAAAAAACTACAATGTTCAACTAATATTTGCATTAGTCCCAACATGGTCTGAATTAACATGGAGATACTAAAGCATAAGAATGAAGATGCACAAAAATTGATGTAGATACTAGACATGAATTGTACAGCACATAAGCATACAAAACCAACAGAAAAGGAAGATATGAGGATTTTCTAGAAATTCAAAATATAAAATGCAACATCATACCTGATTAGGAAGTTGCATCAATCTCGTCAAATATTCATCCCTCTTCTGTGCATCAGGTTCAGCTTGAATCATTTGACCAACCTGAATATAGCAACACCAAAAAGTTAAAAAAAAATACTTGCATGAGAGAAAATCCATATTGTGTCATATTGGACTCTTACAGATTCATAAAAGGAATGGATCTGATGTGGCTCTAGATCTACAATTGTTGTCGGAAGAGTTGTTAAGAGTTCTGATACAAATGGCTCATGCTCTCCAACCTGAAAATACAGAAAAGAGCTAGCTTAAACCATCACTGTATTTCCTAACCGCCTAGTCCTAAATGCTGCAAGATGGAAATGAATAGTCAGAACAATGTTTACGAAATCACAAGTCAGACCTGCAAAATAACAAATTTACGTTTGCATTTCTGAACGATTTTCAAGAAAGTGTCGCATGCCATGTCCTACAAAACCAAACACAAATGGAGAAAAAACAAACATTAGGACATAAGACATCGGAAGCAATTCTACAACAATTATTTCACATTATCTAGAGGGTAAGAATATATCCACAAATTATATGCAGCATAAGTCCATTAGACAGAACTTAAGGGTAAAAGACCTCTCCCTCTAAACCTTTTATGCAAAGAAAATAAGGATTACAGGTAAGGCTTTGATGCGTTCATATCAGAATTCTAAGCATGCCAAAATATGGAGAGAAATAGAGAAAACAAAACCCGGACTCCACCATTAACATATCAATCAAAGAAAAAGGCAAAATAGATGCTCTAGGCACAACCTGAACTCCGGGATGGGTTTCATGCATGAATTCAAACAGCTTGTTCACAACAGTCTTCAAAAACTTCCAATGGGCCCTTAAAAACCGAGGATACTGCCCAACCACATACCTGCAGGTTGACCAATATAAGTGGGAAGTGGAATAAGACATATAATGTTTAATTGCAAAAGACACTGAATCTTTCATAGATTATATGCGGTAAGACTACTATGACAGATCACTGGGACAGTGCTTACATTATATTACTTGCAATTACTGCTTTGTTGTCTTTTCCCTTGGTAATTTCACATAGATTTAACAAGTCGCGAATCACCATCACAAGAAATCGGTTTTCCTGCACAGCACAGGTATGTGAATGGGGAAAAGGTGAATAAAAAAGGAAATTCATGTTCAAATCATTTTTAATGGGAAATCCAGATAGATTAAGGTTATATCGTGCATGTGAGCCACATAGAGAGAAATAAGGTAGGATAAGAATGGCTCAGTCCATGGCATAGTAAAGAAACTAGTCAAAGCACCGAATAATTAAGCACACACAAATAGCACCATCACCACAGAAACCATTACAAGTTAACATACTTGCTCTTCCATCATTGATCCAGATATCGATCCAATTGCCCAGCATAATGTATTGAGATTATTCCATGACCAATCCTCACCATTTAGTTGTTTGGTAAGTTTTCTTAGCATCTACAACAATATAGAAGGATGTCATTCAAAGCAAGAGAACATTACAGCATATCTTGGAATCAGCATAGCACAGGAAAATAATTAATAGTTAGAGTAAAAGGTAAAAACATAATGGCACCTGTTTTTCTGTATCATCATGATCAAGATGTGACAGGTAGATCAGTGTTTCTCTCATGATCTGGAATTTGCAAATCTTAAGTAAGAATTTATATCTATAATCCCTCAGTCCCAAATATAAACCCCATTTCGAAGTACGAACCAAAAAGTGGTTTTTTTAGAATTATTTCATTTGGAAATTGGTTTAGAAATACAAATTGAAATTTATATATTTAAAAACTACAATCAAAGTTCTACCGAACAAGTGGTGACATACTGACATGGTTATTTTATGTTATCAAATGATCTATGAAAATGCATAAGCAAACAAAAGTTATCGGAAGCCTGTAATAGTAACTGGGGCTTTAACTTTGGGCAAAGGGACTACATGATTACATGCTTTTTAGATAAAGCATGGTTCATTTATCCAGTGATAGTGAGCAAAACTTTTTGAATATGCCCATATAATTTTTGTAAAGGAGAACTCTAAGTACTAGTTATTTCTTAATAGCCCAAGCACAAGCAGAGAAAGGCAAGAACCTTATATTGGACAAGAACATCGTTATCCTTCATAGTTTCGCGGACAATATTCCCATTTTCATCTTCCACAATAAGAACCTCTTCAGGCTTTGCCATGCGGCAAATCATTAGCAGCCTCAACTTAGACATTGGACCAGCATAAAGTTGACGTCTCTGAACTTGTTGTGCACCCAAACCATCAACCATGCCAGGAAGCATTGGCATCTAGACCAAATAAAAACTTTAGTAATAGCATTTTCACAAGAGGGAGAGAGAGAGAGAGAGAGAGGGGATCTGAAAAATATTTCATCAAAAAAAAAATACTCTGTATTACCTATCCAAATGTCCAAAAAGTCCAGAGTATGTTTTCAAAAAAAAAGGACCACAGTTCATTAGTGAAATATTTAAGTGGTGCAAATACCTGTAGTCCCATAAGAGCTGCAGTCATTGCAGGGTTTTCCATATTATGATGCGCTTCAAACAGATTCAGAACTAAAGAATTCCAATAGTCCAAGCAGACCTGTTAAAAATTAAAATCATAGACCAGCACTAAGAGAACTGGGAAAACATATGTGCATGAACCAAATGCAGATAGCATACCTTAAAAACCTCAGTGTCATCAACATATGAGATATTGATAAGATAATCAAGACCCATTAAAAGTACATTTATATTTTCCTGAGAACTCTCCAACACCCGAATATGGGACTGCAAAACGGTAAGAAAATCAGCATCGGAGCGCATTAAGCAAAATATATTTTTTTAGAACTAATTAAAGGATTTGATATATAAGGTGAGAGTATAAAGCGCCCAGATCCTTACAAACATGTAAAAGAATAAATATCTAATGTAGACAAGTGGCATTTCTTCATTTCTTTATTATATTGGTAGACTTCCTTAAACAGTTTGCAGGATTGATAATCAAAATATTCAAAGCATAAATTTAGTATGAAAGTGTTGCCAAGCAAATTGGATAATATGAAATAAACTTGCCTTGAAGAATGAGGTAAAAAACAATGCCAAGTTCTGGATAAATGCCTGAAAAACACGTGTGAACAGGCATCAGTTGGATTTTAATTAAAAGTGAGGTGCCTAAGTATTTCGTGCAAAACTGCAAACGAATCACTTTACCTGATCCTCATTGCTTCCTTGTGCATAAGCTTCAGGGATGTTTGTATTTGGCGGAAGAATAGTCTAAATGAACAATAAGAGCAATAGTAGTCACACATGTGATCAAACATGCTCTACAAGAGAGTAACCCATCTTGGATAGGATACTATCCAATATGCAAGCACAGTTCACCTCAAGCATACATAAACTCTCATACCATTTTCTCAATTTGAAGATACAAAAAATTTTACTAATTCAAGTTCAGTAAAAGCTTCAAGAATCAATATTTTATTCACCTGCAGTTGTACCATGAATATTGTGTACATGCTCACATACTGCATGTTGTAAAAATCTCCAAAACTCAGTGAAGCAACCTACCACATCAGCAAATTGCACATTAGAAGCTCTTAGAGCTTAGCATCAAGTGATTATCAAGTAGTTTAAATGAAAGCATACCTCTGCTAGGCACTGAAGAGTAAGATTACGGTAAGCAAGCACAGGGAAAAAATTAAGGAGCCTCTCCAGCTGTAACCAAAGCAAATGAAGTTTAGAAGTATCAGTACTCCGGGAATTTTACTTAACAAGGAAAGACTTTGGACCCTAAGTTGTCTCCGGTTTTGATATGTGGTTCCTCAATTGTTCTAATAGTTGTTAATTGAAAAGTTAGTCTATCTGCTTACCAAATTTTGGTCTCATCTAAACAACTTTTTCTACATTCATAATTTCAAAAAGGGACAACTGAGGGATCAGAAGTGCAAGTTTCTCATAGTACATGAAAGACATGAAAATGAATACAAAATAAACAAGAACGCACCAGTTGTGACTCAAAAATATACCCCAAAGGAATCCATGAGAGGAAAGCATGCAAAGTAGCAAGAGTGGCCCTGACAAGCTCAGTTCTTTGAGAAATTGAGAGCACGTATAGACATAGCTCATGAATGAGCTGAAACTCGCTGTTAACAGTAAAAATAAAGTGTTCATTAATACTGTATATATTCACAAAGATAATAACACAATTAATATAACAATGCATTAGAGCAGAACAAGAGGTGAAAGGCACCAATTCCATAAATGCCACAGTTACTAAAAGGATACAATTCATCAAATATAATAATTCCTTCTAAAAAACACAAAAAAAAGCAAAAAAAACTATAAAAATACCCTCATGTTCCCCAATATAAGGGACCTTTACCTTTGACATGGTTTTTAAGAAACAAACAAAATGTGGTTTACCTTATACAAATTCCCGTCAAAGAGAAACTACCTACTCAAATATTTCTTAGCTAAAAAAATTGAAGAGTTGAGTTCAAACTTCAAAAGTGATTTTACAGTGGTGTTTAATATGGAAATGGAAATAATACTAGAAATGGGCTAAAAAGAAAGTACAAAAAGTAAAATGAGATGGATGAAGGAACAATGGAGTGGTGTCACATCTTTGGCGTATATAAGGCGATAGAGGGGACCGGTACGTAACAGATAGGGGCCCATGAGGGTAGTGAAATAAGTTAATATGGTGTTTATAAAGTATTACCTGTTTAGTGACTGTTTTAGCTCTTTGATCTTCAGTTGAGTCAGTTCACCCCTTGAGAAGTCAAACACCTCCTCACTGAGCAGCTGTGAAAAAAATGGTGTGTGGTCATAATTTCTAGCTCTAATAGTTTCCAGAATAATAAGGAAGATGTTCTTAACAAACCTTCAATATAGCCATGCAGTTCTCACAAATGGTTTCACTAGTCTTTGCTGCTGCAACTAAATCAGGAATGAAGCTTTGCCATCTGGTGGGCCATTCATGCTTCAAAATCTAAGCTTAGTAAAAAATAGTATTTATGAGAGAAGCACAACACTTTTAACCTTGAGACTTTAGGTGTACACCAGAAAAGAAAGGGAAAAAATATAAGGGAAAGGTTACCTGAACCAAAATAACATTTAATTTGTTCACATATAATCTTTCCCGTCGAAGAGATGCTTCATCACTAGAGAGCTGACAAAACCAAAGAATAAAGAGTTGCACCTTTTTCTACTCAAGTATATACAACAGCCATAGGAGTTTTAGGGGAAAGAAGTGCTAATAGAGAAAAGGATCTGACCTTCACAATAAGTTCAGAGATGTAGTTTTTCATCCCATCTCGTTGCTCATTAGGCAAAGCATTCCATCTATATTTAATGACACCTTCCAGCACCTATCATGAGCATTCCATGACATATTCAACGATCAGTTTCTTTGTGCTATTAAATTTATCAACTGCCAATAAGATGCTCACATCTACTAGATGATGCAATAGAGCAGACAACATTACAATGGTGTTGATGGGCCGAGGCATATAATTAACAACTCAGGGTCAGCCACATAATCATTTGACTCAACTTCAGAGAACAAGTTTGAGAGATACATTGGGTGGCTGATAATGCTTGTGTGCCTGACAATCCTCTCATTTTCCCATTTAAACGCTAGCCTCATTATAAGTGTATTTAAGCTAAGCTTATATAAAGTAACCCTAGTCTCAATATTCAACACCACTTTTTGTTCCCACTTATATCACAGTTGGGTCAATATATTTCCTTGTTTTCAATAATTTGTCTAGTTGTGCATAGAATCTTATTATTAAAATATACTCATATTGTAAAACATGTATTAGTTAATCGATCCATGCTTTATGATTTCACTATGGTGCTGATGCATTAATGGAGCACAAAACATAATAAAAAATTGAGGGATTTGCTAATCCTTAGTTTCTTTGAATTAGGAATTGTTCTGTCTTTAAAGAAATGTAATTTGATCAGAACTTTTAAGAGTTCTGATTTTCTTGGACTAATGTAATCTGGTAAAATGATCTTGAATTTTTTTATCTTATCTAATTAGATTATGTTATACTATATTATATATAGCATCTGGTATATTCTAATCTTTCTGGTTTGGTCTAGTGGTTTGGGTCTAATAAAAATGAGAATAAGTAATAAACAAAAAAGAATAAGGTAAAAAGATCAACAAAACAGTTATAATCCTCTATTTAAGAGGTTGTCTAAGGTTTCTTATCACAAAACAGTTGTAATCCTTTGTAAGGGAAAGCATATTGTAGCAGGAAGAAAAATTGGAATTGCATGAAAAGTGTTATTGGAGGTTTTCTTTTATATCCAACTCAATGTCCCTCTTCCTCTTCCCAATATGAATCTCTAGTCTATCAGGGCATCAGTCGACCAAACCCCATCCTCTATCGTCATCAACAGGCATGCAACACTTAGCTTAAGTGCTTAACAAATAAACATATAAATTTGGTTACCCTCATCACTGTTATGGGGTGTTATGGGCAGTAACAGTACTATTGAACCCGCTTTCAAGTATTTGCAAAAAAATGTGTCTATGCCCTAGTGATTCAAGGAGATAAAGCTGAGATCTCCTCCACTGTAGTCTTCACTTGTAAAACACAATTTACACATGCAGCATCACCTCATAATCTAAAAGAGTATGATGAAACAACGTTTGATTGTTCATGGCAAGTCCCAATCCAAAAAATGAATCTAAAATCATGCAACAACCCAACAACCTTACGAGAAATATGTTGGTCCAAAACCTAAAAGACAATTCTAGCCAATTTGACTACCTTGTCCAATTGGTGGACACCTTGGAAGCCAGAGAAGCACCCTGCCAATAAATATTGGTTCCGGGGGGAATATTCATCCATGGTTCCTTATTTTCAACTATAATATTAAAAATCTAATGATCATAATCGTTTTGATTAGCAACCAATGCTTATATATAATATTGTATAAACATACATACACCCATGCGTATGTATATGTGTATGTGTATGCAAAATCTTAACAAGTTTAAGTTCATTTGAATAAATCCAAAGACATGAGAATGCACATATCATAAGAATAAGACTACTTAAAAAGTTAAATGCATGCATGATGTTACCATGTCATTTGAAACAAACCTGTAAAGCAAAAAACTTGGTATTCAAGTTCTGTGTGTTGGATAGGATGTGAACCACTTGAAGCCACATGTCTGGATTAGTTTGCAGATCACGCAAAATATGATCTGCAGCAGCCCTCTGCAAAATCACATCAGAAAAAAAGAATTCAATAACCCAAAAAATTCTTTTTTTGGTCACACCCAAGAAGAAACAAATGCATGCATTGAGGGATGACAAAAGGCCAATGTATTGAAATGAAATAAATGTGCCATAAACTCCAAAGAAGAATAAGCATCATATATTTCAAGATCAAGCATTTTTTCCCTAATTAGATGGAAAAAATGTATCCATTCTTAATGTTTTCAACTTCAACCACTATTGCATCTGTCACATGCAACTATTGCATTTGAATGGGATCCCAAATAATGAAGAGTGGTCATTGCTGCAAGCAAAATGCTCGGAGGAACACCATACTAAGTAGTTCAATAGCCTCTCCTATTTATGATTTTAAACCCAAATTTCATCATGACTATATGATAGTAAATCTAGAACCTAACTATGAAAATAATGGCATACATTCTAATAAATGAGGGTATTACATTTTGTTCAGGATACAAAGAGCCCACCAAATGCAACATATCAATTTTGGTATTTCCAATTAGTCTACATCATTGAAGGTCTTAAGGTCTACTCTACGAAAATAGTTACACTTGAGAACATAACATTTTAACTAAAAAAAGATAAATCTAGTTGCACTTGTCAGGTATCTTTTGAAAATACTCATATTTAGTTAGTGTTGCATCATTCCTGACTATCCCTTGGCTAATTCATGAATCATGACTGCATTAAATTATTAAACCCCTACTCTTTCTCTATTAGCTTTTAATCTTAAATTTTTAGGTTACAACTTAAATTTGGGTTATACGGCATTGCACAAAGTATTATCCTTTAAATATTAAACTCATATTGTATACCATTAGCTGCACCCTAAAGCAAGAACAGATTTAACACCATATATATCTACATACTCCGGGTATATTGACAAATCAGACAAACAAACATAAACCAAAAAAAGGATAAGCATGATGCATAACGAATGCATGCACAGATTGACTCTGCGAAGGGAAATTCTAAACAGTTGTTCAGATAAAATCATTGAAACGTATACAAAGAAGCAGCAGTACGATAAGTAATTTTAATAAATCGGGTGTAACAGGCCACTATTAAAAAAAGGTAGAAAACAAAACCCCTCCAATGAAACTAAATAGAGAACATTCTAGAGGCAGATGCCGAGGATCACCTCATCCTTAGATCCAGTTCCATAGAAAGCATTGACAGTTGCGTCCAACAATGCGACGTCAATCGGCTGGCTCAAATCCCTAAGCTTCTCCGCCGCCATGTGAGAGTGATAAACCCTAGAAACCACGCTAGCAAAGAATGGCAGAAACCCTAATTCGGAAGGACAATCAGCAGGGCTCACTCGTCCTAGAAGAGAGGATAAATAGATACAGGAAAAGGAAGCAGTGGTTGTTTTTCTGAAAGGACAAAAAGACAGCTTCAAATTCAAGCAAAGAAGTTTGAGAGAGCGACTTTGAAATTGGTTTGAGCCCTTCCCTCCTGATTTATATGCTGAAAATACAGGTATTTTTATACACAAAAAAACGGAGTACGAGTAACTTTTTGGAAGAAATTAAAAATTAGAAAATCTAGAAGGAACGAGAGTAACTTTTTTCTTAGAGTAGACCTAAAGACCTTTTGTGTGTTTTTCTAACTAGCATGGGGGAGCATTTCATTATTAGATTTGTTATTAATTTCCTTCTAAAGAAAAAACAGAATAAATGATATTAAAACATTATTATTATTAATACATTACAAATGACATGTGTAGATAAAAACAAAAAATTGACCATTACAACATACTTCAAATATTTTGGAAAACTCCCTTAAATATAACATTAGTGGTATGCTCGACCACATTATTATCAGTGTCGCAAATCAAAATTTTAAGGCCTTGACGATTTGTCACTCGAGAAAATGCAACGTATAACTGTCCATGACTAAAGACCGGTTTTTTCAGTAGCGTATGAGGTCATTATCGAAAATTGTTGTCTCTGAAACTTAAAAGAAATCCTCGTATCCAAAGGTGTGAGTTCGAGTCTTGGAATCACAACCTCGTGACCAACGTGTTTTCCTGCAATCAATTTTTCTTGGATGACATGAGATCCTAGCCGACTTATAATCAATCGAGTACCATTACAAAGACCCATTGTTTGGTCAACATTTCGTAACAACATAACAGGTGTTCCAACCTTTAAAGTCAGTTCATGGTTTGGGACGCCTGAAGCACAGATGCTATTTAAAAATTCTGGTGAATGTAAGTCTGCTAATAAATTAGAGTTTTAATCTGATTTACATATGTTGTCCGAACTTAAATATGTCTTCGACTCCTCACCAACATTAAGGCCAATCATTTACTGTGTCTACCACATCTAATGTTGGTGCCATTCTTTCTTGTAAATACTGTGTATCATTCGCAATCCTGTTAAAGTTTGGATATGTCTCCTGCATAATTTATGCAATTGGATCACCGCTATTTTTTATTAACATATCACTAGGGATTAGGATAACTATAATTCCATCATTTAGTTCACCAGCTCTTCCATCACCCACTTGTGCAATCCATTCGACGAAGTGCATCCTCGATTCATAGTCTTCAGTGTTAGTCGGTTTAGTCGTTGTGCCCACGCCTTAGAGGGGGGGTGAATAAGGCGTTTAAAATCTTTTCGGAGTTTGGTAAAAACGGTGTTGGCAAATGCGGAAGCAATATATAAAACGCAGAAATAAAAGCGTAAATAAAATGCACACCGATTTTATACTGGTTCGGGAAACCCTTACTCCAGTACCTCGAGGCTCCTCCTCAAGGATTTCCAAATCCACTATGTCCCGGCCTCTTGAACTCCGTCAAAGCACCGCACTAGTTTTGGCAAATAACCCTTACCAATAGGATTCACTCCGAGATTTCACAACGGCTATCTTGAACCATTTACAACGAAGATTTAACGGCTATCTTCTACCGTTCCCCCAAGGATTTCAAAGGCTATCCTTGAACATTTACCCAAGGATTTATACGGCTATCCTTGACCGTTACAATGTGAGAATTTAACGACTATTCTCGACCGTAAGAAGGTGTGTTTGAATAACACAAAAGAAGATTCTACACAACGGCTAGAATATTAAAATGAAGAACAAAACTTAGCTGGTGTAGAAGGAAAGTATACTCTCTCAAAAATACAATTCAAACTTATGAATATGAGAGTATATAACTAGAAACACAAGCTCAAAGTGTGTGTATAAAAATCAGGAATTTAAGGCTCTTAAAATAGCCAAAATATTGAAAATAATTAATAAAAGGATGAACACACTTAGAATAAAAAGAGAGGATGTTTAGATCTTTGTTTCTTGAAGAAATGTGAAGGATTAGGCTTGTATTTATAGTGGAAGATGTTAATTAGCCGTTTGGAGGTGATTTGAATTTAAATTGGCAATTTGCTACAGTGATTACAACGGATCTGGTACCCTTCGTGGTAGGGTCAGTACCGTCCAGTACCTAGGTACCGTGACCACGGCATAGCCTACCGTTTGGGGGTACCGTGTAGGCCAAAGGTTTGGTTCGCCTCTGGCGGTACTTGGTTAGGATAGGTTGGGCCAACCGTCTACGCCTACCGTCGGTACCAAGGTACCGTTACACGGTATGGGGGTACCGTGTAGGCGGTATACCCTACCGTTTGTGGTACCGCTAGGGGTACCGTGCCACTGTTCTGATTTTTCCAAAATTTCCTTAATCCTTCGTGTTTGAGTTTGAACCTTTTAGATGTTTGAAAATGTTTATGGGATGGTTTTAAACATATTTTGTGAGTGCTTTTGAGCTTGTGAATATAGGTATATAAAGTCATATCCTTACATCGGTTTCTACCTATATTCTATGCTAGTTTAGTGTTTTGACTTCGTTCTTGAGTACCGAATCTTAATGGATTCTTGTTTTACCTGAAACACTTAAACAAACGTTAAACTCTTATATTGTTTGTTAACATCAAAACATGAAGCTTAGCAAACCAAAACTAACATTCAGCATTAAGCAAAGCTTTCAACCCCATGTTTTCTGTGAGGTGCAAGACCGTACAATGCTTCCATACATAAGACGAATGGATTGTTGCATTGACAATGTCTTGTCTAGTACCTTTTGGGATCACATGTAATATTTGGCGAAAATATCCCCCAAAAACAATTGTTTTAATTAGCTCCAAAAGGATGGTCGGCATTGCTCGGATTAACCACCCACATAATATCACAAAGGCTCTGGTCTAAGGCTTCAAAACAATGCTTATGTGTCATAGGTGCTTCGTCCCAAATTATTAATTTAAAACAAATGATTAGTTCAACTAATGGACTGCCTTGCATTATATTGTTTTTTCTGGATAAATTTCTTAAACTCAAGTTAACAATTTTATTTTGAAACATAATAGGTGTATATAAAAATAAATATTTTAATGGTCGAATTATATTATTCATAATTGTAAAATATCAAAGGGGAAGTTGATTTTAGGATGAAGAGAGACACAAAATCTTTTATGAGATTACTCCATCCGTCACAATTTAAATCACCCATTTCAGTTTACAGTGTCTGACTGTAGTTTTTTTCAAATCATTTTATGTGAAAAAAGATGTAGAATTAAAAAAACAAAAATTACATACCCTCAAAACCTTCTCCGTTTTCAAAAGTTATTTGTAAAGTCTTTATTGTTTCTAAATAGAGCACACATGTCTCCCTTACCTATTTTTAAAGCAAAAATGACATTTATGTTGTAAAGTCTCTATAGTTTCTAAATAGAGCACACATGTCTCGCTTACCTATTTTTAAAGCAAAAAATGACATTTATGTCCTTTCCTTTCTCCGATATTGAATTTTCCTACTTTTATTTTCCTTTATTATATAAATATATAAAATAAAATATACGCTTTCTCATCTCAAATTAGAATTTTTCATAATGTACTTTTGAAAACAAAAGAATTTTTTGGAGAATGTAACAAAAGAAAATGAAAAATAAAATATTATGTGCAAAGTAAAAAATAATAATTGAAAAAGGTAATGAAAAGAAATAAAAATATAAAAAACAATCTTTTTCTTTAACTCCATATTTTATTTCATCTTTCTGTTCTTCATTTTTTAAAGTCCTTAAAAAATTATGTTACTCTTATAAAACAAATAAGTTAGAATTTGTAATTAGAGATAGACTGAGTATGTGTTATCTAGTTTTTTATTTTATTTATTTTGCTTTTACTTATTATGAAAAATTGTATTTCATTTCATTTTTTAATTTTTCATTTTTTGTAGCATTTTCTAAAGAATATTAATTTTTTTTAAAATTAAATAAATGAAAATTTTTAAAGGGCGTATATTTTATTTTATTTATTTGTATCACAAAAAAATGCAAATAAAAGAATGAAATTTGAAGATAGATAAAAACCAAGGGCAAAGATGTCATTTCATGTCTAAGAATAGGCAATAGGGGCGTCTATGCACTATTTAAAAACCACATAGGTTTTACAAATAACTTTTGAAAGTAAAGGGGGTTTTGGTGCTATTTTTGTAAATCATAGAGGGACACCCATGCTATTACCCCTTATTTCTACTAAGGGATATTCTTATTTCAATGAAATTTCTAAATTTTCAAAAAATAAAAATTACTTTGTATACACATTATTTATTGTTATAAGTAATAATATTAAGGGTGTTGCTATACCCACCCTCATTTTAGCTCTATCCAATCCTTTTATATAGTCACTTACTTTTGTAGTTATAAGGTGAAAATTCTCAATTTAACATTAATGGAGTAGATATAATCAAAATGAGGGTGGATATAACACCTTAATAATAATTATAATAAGAATAATAATAATAGCATTAATATCCTTATTGTTAGTTATTAACAACAACAAAAACTGATGATAATGGTGATGAGTGATTTGAAAGAGAAGAATTAACTTTTATTTGGAATGGAATAAAAACGAAAATGTGTTAATGTATTATGTTGACACAGAAGGAATAACCTTGACTGCATCGGTTCCCTCTCACAACCTCTCACACACATTGCACAGACAACTTACTGATGTCTTACCCCCCAAGCAGTCGTCGTGTGTGTTACTAATAATTTTTGCAGGAGATTGGTTAGTTTACTGCATAATTCTACTACTAGTCAGTCTACTACGTAACATTCAGGATTGTCAGTGAGGCTGGTTTAGAGGATGGTTCCTTTTAAAAAGAATCAAGTTGTTACTCCATTCAGGTCTAATAAATAAATGCCTGCTGCATCATCAATCGAAGAACCATCCAAATGCTGAATTCTTCTAAATTTTTTAGTAACTTGGATAAAATATCCAAAGATTTACAAGATATTTGGAATATTCTTTACAAGGATAAATATGGAAATTTACATATAGTTGCAGAAGCATCCCAAACTTTCGGGAAGAAAATGTGTCAGGTAGATCGTGCCATTCTCTGCTGTTAATGAAAATTTAGGGGAATGCCAGTCCAATGATACCCAAATGCATTTCACTTAATGACAAAGAATCCGCTCAGAAGAACTAGAGAATGAGACATCAGAGGAATTTGGCCTCGATCTCCTCCAGTGTTAGCCCCTTCGTCTCGGGTACAATGAAGTAGACGAAAATGACAGCTGCGATGGCTATGGCACCAAATATGAAAAACACGTTTCCAGCTCCAACCAGTTCCTGCACACAATGCATATATAGCATGAGTCCTGGGAAGTATCTAATTCAAAAATCTGCTCACAAGCGTTGGGTTTACTTGGTTAGCATTTGAGTGATGATTTTTCATTTTTCGAATCACCATTTCTGTGTACTTCGTTTGTATTTATGGCCAAAATGAGATAAGATGATTCAGCTTTTCCAAATTAGTTTTTGGAAATCACCCCCAAGATGGCACTTGATTTTAGTGATTTTCAAATATCATCTGATTCTAAAATCAAAATTGTTTCTTTTTAAAATGCAAATCACCCCTTATAATACCTCCATAGGAGAAAATGCAAAGGTCACCAGAGCATTAACCCCAAAATTCACAAGAACTGCAATGCCTAAACCCCTTCCTCTGACTCGCAAGGGAAAGATCTCTGAAATCATCAACCACCCCATTGGACCAAATGATATCTGCATGCAATTCATCAATTAATTAACATAAAATAAATGAGAGAGAGAGAGAGAGGAATTACCTGGTAACATCCAACATACAATAGCAGAGAACTGACAGCAACCGGTGGCACGTCACTGAGAAAGGTGTAATACGATCCAAGAAGAAACAATGCTACTACCTGCAAGATATAGAGCACTGTTAGTATGTTTTGAGGATCCTAATGATATTTGTACATTGTTTTATGTGAAATTCGCACTTAATAGGACTAAAACATAAGTCATTTCCCAATGTAGGACTTAAACTTTTTTATTCCCTAAATAGGACTTAATAATGACTAGTGAGAAGAATAATGTCCAAGTGATGCCGGACA
The DNA here is from genome assembly GCA_003260385.1 of Cuscuta australis. Taxonomy (NCBI): domain Eukaryota; kingdom Viridiplantae; phylum Streptophyta; class Magnoliopsida; order Solanales; family Convolvulaceae; genus Cuscuta; species Cuscuta australis. The sequence continues at coordinate 124,839 of NQVE01000176.1, forward strand.
TTTAGTTGAATAATGACTAATAGATAATGACCAATGGTCCTACATTGGGAAATAAAAACATATGGTCCTATATTGAGAAAGTCATTATGTTTTAATCCTATTTAGGTAAATTACTCTTGTTTTATTTGGAATCCGGGAAATGGAAAGGGAAAATAAATAAGTTGAACAAGAAAATCAGAAACTTCTGAAATAAAGAGAACTTACAATACCAGAGATACCTCCAAGCAGGAGAGGTCTTCTCCCAAGTCTATCGACAGCTACAACTGCCACACCTGTCATAATCAGCTGGAAGGAAGAATAAAGAAACTAGTCATTAAGAGCCGCCCTCACGAACACATTAGTGAACGTAGAAGATATCGATCCTTAGGTGCCCATAGATGGAAGAAGGGGAGATGAGTCTTTGACTAGCTTGTCTTTATTGGAGTTTTGATTCCAACCATGATCATTTTATTAATGAATACTTTGTATAACAATTCTATTTATACTACTCCCATGAGTCTTGGTGAGCAAGTTAATGGAGTCCTAATATAATAGGGAGTACAATATTGTTATTAGGAATATTAACTAAAATTGAATCTTAACACTAACTAGGAAACTATTACTATCAGTATTCAGTACTACTAAAACAAGGACTAGCTGACTAGTTACTAATAACAACAAACCCAATAAAATCCCAAAAAATTACAGCCTGGTGAGGGTGTGAGACACTGGTGTCAAACTTGGTGTAATTATAGTTTGGCCTAATAATAATATTCTAATAATAAGAAGAACAATAACTATAATAATACTACCTCCGTCCCAATTTATTTGTTTAGTTTGACTTTTCCAAGTTAAATTCGACGAACTTTGATCCTCAATTAAATAAAAGTTATATTACATATTAGTATAAAAATGATTTCATTAGATTTATGTTGAAGAAAACTTTCAAAATTTTATTTCATTGTATTAATATGTCATACAAATGCAGTGTAATTGATGATAGAAGTGCGTCCAGTTTGACTTTGAGTCAAACTCAACAAATACATTAGACAAAGGGAGTAATAACAATTGTATAATTACACCCCTTCTGAAAATCAAGCTTGTCCTCAAACTTGAAGAGAGATACATTGCATCAGCACTTTACATGATCCAACAACATCAATTGCAACTCCTCAATGAGGTGTGAGGACAAAATAACACATGGAAAAGGGTAGGATAGAAACTGCTCTGGTACCAAATTGTTACAAAGACATTATAGTTCATGTAGAAGAAGATATCAATCCTTCTGTGCCCGCGGCTAGGAGGGGAGAAGATTCTGTGCCTAGCATCTCATAATCAGTGTTTTGACTTCAACCATGACGATTCTATTAATGAATTATATGTGTGTGTGCGCGCGTGTGTGTATATATATATATCTGTGTGTGTGTGTATATGTATATGTATATGTATATGTATATATATGTGTGTGTATATATATAAATATGTATATATATATGTATGTATATATATATATATGTATGTATGTATGTATATATGTATGTATGTACTAGTATCACACCCGTGCGTTGCACGGGTCATAGTTACGGTACAAACTTAAGATCATTTTTAGGAATATAAATTGGTATATAATGAAATATAGAGATTTCATTATTTTAAAGTACAAAAGTAAAATGATTTACAAATTTTGAAAGACTTTTTTATAAATTACATCACTCGTATGTATAATTTGTATGAGCATTAACTTCGTTGTATATCAGAATCTTCAAGCCATTGCGATTTATTACTCTTTAAACTGCAACATACACTTTCTCATGACTAAATACCATTTTCCGTAACAATAATTCAATATGTTTCAGATATTGTTCTTGATAATAATTCAATAATTTGACTTATCTAAGTAATAATTCAACATATTAGTGTATTTATTTTGGAATTTGTATTTTTTAATTTTATTTTCGTATTTAAGTGGTACCATTAACTTACCCTATGGTATTTATTTTCTATTTTATTTTAGATCACTTACCATTTTTACACGTATCCATGCTTGTAAATTATAGTATTAATAGTATTTATTTTAGAATACTTATACCATTGTTACATGTTTCCATTCTTATAGTATTAATAGTATAAATTTATAATTTTTTAATTTTTGCATTTAAATGGTACCATTTGCTTAATGTACCATATTTATTTTTTAATTTATTTTATAACACTTACCATTTTTACATGTTACCATGCTTGTAAATTGTAGTATTAATTGATAGTATTATTTTATAGTTTTCTATTTTATTTTTTTTATTTAAATGGTATCATTTATTTACCGTACCGTATTTATTTTCTAATATATTTTAGAATACTTATCGTTTTAATAATTATTTTATTTTCTAATTTATTTAGAACACTTAACTAATTTATTTTAGAACAATTACCATTTATTTTATTTTGTGTTTAAATGGTACCATTTGCTTATCACGGTGACATACCATTCCGTATTTATTTTCTAATTTTCTAATTTGAACACTTACCTTTTAAAAAAATCATGTTTTTAAATTATAGTATTAATATTAATTTTGCAGTTTTTTATTTTATTTTTGTATTTAAATCGTACTAATTACTTACCAAACCACATTATTTTCTAATTTATTTTAGAACACTTGTCATTTTTAGATGTACTCTCTCTGTCCCTAAATAGATTACAATTTTTCTCTTCTCTCGATAACTTTTGTTTGTTTACGCGATTTCATTAAGTATTTGATAAAATAAAATATTCTTATCACTTCTTGTTTTGTAGAACTTTTGACGTAGTTGTTTAATATGTAATTTTTATATGGGAGAAACACCAAAGTAGGACTAAAACATTGAAAAAATACCAAAATAGGACTTCCATATTTTTATTCCCGAAATAAGACTTACATTACCATACAAGATCATATACATTACCAAAAAAGTATAGTAATTTGCAGATGTACAATGTCACATTACCACAGGACAAAGTCACATTACCACAGTGCAAAGTCCTATTTCGGGAAAAAAACATGAAAGTCTTATTTTAGTATTTTTCTCTATGTTTTAGTCCTATTTAGGGTGATTTCTATTTTTATATCTTATTGATATATCAATTTGTAAATAAAATGATTGCAAAAAGTAAGAAATTTTACTCCGTAACCCGCAATTTGTAATCAAATTGGGAACGGAGGGGTATTTTATTTTCTCTTTTATTTTAGAACACTAACCTAATTTATTTAAGAAAACTTACCATTTACGGAGTATTTTATTTTCGTTTTTAAATGGTGCTAATTGCTTACTATACCATATCTATTTATTTTCTACTTTTCTAATTAGAAAATTTGTCATTTTTAAAACGTTTCCATTCTTTTAAATTATAGTATTAATATTAATTTGTAGTTTTTTATTGTATTCTTTTATTTAAATGTTATCATCTACTTACCGTACCATATTTATTTTCTAATCTAATTTAGAAAACTTACCATTTTTACGCGTTTGTGCTTGTAAATTATAATATTTTTTAATGATAAATAATTAATTTGTAGTTTGTTTGAAATAAATCATTTTAATCCTGCCCATACTTTATTAATTTGTAATTTTTAAATTTTATTTTAATATTTAAATGGCAGTGTATTTCATTTCCATACTTCAATTCCCCAATGGTTCACTACTATTTAATTTAATTGAATTTAAATGCTTAAATGGTGTAACATTTAAATAAAAATAATAATGAAAACATACTTAAAATGGAAAAAAAACATTAAGGTAAAATAATTAAACTACCATTTATGTTGTTAACATTTTCCATATATGAGTCTCATGCATGGGCGGGAAAAAATTCATGTCTTTTTAAATAATGTATAGATGTATATATATATGTGTGTATATATATATATATATATATATATATATATATATATATATATATATATATATATATATATATATATATATATATATATATATATATATATATATATATATATATATATATATATATGGAGCATCTCCGGTGCTCCGTTCAGAAAATATATATTTGTATCAAGGTGCCGGTTCAAATGAGTAGTTTCACCATAAGTTTAAGCTTTTAATTGAGGGAAAGTGTGACTCACATACTTTAATTAAACGGGAATGCATGGAACATGAAGGAAGGCATAAAAGAAAATTAAAGATGAGAATTTGTTGTTAAGAGAGCACCTTCAGCAATCCAAGAGAGATGGAGGCCCTTGTGGCATCAGCTGCTGCAGCAAATCCCACATCCTACAATTTCACAAGACCAAGAGTGTTGGAGGAAAGAAATCCAGATAAACATTAGGTTTGAAATTACAGCAAAGATCTGACAATGCTTACCTGAAAGATTTTTGCTGCATAATAAAGAATAGTAGGCTGCCCGGCAATCTGCAAGAAGTGAGTAAAGAAACAGCTCTGAATTACACTTGTTGATTCAAATGATTGAAAGTGGTCTGCACTTATAAAAAGGAAATAAAGGCACCTGTTGGAACAGGATTAGTCCTGCACCTATTATTAGGGCTTTCAAGCACTTTCCTTGGAAGATTTCTCCAAATGTAGCCTCTCTTTCTTCACTAAGATTAGAAAGCTCGGACAGAATCTCATCCACTTGCTCATATGCTGACTCATTAACTGCTTTACTCCTCACCCTGCATAAGCAATTTACAGCTGTCTCTCGTAGACCCTGCATATCACCCTTTCCTTGAATCGCACATAAAAGAATCCATCTAGGTGATGCAGGAAGCCACCACATTCCAATTCCCATAAAAATTGATAATGGAACGCTAATTCCATACATATACCTCCAACCAGAAACCACTTCCACCAGAAGGCTGCCAACTGTATAGCCTAACTACACATGCTCATAAGAAAAGAAGGAAATGAAAACTTTTCAAAGCTTTGATCAGGCACAACAAATGTTTTCAAGGATAGCTTGCACTACTTACCAGCATTCCAAAGACTATGAGGAATTCTTTAAGAGAAATAAGCAGCCCTCGTATCTGGCTGGGTGATGTCTCCGCAATGTACATTGGAGCAGCATGCATTGCCTGTCACAAATGACAAGAAAAAAAAGCGTATATCAGAAGTTAGATATATAGCATTTAGTTTTCCACCATTTCATACAAAAACAAATTCATATACAAGGTTTTGAGATATTTCTAATAATAGGTTGATCTTTCAGAGTGAAACTCAAAATCTTAACAGTAAACTCCAACAACAACAAATTAAGAACCTTTTCTAGGCAACTCAATGAAGTACATGGTTGCTTTAATGAGATAAGCAAGCCAATGAAGTTCATGACATTCTAGTGATAAGCATTAGTCTTGCAGCATGAAATTTAGGGGGCAAAAGATACATAATTCCCAGTTTTTTTTTTGAAAATGTTCATTATACAAACATAAGTGTGAAGGAAGAATCATACCAACCCAATTCCTACACCATAGATAAAACGTCCAATCACCAATATGGCATAGATGGGGGCAAATGCTGTTATTGCTGCTCCAATAAGATATAGTATTGAAGACAGAATCAATTCCCTTCTTCGTCCTACAAACATTTTAAATCATATGATAACTTCATAAGGTGATGCAATATCAGCATGAAACCCATGTTGGATTTTAAGAATTAAAACTAACCTATGAAATCTGCCACATTAAAGGCCAGGAGAGAACCAATTAAAGCACCATACAGTGAGCAACTAGTCTGTAATGATCAGTGGGTAACACATGTTTACGAGGTAAAAAGTGGGTTAAAGAAAAACTGGGCGAGTAAAGACACATGTAACTGGAAATTATTACAAGCAGAAATGCAAGGCTTACTATGAGACCAACTTCCACAGATGACAAGTCATACCATGAAATTCCACTTGATGTGGCAGACTGCAGGAGTAAAGAAAGATTACTGATTAAATTTCATACTTATTCCGACAAATAGAAGTAAAAAAATTCAAAATTGTGAAGGGTTCATGAAACTTTTAAGGACTGAATTAGCAAACAGAGAAAGGGGAGGGGGGGGGGACCTCTATACAAATTGCGGCACATGACGTAGCACCAATATCATAACCATAGAGTAATCCTCCAAGAGCGGGGAACAGAAACCTGAAATTTTAAGTGGATTATTAGAACTTTTTTGTTCAAAAAGAAGACTTCATGGGGGTCATTAGTAAACATCAGTTTACCAAATTGCAAAAGCTTGGAAGTATTTCAGCATGTAATCCAGTTTGTCACTTTATCAGGTCAATTCTCTACTTTTCAAGTAATCCAGTGCAAGACTGCAAGCTGAGATTAGTAATCACCACTTTGTCACTCTATCAGATCTATCCTCTAGATTTCACAACAATTCATAATTTCATACTCCCCCCCCCCCCCCCCCCAAATGATTTACTCTATAAGTTTTATTTTTTTTTCTATGCCAATTTGTAAATAAAATCATTTTAAAATTCATGGGATTTTGCACATTGTTCAAATAGGGAATATCATTTTAAGATGAAGGGAGTACTACTTAGTGGTAGGAGAGGGGGTAGTTAGAGTTTTTTATGTGCACGCACCAGAAGTCGGATAGGGGAGCTAATAAAGTTACACTTGGAACTTCCAGTCTGCCTGGATGCTTTGGAAAGAGGAATAACAAGCAACCATGCATGTTTCCTTCCATTCATTTATTGTATCCTCTCTATCCCTAAATCAAGTTAACACTTTCGCATCACAGAGTTCAAGAAGATTGTTGGAAATGATAAGTGAGTTGGCCTTGTCAATTTGTTTTGGGAGAGTTGGTAGCGGCTTAGGTCCTACAAAGGGTTGTGGTTGGAATTTATATAGAAAAGAGAAATCTTTTGAGTCAATTATTATTGTTCTTAAAAGAAAATGAAAAAAGTGTGAAGTTTATTTTAGGACGAACGGAAAAGAAAAATGCAAATTTGATTTGTGTTGACATAGGAAGTATTTTAGAAATCCAAATCTAGACACATTAATTACTTAATTGTTTCATTGTTCACAAGATGTGTAGAGGACAAGATATATCAAATGACAATCTAATAAGTTATTGGTTATTTTAAAGTTTTGTCTTTGTGACTATGTTTTAAATTTCAAAAAACACCTGTGTTCATTTATTGAAATATAAAAGAGGGTGCTTCCTTCAAATTCTCCAAATTTACTACCCTTGGAGTTCTACATTTTTAGCAACATTCCAAATTGGAGCTCCAACAATTATCTCTGAGGAGGGCATGGTTCAAATAATCTTGCTCTATTCTACTACGTTCATGTTTATACCTACTCTAGCTTTTGTAGTTTTGATGTAAAAAAGAAATCTAAAGTTTCTAAAAAAACTGAACTTTTTTTAACTTATACAGAGTCTAGCAATATGTTTTCTTAATAGGGCAAAACCTTTAGCTGTTGAACAAAGCCTTGAATTTTATTAATATTTTAGTGTAATTGGATTGACTTGTTAATCAAATGGAGTCATATTATACATTAAACAAGTCAGGAGGTGCGGAGCGCACACTTATTTCAGTTTAATGTGATACTAAACAGAGGGGGTTCCAGGGGGGCATTGCCCCCTTGTCGGGGTCTAGGGGTAGCGCTTCTGGGAGCGGGGTTCAAGGGGAAGAGCCCCTGGTCAAATTTTAACTTTTGACCAACTTTGCTTTGTTAAAAATTTACTTGGAATTTATGTGATATTTCAGGTCTCAAAATGAGCGGAATTTCACTATCAAAATTAGATGACTCCCAAACCGAATGGACACGCTTTACCGAATGGACACGGTTTACTGAATGGTCTCCTATTTAATGGAAGCAACCCTTCACGCGATGAAGACTTCTATAAAATTAAGTTTCATTTCATTGATCTATGATCCAATTCAAAAATTCATCACAAATTCATACTTATTCTTGATCAAAATTTGAATTTTACCCAAATGTTTTGGATTGAACGCCCAAATAGTGAACTTGAAAGTGTTATCACGACTCTCAAAAATCCGTTCTTCATCTCGTTTCTATAACAAATTATCAGATAGATGGCCTAGGGTGCCACTCTATAAGAGCAAAGGCGACATCTAAAGTCATGACAACTATCATAACATAGAGCTACTAAGCCACACCATAAACAATGGGGGAGCGATAGTCCACAGTGCAAAGCAAAACTAAGGTAACTTTTTTATGGGTAACTTAGAATAATTTTGGTCTCATGCCAGGAAGACCATCAAGCAAGTCAATCTACATTTTCAAATGCCCCATGGAGAATTATAGAGAGTGGTAAGAAGATGCACATGGTGTTCTATTCATGGACCCATAGAAAGTTTGCGAAAGTGTACCAGGTTAAGTTGGGATGCATACAAAATTACAAATCAAGCCGCTCAAATTGACTAAGCTTGACTTGAGTTCGATCAAATTTGAATTTGAATTGAGAGCCTTGTAAAAATTTGCGACCCAAATTTGAAGCCAAACTACTAAGCATGTATTAGGATGAGTTTGAGCTACTGTTATTTAGAGCCTAACTTGAAAGTGCATAGTTCAAGCTTAGAGCCTTAGCCTGAACCTTTTTCACCCTAAACCTGAAGCATAGTTTTGAAAGGCGAAAGGCGAGAGGCAGGCGAGAGGGCCTTTTTTAAGGCAAAAGGCGAGGCGAGAAGCGGGCGGCCAAAAGGCGAACTTAGGGCATACACACACATACATAAAATGTATAGTGCAGTGCAATTAATAATGTCAATCCCAAGCAAGTCATACATGTTAAACAAACCAATTAGAGTAGTTACTATATATGTTTCTCAAAAAACAAGTATTTAATACATAGAAATGTATTAAAAAATGCCAACTCATTTTTAAAAGGCCCATAGCCAGTAAGGCGAGAGAGGCAAACAACTCAGGCAAGAAAAGCGAGCGACTCAAGCGAGAAAGGCGGACAGCGCCTCACTGAACATCTACAGGCGGTATAAGGTCGCCTAAATGCCTGAGGCGCCTTAGGCGAGGGAGGCGCTCCCCTTTAAAACTATGGCGTGAAGTAATTTGGATAAGCCTTGAGCTTTAAAAGGTGTCAAGCATGTAGGTTATGTAAATGCAAGATATGCACGTGCAAGTAAGTACCCTTGCGCACGTGCGGGGGGGGGGGGATTGTTTTCATTGGTGGAAGTAAAGCTATACTAGGGACTAAAAATAAGTTCATTTCTCTTTGTTGCAAAGTTAGATGTGGATTCCAAATTGACCAAGGAGGTCGTCCCATAACATATGCCACTTGAAGATGACATTGCACTAATAGTTAAGAAGTGCGAAGAAGTGAACGCAAAGTTGAAGCAGTGGAGGAAGATATTTGAAACACAATGCTTCAACATTAATTGCTTTAAACTGAATACTAGTGTGCAACTTTAGAGAGAATCACAATGACGAGGGAGTAAAAGTGTTGGGAAAAGGGGGCAAAGAGTACCACAAAATACAGGTTCAAGTATTTGGTTTTGTGGTTTCCATCTCCAAAAAGAGAAGGAGATCATAAACGATGTCACATTGTATGAAGGCACCGTGGTTAAAGAGGAGGGTTATTGCAACGGTTCTACTTCCTCCATCCCAAAAAGGCTTTCTTGTAATGGATTACGATGCTGCATTTATTCTCAATTTATATGGGAATTGAGGTAACATGAACTGTCCTGCTCGCCATAGCCTATTGTTGCTGAAATCTATGAGACTATGACTTTGCTTCAACCAGGCTAGGAATTTCTTGTTTGATCTCCTTTCTTCATAGGCCAAATTCCTCTGTCAATATCCATGCCGGAAAAGCCCTTACTTAACTGGCTTTCTTTGAAGAGGATCAGATGATCGACTTGAAAGATGAGATGGATTGATTAATCAACTTATGAAGAAGGATTTACCTAGCTGCAACTCTGCAAGGTAAATCCTTCTTCATAAGTCGATTAGTCAATCCATCTCAACTTTCAAGTCAATCATCTGATCCTCTTCAAATTTGACCCCAAACCAATCGATCTAGCCATCAAATTCTTCTTGGTCTTACCTGTCACGGTTTTTAATAAAGTAGAATGTGTGTGGTTGCAGTTTGGGTAGAGGAAATAGATATGATTAGGACCACATCACTTTTTCCTTATAAAAAAGTTGAAGAAAATTTTGGGACAATCCAAATAAGAACATAGGAAGATGATTATGGGACGGAGGGAGTATTTTTTTTAAAACAAGTTTTGTTCCCAAACATATTTCTAACACACTATTCTCATTTGTTTCACTTCTTGCAATTTTTTATCGAAAACTCCTCACTTCTAGTGATAGAGAAGTAACACAATGGCAACAACTACAAGTCAACAACAAACCCAGTATAATCCCAATTTTGTTGAGTTTGGGGGTAAAAATGTATGCAAGCTTATCCCTGTAAAAAACATAGAGATTGTTTCCGTTAGAATCTTATACATTGATGCATTTAGGGAACATAAAATATGACTCTTTTAGCTCCATTGACAATGAACGGTGTAAATCTCACAATCCCATCCTTTGAAGTGGGATATGCTAAGACTTGGATTGGTTTGGTTTTCTTTAACATATACAAGGAATGCAAAAATTTAAACCTCAATATGTATTGTCTTACCAAATTACGGCCCAAGCTAATGCTAGGGGTCTTCAAATAGAAAAAAGCATCTTTACATTTTGGAGTAGTGATAAAATATGTGTACATCTCACTCTACTCAGAAACAATTTTCAAGTGAGATATACTGCCTATATCACGTTTGGTGTGACATTACTAGAGAAGTCCCAATCACCAACTTCCACAAATTTAAAAAGAAAAGTACAATAGATCATGCTAACCCACCGACGAATCCAATACGATCGAATAACAGCAGTACTCCTAATAAAACCAAATGAGCAGAGTGGACAAGTAGGCCAGCTCAATTTTAAACTTAAGTGGAAAAACTCACGGCAGTATAGATGCAAGAACGGAATAATTCTCCACTTGTCGTTGTTGGCCATGGAGAAGAGGCTCTTGCACGCCACCCCACGGCATCCCTTGCTACGTTTGTCAATTAGAAGCAAATAGATTCCAAGAAAATATATTTAAAAAAATCGTAAATAAGATCATTCTAAGGTAAGTCTGCGCTACGATGAGCCAGAAGCTGGAACAGTAACAAGAATATGAACCTGTCCGATGGAAGAGAGAGTAGGATGCTCTGGTTCATCGGTTGCCATTTCCCCAAGCCTAACAGATCAGCGAAACAAACCTGAGATCTAAAGCGTTGACTATGACAATCTAAAGAATTCCAACCCTCTAAAACCAATCAAATGTACGGTGAGCAATTTAGGACCATGTAACACTTACACCAACAAATATACCACATTTGTACACCACAGGTTTGCACAAACATTTCGATGGTTTACACCGATACAAGTGTTGGTGCGTTAATAAAAATTCACACGGACACAAATGTTGGTGCGTTTAACAAAAATTAGTTTTACACCAACACAAAGTGTTGGTGCAAAACTGCGGGGTACAAATTGGGGTACAAAACTTGGGGTACGCATAGCATAATCCAGCAATTTAACCTATCCGATCGTCAAACCAGTGCTCAAAACCCCAGCCTACAAAAAATTTGATTTTCTATTTTAAAATTCTAAAAAATTTGATGTAGCAAGTCTGTCAATTTTGGTTCAACTAGCCAGGCACGGAGTTGAATAAAATTTTTATTGATTCTTTGAATTACCTTCAATATAATATTTTGAAATGAGTATAGAAATATATGTAATGCGTTCTTTAACATTGTACACATTAAAATCAAAGTAAAATAAATAATTTGGCATTTAATAATTGGTTATAAAAATGCGTATATATAGATTCAAAAGTAAGCACCTCAAAGTCTTTTAAAAATTCATATTCATACTTTATTTAAAAAGACATGGAGTCAATATTGCGTTTTCCCGCCCAAAGAGTATGACCATTACATATGGTAATGTGAAGTTAAAATGGTAAGTGTCCGAAATTGTAGCAATAAAAAATTAACGTTTTATAAAGTATTTAATAGCAAGAAAAAGGTAATAACCAAAAAATGTACTCCCTCTGTCCCATTTTAAATTGTCTATTTGCCTTTTTTCTCCGTCCCAAAATAAGTTGTCTGTTATTTTCGTAAACTTTTAAAAATAAAATATCTAAACTACTCCTAAAATAAGTCACTTTTCTTCACCTTATCTTCTCATTCATCATCACCCCTCCTAAAAAGCATTGACAATTTCGAAAAATCAACTCTATTTTTTATTTTACTTAAATATGCCCAAAAGTCAAAACAGACGATTTAAATTGGGACGGAGGGAGTAATAATTATTACTCCGTGCAATTATTACCTATATAAATGGTAAGTGTTCGAAATTATAGTATCCATTTTTAACCCGTGCACGAAGTTATAAAAAGGTAAGTTATAAAAATATTTATAAAATATGCAAAAATCCATACTTTATTTAAAAAGAGGTAAAGTCAATAAGAGGTGAGGTCAATCTTACGTTTCCCGCCCAAAGAGTATAGCCATTACATATGGTAATTGTGAAGTTAAAATGATAATTAATAAAATGATATTAAGCACACTATTAATGGAATCTAATTAATTACCGTCTCAAATTAATTATAATAATTTTAATTATAGTAATTTTAATTAAAATTATATATTAAGTGTGATTACCGTGTCAAATTAATTATACTAATTAAATGTTAATTATCGTGCCAAATTAATTTTAAATTGTATATTACGCTATTAATGAAATTTAATATTACGTGTGACTACATAATTGTATATTAATTACCGTGTCAAATTAATTATAGTAATTTAATTATAGTAATTTTGTAATAGTAATTTTATAATGGCTATATTTTAATTATAACGGCTATATTTTATAATGGCTATATTTTACTATATTTTAATTATTGTAATTTTAATCAAAAAGGTAATAATTAACCAAGGTAAGAAATTAAAGTGTCTGAAATTATAGTAAAATAAAATGGACTATAACTACTATAAAAATTAAATATCCTTTATATATATGTATACACACACACACACACGTTTAACAGCAAGAAAGGTAATAACCAAGAATGGTAATAATTAACTATCATTTTTAAAGTGTTCGAAATTATACTAGCAAGAAAGGTAATAATCAAAAAAGGTAACAATTGACCACGGTATTAATTATATAACCGTGTGACTACATAATTGTATATTAATCACTGTGTCAAATTAATTATAGTAATTTTATAATAGTAATTTTATAATGATATATTTTAATTATAGTGGCTATATTTTTTAATGGATATATTTTACTATATTTTAATTACAGTAATTTTAATCAAAAAAGGTAATAATTAACCAAGGTATTACTTATATAAACGTGTGACTCCATAATTGTATAGTCCGTATTAATTACCGTGTCATTTTAATAATAGTAATTTCAAATAAAATAACTTAAAAATTTAAATATAGTAATAGTAATTTAAATTCGTTATGCACTTTGAAAAATGAATAATATTTTTAACCGCGTAGGCAAAAATGATATTATAAATACATCCATTTGCAAAGCTTTCGTAGCCATTACATTCATCGTGAGCAAAAACTTGAATTCAATTCCATCATAAGCAAAAAATTTTTGAATTTAATAACATAAAAATGACTCGTGCAACACACGTGTGTAATATTAGTTTTTTTTGAAAGCCTTCAGGGAATATAACGTTTTGGTGTGGTTGCAAGGATTTTCATTATTATTTGGAACTAATATTTTTAACCATATCTTAGTTATCACTCGTGAAACAATGACATAAAGTTAACTAAGAGTTAATTTCAACACAGTTAAAAATAATCCAATAAATGATAATATTTGACATTGATTTTTATCCATAGTCCTAACAAAATATAAAGCGTTCATCGTTGTATATCTTCCTTTGGTTTTCATTAATTGTAGATTTATATTACTCCCTCCGTCCTAAAACTATCTTCCCACTTCTTCATTTTTAATGTCCTAAAACTACTTTCCCACATCCCAAAAAAGGGTGTAAAATGACTATCCTACCCTTACAACATCTACTCCCCAACATTCCCACTCTATCGACATTCTTTCTCCCTCTTATCTTCGTCTTTCTTTCAATTCCCCTCCTCAAAACCTAGATCTAATCTAAGTATCAGAGTTGCAACCATCGTCGTTCTTGAGATCGTCTCATCATCATCAGCCCCCCTCCACACTCAGAATCTCGGCATCTCCACTCGGCGTCTAGAGATTATGGTTGCAGGAGAGACGCTGGTAGGAGTAATAAGGTTGTTGGTATGTGATTCAAAGTCTAATTAGCTTCACGGAATTAGAGATGATGATGAGCTTCATTAGCCGCAACCTTCAATCAGAAATTTGCCTAGGTATGTTTTTTCTATAGTCGTCTAGAGTTTTTTTCCAAATGTTTTTAAATCTGAATTCAGTCCCTTTTCGATTGGTTATTCAATCTGTTACTCATCAATTGTTTTCTTATTTGGCTAAATTTACATGTCGCTTCATTAGCAGCTAAGCTTTTCGATCAGGCCAGACATGTTAATTGGGTGTATGTCAGTCATTTATCATCGCCGAGAAGGCCGCTTGGCAACCGTTTACACTGTCCAATTACTGGAAAAGACAGAAAAGTTAATGTTTTCGAGTTTAGATGGAGGGACATTTTTGGAAGTCAAAGCCATATTAATCAATCCCTTAAAATGGGTTTTAGTCAATCTAGGAAGCTGACTTTATGACGGAGAGAGTATTTAAGATCATATGATAACTTTTATTTATCATAGTTCAACACTTCTACCAAGATATTATTTTAAAATCTACTAGTGTTAACCCCGTGCTTCGCACAAGCTCGTATACATTCTAAATTTTTGATATTTTATAAATATAATTTTATTTATTTTAGTTTTCTAATAGTGACATAATATGTGTTAGATGAATATTTTTTTAACTTAAGATATATCTTTTTCAAATAATATAATTTAAATATAGATGTACATGCACTAAAGAATCTATAAGTATTTTCTTTAAAAGTAATAAAAGAGAAATGATTTATTGTTTTTAAAAATCATTAGAGAATGTATATGTGGCAATATATCTATATATATACATATATACACACACACAAATATATATATATATATATATATATATATATATATATATATATATATATATATATATATATATATATATATATATATATATATATATGAAGTATATATACATCCTGCCCATATTCAAAAAATAAAACAAAAATTCAAGAAGAAAATATCAGTTCCAATTAGTGCTTAAACATATTGCACTGTGAAATTTAATCCAATATAATAAAAAACACAGTATTAAATCCAAGGCAACCAGCAACACATATGATGCATTAGTGTACATGTTTGGTGCATTGTGTGCACACATTTGGTGCATTTTGTAATCAAACACATATTATAAAAAATGAATAAATGCTTCATATCAGATCAAATAATACATTATTTTATAAAACTCTTACATGCTAAAGAAAACAAAGGGCACAGATCAAAGGATTTATGAAAAAGGGGTATTGACTCAAATTGTGCTAGAAAGTAAATTCACGTCTATGGGAAAAACATATGAAGCATATATCATTCCCTATTAAGAAAAATTCAAGGAGATGCTCCCCATATATCTTTCTTCATATCATACGGTGTGTTAGAAAGAGAGGGATGTAGAGTCTGACGGAAAGGGGATGCAACAACAACACCATTAGGTGCCTTCTTCATCGACATAATGGGATGTAGAGTTGTCTGGTGTTGTTGCCTGATTTTTTCCTCCATCAGCATTGTGTTTTTTTCCAATGTTGTAGAAAAATGCAGAGATCTATGGAGTAAAGGGCGGAAATTCCGGGAAAAAAGGTAAGAGCCGTGTCTAAAATCTAAATGGTAGTGGGCACTTTTTTTCCTAATTTACCCTTGTCAACCTTTGAAGCCTATTTTAATGCATGTCTTATTGGACTTTCCATCTAAAAGAAAATAAAAATTAATGCACGTACACCTATCATCAGCCAACCGATCTTAATCATCCAAGTGCCCTAATTCATTCTCATTTTTTTCACCAAGGGTCATTATCACAGGAACCGGCCCCTATATATATGTATGTATGTATGTATGTATGTAAGTATGTATGTATGTATGTATGTATGTATGTATGTATGTATGTATGTATGTATGTATGTATGTATGTATGTATGTATGTATGTATGTATGTATGTATGTATGTATGTATGTATGTATGTATGTATGTATGTGTAACGCCCCGAAACATACCCTAGAATTATTATTAAATAATTATTCGATTAAACAAATTTGTTTTGATTAAAATAAATTGTTGTTGGGCTTTGGGCCGATACGAAATATGTTTTGATATCTATTATCACACTCTGGATAAATCTCATAGAGATAAATCCAATATATTGACTTTTTGTGTGGTCTTGATTGGAAACCTGAGTACAGACCCAAATCAAGAGTAAATGAAAAATTTGTTTATAATGTAAATATTTAAATGATTTGTTAAAATAAATCATGAGAATAATTGATATGAATTAAATAAGAGAACCTTTTATGAGAAAAGTCAATTAAACCAATTTTTACTCTATCAAAGTCAACCACCCAAAAATATGATGTCAGAAAAAGTATTACAAATAATTATGAAAAGTATGTCGTTGAATAGAATTCGACTGTCTGATCGCAACGGTACGAACGGATTTCAATTTGGAGAAAGTTTGACCAAAAAGTGTACCCCAACTGGAACCAAAATTGGTCCCAGAGACTGTGCAGACGGCGCCCCTTCCTCCACTCAGCCGATCGTGAGTCATTTCCTACGCAGAACTAGCTACAGGATTGTCTTCTTCCTTCTCCATTTTCCTATATAAGGAGGAAAAACCAGCTTCCATTTCTGCACCAAAATTTAGTAAGTTTAGTATCATTCAGTTCCTTGTTTAGTAGAGAGTTCATTGGTGCTGTCAATTTGGTGAGAGGTCGCCGGAGCTGAGAGTAATCGTCGCCGGAAGTTTCGCCGGAAAATTCTCAAAACCTTCGATAAGCTTCGAGGTAAGCCCGTAAATATATCTAGTGACTAGAATGTTCGTATAGATCGTTTCTACGTTCATAAACGGTCGTTTGGTTGAGTTTTGTGTTTGACATGTTTGAAGAACCAAGAATCATAAACCATGAAATTGTTGTTAAAATTACGAATTAATGACTCTAAAATGATCTGTGAACATTGGAGAACATTTTTATATGATTAAATTGAAGTTTGGTGATTAAAAATGATAATGTTAAAACTGACCCGAGGAAGAAGATGATGAACAGTGGCCGAAAATCGATTATTTACTTACTAAAAATCGATTAGAATTTTATTCAGATCAGTGGTTCGAAGTCAGTACCATTTAATCGATTATTTATGTTGTAAAAATCGATTATTATGAATTAATTGATTATTTATATTGTAAAAATCGATTATTATGAATTAATTGATTATTTAAATTGTAAAAATCGATTATTATGAATTAATTGATTATTTAAATTGTAAAAATTGATTATTATGAATTAATGGATTATTTAAATTGTAAAAATCGATTTTTTTATGATTAATCGATTATTTATATTGTAAAAATCGATTAAAATTAATTAATTAATTGATTATTTAAATTGTAAAAATCGATTATTATGAATTAATTGATTATTTAAATTTTAAAAATCGATTATTATGAATTAATGGATTATTTAAATTGTAAAAATTGATTTTTTATGAATTAATCGATTATTTATATTGTAAAAATCGATTAAAATTAATTAATTGATTATTTAAATTGTAAAAATCGATTATAATGAATAATTGATTATTTAAATTGTAAAAATAGATAATTATGAATTAATGGATTATTTAAAATTATATAAATCAATTTTTATAAATTAAATGATTATTTTAAATTATTTTCCTCAATTCCAGATCGTGCTACGAAAATATATTCCTGAAAATATGCTCTAAAATCCTATTTTTGATAACAATTAATTATGAACAATACAAATATGATTTTGTATAATAAAAATGATGTTTTAGGCATATAAAACATTATGTGATGCATGACGGTAAGTTAGAGTGTTAACACTCAAAACTAGACCGCTATTTGTTATCAATTGTTATGTTGATTAATGATTATGATGAATGATTATTATGGATGATCATGAATAATGAACTAACTGATCAAAATGATTATTGATGATTCAGCCATGAGAGTAATGAATATATTGATAATTATACCCGCTCCAACTCGCTAACCCGTTTAGGCGTTTGCACTGTTCGGATTCGTCCCCAATTTCTTCTGCAAATCCCCCACTCTTCCACTTAGGTTTTTCGCAATATGGCCCAACCTATCGAAATTGCTCACCAAGAACTCGGCCCCTCTATATTCAAAAGCTCTGAGCTTTCCCTCATGCGCAATCTCTTGGGGGTGCCCTTCAAGACCCATCATCTGGATGCCGTTGGTGGAATTTCACACACCCAAAATCCGGCATCGAAGCGTTTTATAGTAATGCATTACGATTCAGTTCTTCACGGCTTTAGACTTCCACTCCACCCCTTCATCCACGAGGTGTGCAGAAATTGGGATCTTCTCCCCGAGTAATTCACAGCCAATACACACAAATATCTGACATCCTACACCTTGCACTGTTGTGACAAGCGTAGGACCCCTTTTGTAAGGGATTTCATGCACTTCTTTAGTTTCGGAGGTAATTTCCCCTTCTTCAGCTTATATCCCAATAAAAATACATTCTTTTTTCCAAGGTCAAGTTGCGTATTAAGGATTGGGAAGATAAGTTTTTTGTGATAGAGGCTCCTGCTGACATGCCCTTTGACCTTCCAAGTGAGCCTCGTAGGACCAAACTCTCTCAGACCCCCTTTTCCAAGGGTTCACAGGCTGAGAGAGCCTTTAAGGATATGAAGGATACCGCCCTTATCGATCATGAGCACCTTCAAACCCGTGAGCTATTCAGGCAAGCTCAGTTTTACTTCTTGGGCAATCGCCCCATCATTTCTGCTAGGTCACCCCAACCCATCTCCTCTAACTCTGATGCCAGCAACTCTTAGAACCCCACTTTTTCTAAGCGGGTTGAACCCCAGCCTTCTGATGCTAGAGATCCGGTGGTCAGGCCGGTTAATCTTCCTGTTGTTCTTGGGTCCACCAACACCTCTTCCTCGGCTCCAAATACATCATCTCCTGTTCTAGTCTTCTAGAAACCGTCCACCATACAAAAGCGCAAACTTGTTGACACTTCTGCAATGTCCCAACTCAAGAAGCGAAAAGGTTCCCCTCTTAAGGTGGTTTCACAATCCACAGCTATTCCTACCCCTACCATCCCAGAGGTAGTTTCAAGTCATCCTCCATCGGGTTCATCTTCTGGGAATAAAAACCCAACAACCCAGATGGAAGGTGAGACTCAAGCGTCCCAGGAAGATCGCCAACCTGAGGGTGTTGACGAATCAACCGCATGTGCCGAGCAGCCCCCTGTTACCATTCTTCTCGGATCTCCACCAAAGGTCCCTACCAGTATGGCGAAGCCCCCGAGTGATCATGCTCATATGCCTTCTTCACCAACTTCTCCGACTTCTAGCTCTGCTCAAGCAATCCCGTGTTCTCCCATCAGTTATAGGTTCACCCCGGATACCCTGGCCCATTTCAAGTAGAATTGGGCCTCCATGCAGAGCAAGCTCAAGATGGCGAAGGACGCCCATATTCAAGGGCGGATGTTGACGGAGCAAGCCCAAGATGTGCTCAAAAGTTCTCCCATCGGTCTAGTACATAAACATCGTCCAGACCTAGCTGGGCTTGCCACCATGGGGCTCCTGGAGCAGGTACATTATTTCTCCGCTTGACTTTCCTTCGTTTAGTCACTGATTGCCATCTTTAAGGTTGTTGATGATTACCTCGGTGTCTCTGCCTGGAATTCCCAAACCTTCTCTATTTTAGGCGAGAAGGAGGCAATGATCCAGAAGTTGCAAGAGCAAGTCCAGGCTGTTGTATTTAGGTGCCAAAACGGTAATCAAATACCTATGTAGCTGTACACTTTATCATGAATGAAAGGCCTTGAAGTATTTTCTATATCTCGTGTAACATAACATAGCTTCAGTCCATAGACAATGTTCTGATTATGAGACTGGTACTTCTTGATGAAGGCTATGTCTAGAATATCCCTAGTCGCACTTTATGATAATACGAACGTCATAACGTATTAAGACTAGTACGTACGAGATGAGATAGTTGTAGACTATAGGTATTGTAACACCCCAAAACGTACCCTAAAATTTATTGAATTAAATATTAAATTAAACAAATTTGTTTTGATTAAAATAAATTATTATTGGGCTTTAGTCCGATATGAAATATGTTTTTATATCCAATATCAGAATAAATCTCATAGAGATAAATCCAATATGTTGACTTATTGTGTAACCTTGGTTGAAAACATGAGTACAAACCTTGGGATTCAACGTTGCCTCCCTATTCTTCTTCTCCGATCGGAACAAACACGCGACAGCGCTTGGGATTCCAACAATTGGCGATGGTGGCTCTCTGTTCAGTGACAAGGGGATGACTCCCTTTTCAGTCTAGCGATGCAGCAGCACCAGCAACTGACTACAGAGTCGCAGCGAACCGCCGGTGAACCAGTGATGTATCGGGATAGCAGCTCCGACATAGAAACATCCAGCAGCCAGCGGCGGGTTTCAGGCGACGCAACCTCACCCCCAAGCGACCAGCGCTGGCAGTCCACTCCGGCGACCCCTCTCCCTATTCCGGTGACTGGATTTTCGGCGAAGTACAGCGGCGATGACTATTACGGATGAACCGGGGGTATTATCAAGTTGTTATTTTTGGAGATGGAATTGTGGAATAATGAAGGGGAAATGGGCTAGATGAAAATATGGGAATGTGAAGGAGTTCTTTTTGGGTTTTGATATTATGAAGAAGAGTGGAAAATCAGGTATGAAGGATGGGTTTAGAAAGGATGGGATACATTCCAAATAAGGAATAAGAGATAAACACACTCTTATCTTAATTTGGAGCCAAATTAATACTAAAGGATAAGCTCACCTCTAGATTAACTTGGGGTTAAACTCTAGTATTTAATCAAGATATTACACACTCAATCAAATAACTAGAACTTAAAACTCACACTTAATATAACCACTCTTAAGCTATAGAATTAGGAATTTGGCTAAAATAGCATCGCACTATTTTAAGAATACTCAAAGAGTAAAAGGTTTTTAATATGATTCCATTGTCCATGCACATCGCCCTAAGGCTACATTATATAGGGAGAGGGGAAGGGGAAAATAATACACAATACAATGAATGTGAACATGAGGAAGCTTCCTAGTTGGGGAACACAATGGGGAACAAGGATGGGGTTATGACATGGGATAAGAGAGGGGCTTTTTGGCTTGTATATTCGTCCAACATGTGACTCTCTTAGTTGGCTATGTTTTGTTTGAAAAATGAGTCACTTTGGAGTGGAAATTTCGTCCATGATGGAAGGGGAAACATTGGAAATATTATTTGGCTAAATGGAAGACTTTAGATGGTAAAAACAACAAACTAAGGTTTTATTTGTCTTCTTTGGATCCTAATTTTGGCCAAGGCTTTAATATAGATGGGGAAGACATTATTTTGGTCTAAAAGAAAAGATGAAATGCTTTGGGATATTTTGGGAGAGGTTGGGTTTATGTGCAGCCATCCATGGGTATAACATACTCCCCTTCTTCAAAGAAAGTTTGTCCTCAAACTTTTGCACCACCGTGGAAGAATTTGAGGTCATAAAAGAATTCCTGGATCAAATGGGAAACTAAACGAACCACCAATGATGAGATTCTTTCCAGATTTAGTTGGCACCCTTTTGTGTAATTTCCAGAACATGATGACTTCCTTTTAAAGAACCTACTTCACACATTCCTAAATGATGAGATAAGGTTGCTTCTCATCGAGCAATATATAATACTCCGGGGAATTGCTTTCAGAGTATTTCACTAGGCCCCGTTGTTCTTCTTCCATATCTATTTCAAAATGATTAAAAAAAAAGAAGAAGTGTCATAATCATCAGCGTTCGAAATGATGATGTGATTAGGCAACTCCAGTGCCTTTGAAATAGTTTCCTCAATGATGACTTCTTCTTTATCTTTAACTTGGAAGTCAAAGATATCTTTCCCGTTGACGTCAACATGGCTCTTTTCTTCCTCATCACAAGTTGGTTCTTCAGGTAGAACTTCTTCACGTGAAGCTTCTTCATTAAATTCTTAATAGTGTGTAATATCTCTTAAACACAAACTTGGTTTTATCCATCATTATTTTCTATCCATTTCTTTTCCCACCATTTCTATCCTTAATCCCCTTTCTTTCCTCACATTGAAAATACCAAAATAACTCTTTCATCATCACCATATATCTCCAGCCATCCCCCACACAAATCATCCTTCTCCCTGCCCAGATTTCTGCCTGACAGTCGATTATCATTTCACAACAATCGACTATCGCTGCCCCTAGAAGTCCTGCAGTCACCAATAGTCGATTATTACCTTTCTGTAAGTCGACTATCTCACCCCTCAGGACATCCTCGGCGTCTGCTGCACAGCCCAATAATCGAGTATCAACTATTGATAGTCGACTATCTGGTCCCTCTGAATTCTCTTCGCCTAAACAAAAAAAAAACCAATAATCGATTATCACAATTGTGACAATCGACTATCTGGCATTCCTGAAGTTTAAAGGCTGTTCTAGTTTGCTACTAATTTCTCCGTAATCCCGCCCTCAAATTATCTACATGATAAGACCCCGGGTTAAGGTATAACACTTCCTTTCAAAGAACCTGCTTCACACATTCCTAAATGATGAGATAAGGTTGCTTCTCATCGAGCAACATATAATACTCTGGGGAATTGCTTTCAGAGTATTTCACTAGGCCCCGTTCTTCTTCTTCCATATCTATTTCAAAATGATCAAAAACAAAAGAAGTGTCATAATCATCAGCGTTCGAAATGATGATGTGATTAGGCAACTCCGGTGCCTCTGAAATAGTTTCCTCTATGATTACTTCTTCTTTATCTTCAACTTGGAAGTCAAAGACATCTTTCCCGTTCACGTCAACATGGCTCTTTTCTTCCTCATCACAAGTTGGTTCTTCAGGTAGAACTTCTTCACGTGAAGCTTCTTCATTAATCTTGGCCCATCACGGCATGTTCATTTGGGCATATCCAGTAGATATGACCATAGCCACAACACTTGTAGCACCGTTGAGTTGGCCCTTGCAAGATAGCCTCATTGGCGTAGATGATCTCCAGATTTTTGAGGTATCTTTGGACATCCATATCTCAACAACCAGAGATCGAAATGATGTAATTCCAACTCTCGGAGTTTGATATTAAAATCCTTAAAGACATATCAAAAATTTAAAAGCATTGAAAATCATTTGGTGCTTCGTTGGAGGTCAAATGAGTAAGGTAGCCAGAGTGTTTGCAGAATCACGTCTTTGACTTCGAATGGACTTATCTCCCAAACCCTAAGTCGGAATTGAGTGAAATTAGCGGCCAGACGTAGATAAAAGAGCACACCCCCAAACTAAAAAGTTTTACCTTAAAATCAATTGTGTACCTTCCTCCGTGATCAAAGCTTTGGAGCTGAATGTTTCTGGAAATTTTTCAGAAACTTTGCTAGTGCAACGTTTGCGTCGCTGGTCCTCAGGGTAGTCGTCGAGACATAAGAAAGTCGTCGAAGCTGAGCTCCGATACCAAATGTTAGGGATGAACCGGGGGTATTCATCATATTCATTTTGAATTTGGTGAGTTGAGCAATCTGCTTAGCCAAGTACTCCACTTGGGTCTTGAGTTCTGTATTCGAGGCCCACAGCTCTTCATTGGTGATGATTACAGAGGTGTTTGACATCTTGAAGGGTGTGAAAGAAGAGGAAGAGAATTGGGAAGTAGCTAGAATGGTAAGAAATGATGGGTGGTTTTGGGTGAAATATGGTGTTCGAATTAAGAGAGAAGGGTGTGGTGTTTTGGGGTTGGTGATGGCAGCAAGAAAAAGGGGAACATGGTTGTGGTGTTGAGGTGGGCTTCGGTGTGTGGTTTTAAGGAAGAGGCAAGGGAAAGGTAAGGGAGGTTTTTAGGGGTCTCTTTGGCCGAAAATAACAAAGAAGGAAGAGAAAAGAGAGATGGTGTTGAGGCTGATCTTCATGGCAGTAACAAGGGGAAGGGAAAGGTTTATGGAAGTGTAATTGGCCCTTAGGGATGTTGAAACACAATGCTCCGATACCAAATGTTAGGGATGAATCGGGGTATTATCAAGTTGTTATTTTTGGAGATGGAATTGTGGAATGATGAAGGGGAATTGGGCTAGATGAAAATATGGGAATGTGAAGGAGTTCTTTTTGGGTTTTGAGATTATGAAGAAGAGTGGAAAATCAGGTATGAAGGATGGGTTTAGAAAGGATGGGATACATTTCAAATAAAGAATAAGAGATAAGCACACTCTTATCTTAATTTGGAGCAAAATTAATACAAAAGGATAAGCTCACCTCTATATTAACTTGGGGTTAAACTCTAGTATTTAATCAAGATATTACACACTCAATCAAATAACTAGAACCTAAAACTCACACTTAAGATAACCACTCTTAAGATATAGAATTAGGAATTTGACTAAAATAGCATCACACTATTTTAAGAATACTCAAAGAGTAAAAGGTTTTTAATATGATTCCATTGTCCCTGCACATTGCCCTTAGGCTACATTATATAGGGAGAGGGGAAGGGGAAAATAAGACACAATACAATGAATGTGAACATGAGGAAGCTTCTTATCTCCTTCTCTCAAATCAGTAGCATGAGCTCCACTTGTTGTTGTCCTTTTGGTGGGGAGAAAATCAGGGATAAGTTGTACTTGTGGGGCTGGTGTTTTGGCCACTAGTGAATGGTAAGGATAGTTGAATGTATCTCACTTATTTGATTGGGTTTTGGGGGAATAATTCTGGCCAAGGGGAAAGGATTTAAAAGGGGAAAGGATGGGCTGTTTTGGAGATACTTCCTGGGCAGTATATGGGGGAAACAAAAGAGGGTTGATTGGTGTGGGTGTGGGGAACACAATGGAGAACAAGGATGGGGTTATGACATGGGATAAGAGAGGGGCTTTTTGGCTTGTATATTCATCCAACATGTGACTCTCTTAGTTGGCTATGTTTTGTTTGAAAAATGAGTCATTTTGGAGTGAAAATTTCGTCCATGATGGAAGGGGAAAAATTGGAAACATTATTGGGCTAAATGGAAGACTTTAGAGGGTAAAAACAACAAACTAAGGTTTTATTTGTCTTCTTTGGATCCTAATTTCAGCCAAGGGTTTTTAATATAGATGGGGAAGACTTTATTTTGGTCTAAAAGAAGAGATGAAATGCTTTGGGATATTTTGGGAGAGGTTGGGTTTAGGTGGAGCCATCTAGGGGTATAACATTCTCCCCTTCAAAGAAAGTTTGTCCTCAAACTTTTGCACCACCGTGGAAGAATTGGAGGTCATAAAAGAATTCCCGGATCAAATGGGAAACTAAACGAACCACCAATGATGAGATTCTTTCCAGATTTAGTTGGCACCCTTTTGTGTAATTTCCGGAACATGAGGACTTCTTTTTAAAGAACCTGCTTCACACATTCCTAAATGATGAGATAAGGTTGCTTCTCATCGAGCAACATATAATACTCCGAGGAATTGCTTTCAGAGTATTTCACTAGGCCCCGTTCTTCTTCTTCCATATCTATTTCAAAATGATCAAAAACAAAAGAAGTGTCATAATCATCAGCGTTCGAAATGATGATGTGATTAGGCAACTCCGGTGCCTCTGAAATAGTTTCCTCTATGATTACTTCTTCTTTATCTTCAACTTGGAAGTCAAAGACATCTTTCCCGTTCACGTCAACATGGCTCTTTTCTTCCTCATCACAAGTTGGTTCTTCAGGTAGAACTTCTTCACGTGAAGCTTCTTCATTAATCTTGGCCCATCACGGCATGTTCATTTGGGCATATCCAGTAGATATGACCATAGCCACAACACTTGTAGCACTGTTGAGTTGGCCCTTGCAAGATAGCCTCATTGGCGTAGATGATCTCCAGATTTTTGAGGTATCTTTGGACATCCATATCTCAACAACCAGAGATCGAAATGATGTAATTCCAACTCTCGGAGTTTGATATTAAAATCCTTAAAGACATATCAAAAATTTAAAAGCATTGAAAATCATTTGGTGCTTCGTTGGAGGTCAAATGAGTAAGGTAGCCAGAGTGTTTGCAGAATCACGTCTTTGACTTCGAATGGACTTATCTCCCAAACCCTAAGTCGGAATTGAGTGAAATTAGCGGCCAGACGTAGATAAAAGAGCACACCCCCAAACTAAAAAGTTTTACCTTAAAATCAATTGTGTACCTTCCTCCGTGATCAAAGCTTTGGAGCTGAATGTTTCTGGAAATTTTTCAGAAACTTTGCTAGTGCAACGTTTGCGTCGCTGGTCCTCAGGGTAGTCGTCGAGACATAAGAAAGTCGTCGAAGCTGAGCTCCGATACCAAATGTTAGGGATGAACCGGGGGTATTCATCATATTCATTTTGAATTTGGTGAGTTGAGCAATCTGCTTAGCCAAGTACTCCACTTGGGTCTTGAGTTCTGTATTCGAGGCCCACAGCTCTTCATTGGTGATGATTACAGAGGTGTTTGACATCTTGAAGGGTGTGAAAGAAGAGGAAGAGAATTGGGAAGTAGCTAGAATGGTAAGAAATGATGGGTGGTTTTGGGTGAAATATGGTGTTCGAATTAAGAGAGAAGGGTGTGGTGTTTTGGGGTTGGTGATGGCAGCAAGAAAAAGGGGAACATGGTTGTGGTTTTGAGGTGGGCTTCGGTGTGTGGTTTTAAGGAAGAGGCAAGGGAAAGGTAAGGGAGGTTTTTAGGGTCTCTTTGGCCGAAAATAACAAAGAAGGAAGAGAAAAGAGAGATGGTGTTGAGGCTGATCTTCATGGCAGTAACAAGGGGAAGGGAAAGGTTTATGGAAGTGTAATTGGCCCTTAGGGATGTTGAAACACAATGCTCCGATACCAAATGTTAGGGATGAATCGGGGGTATTATCAAGTTGTTATTTTTGGAGATGGAATTGTGGAATGATGAAGGGGAATTGGGCTAGATGAAAATATGGGAATGTGAAGGAGTTCTTTTTGGGTTTTGAGATTATGAAGAAGAGTGGAAAATCAGGTATGAAGGATGGGTTTAGAAAGGATGGGATACATTTCAAATAAAGAATAAGAGATAAGCACACTCTTATCTTAATTTGGAGCAAAATTAATACAAAAGGATAAGCTCACCTCTATATTAACTTGGGGTTAAACTCTAGTATTTAATCAAGATATTACACACTCAATCAAATAACTAGAACCTAAAACTCACACTTAAGATAACCACTCTTAAGATATAGAATTAGGAATTTGACTAAAATAGCATCACACTATTTTAAGAATACTCAAAGAGTAAAAGGTTTTTAATATGATTCCATTGTCCCTGCACATTGCCCTTAGGCTACATTATATAGGGAGAGGGGAAGGGGAAAATAAGACACAATACAATGAATGTGAACATGAGGAAGCTTCTTATCTCCTTCTCTCAAATCAGTAGCATGAGCTCCACTTGTTGTTGTCCTTTTGGTGGGGAGAAAATCAGGGATAAGTTGTACTTGTGGGGCTGGTGTTTTGGCCACTAGTGAATGGTAAGGATAGTTGAATGTATCTCACTTATTTGATTGGGTTTTGGGGGGAATAATTCTGGCCAAGGGGAAAGGATTTAAAAGGGGAAAGGATGGGCTGTTTTGGAGATACTTCCTGGGCAGTATATGGGGGAAACAAAAGAGGGTTGATTGGTGTGGGTGTGGGGAACACAATGGAGAACAAGGATGGGGTTATGACATGGGATAAGAGAGGGGCTTTTTGGCTTGTATATTCATCCAACATGTGACTCTCTTAGTTGGCTATGTTTTGTTTGAAAAATGAGTCATTTTGGAGTGAAAATTTCGTCCATGATGGAAGGGGAAAAATTGGAAACATTATTGGGCTAAATGGAAGACTTTAGAGGGTAAAAACAACAAACTAAGGTTTTATTTGTCTTCTTTGGATCCTAATTTCAGCCAAGGGTTTTTAATATAGATGGGGAAGACTTTATTTTGGTCTAAAAGAAGAGATGAAATGCTTTGGGATATTTTGGGAGAGGTTGGGTTTAGGTGGAGCCATCTAGGGGTATAACATTCTCCCCTTCAAAGAAAGTTTGTCCTCAAACTTTTGCACCACCGTGGAAGAATTGGAGGTCATAAAAGAATTCCCGGATCAAATGGGAAACTAAACGAACCACCAATGATGAGATTCTTTCCAGATTTAGTTGGCACCCTTTTGTGTAATTTCCGGAACATGAGGACTTCTTTTTAAAGAACCTGCTTCACACATTCCTAAATGATGAGATAAGGTTGCTTCTCATCGAGCAACATATAATACTCCGAGGAATTGCTTTCAGAGTATTTCACTAGGCCCCGTTCTTCTTCTTCCATATCTATTTCAAAATGATCAAAAACAAAAGAAGTGTCATAATCATCAGCGTTCGAAATGATGATGTGATTAGGCAACTCCGGTGCCTCTGAAATAGTTTCCTCTATGATTACTTCTTCTTTATCTTCAACTTGGAAGTCAAAGACATCTTTCCCGTTCACGTCAACATGGCTCTTTTCTTCCTCATCACAAGTTGGTTCTTCAGGTAGAACTTCTTCACGTGAAGCTTCTTCATTAATCTTGGCCCATCACGGCATGTTCATTTGGGCATATCCAGTAGATATGACCATAGCCACAACACTTGTAGCACTGTTGAGTTGGCCCTTGCAAGATAGCCTCATTGGCGTAGATGATCTCCAGATTTTTGAGGTATCTTTGGACATCCATATCTCAACAACCAGAGATCGAAATGATGTAATTCCAACTCTCGGAGTTTGATATTAAAATCCTTAAAGACATATCAAAAATTTAAAAGCATTGAAAATCATTTGGTGCTTCGTTGGAGGTCAAATGAGTAAGGTAGCCAGAGTGTTTGCAGAATCACGTCTTTGACTTCGAATGGACTTATCTCCCAAACCCTAAGTCGGAATTGAGTGAAATTAGCGGCCAGACGTAGATAAAAGAGCACACCCCAAACTAAAAAGTTTTACCTTAAAATCAATTGTGTACCTTCCTCCGTGATCAAAGCTTTGGAGCTGAATGTTTCTGGAAATTTTTCAGAAACTTTGCTAGTGCAACGTTTGCGTCGCTGGTCCTCAGGGTAGTCGTCGAGACATAAGAAAGTCGTCGAAGCTGAGCTCCGATACCAAATGTTAGGGATGAACCGGGGGTATTCATCATATTCATTTTGAATTTGGTGAGTTGAGCAATCTGCTTAGCCAAGTACTCCACTTGGGTCTTGAGTTCTGTATTCGAGGCCCACAGCTCTTCATTGGTGATGATTACAGAGGTGTTTGACATCTTGAAGGGTGTGAAAGAAGAGGAAGAGAATTGGGAAGTAGCTAGAATGGTAAGAAATGATGGGTGGTTTTGGGTGAAATATGGTGTTCGAATTAAGAGAGAAGGGTGTGGTGTTTTGGGGTTGGTGATGGCAGCAAGAAAAAGGGGAACATGGTTGTGGTTTTGAGGTGGGCTTCGGTGTGTGGTTTTAAGGAAGAGGCAAGGGAAAGGTAAGGGAGGTTTTTAGGGGTCTCTTTGGCCGAAAATAACAAAGAAGGAAGAGAAAAGAGAGATGGTGTTGAGGCTGATCTTCATGGCAGTAACAAGGGGAAGGGAAAGGTTTATGGAAGTGTAATTGGCCCTTAGGGATGTTGAAACACAATGCTCCGATACCAAATGTTAGGGATGAATCGGGGGTATTATCAAGTTGTTATTTTTGGAGATGGAATTGTGGAATGATGAAGGGGAATTGGGCTAGATGAAAATATGGGAATGTGAAGGAGTTCTTTTTGGGTTTTGAGATTATGAAGAAGAGTGGAAAATCAGGTATGAAGGATGGGTTTAGAAAGGATGGGATACATTTCAAATAAAGAATAAGAGATAAGCACACTCTTATCTTAATTTGGAGCAAAATTAATACAAAAGGATAAGCTCACCTCTATATTAACTTGGGGTTAAACTCTAGTATTTAATCAAGATATTACACACTCAATCAAATAACTAGAACCTAAAACTCACACTTAAGATAACCACTCTTAAGATATAGAATTAGGAATTTGACTAAAATAGCATCACACTATTTTAAGAATACTCAAAGAGTAAAAGGTTTTTAATATGATTCCATTGTCCCTGCACATTGCCCTTAGGCTACATTATATAGGGAGAGGGGAAGGGGAAAATAAGACACAATACAATGAATGTGAACATGAGGAAGCTTCTTATCTCCTTCTCTCAAATCAGTAGCATGAGCTCCACTTGTTGTTGTCCTTTTGGTGGGGAGAAA
The DNA here is from genome assembly GCA_003260385.1 of Cuscuta australis. Classification (NCBI taxonomy): domain Eukaryota; kingdom Viridiplantae; phylum Streptophyta; class Magnoliopsida; order Solanales; family Convolvulaceae; genus Cuscuta; species Cuscuta australis. The sequence continues at coordinate 155,397 of NQVE01000176.1, forward strand.
ATCAGGGATAAGTTGTACTTGTGGGGCTGGTGTTTTGGCCACTAGTGAATGGTAAGGATAGTTGAATGTATCTCACTTATTTGATTGGGTTTTGGGGGGAATAATTCTGGCCAAGGGGAAAGGATTTAAAAGGGGAAAGGATGGGCTGTTTTGGAGATACTTCCTGGGCAGTATATGGGGGAAACAAAAGAGGGTTGATTGGTGTGGGTGTGGGGAACACAATGGAGAACAAGGATGGGGTTATGACATGGGATAAGAGAGGGGCTTTTTGGCTTGTATATTCATCCAACATGTGACTCTCTTAGTTGGCTATGTTTTGTTTGAAAAATGAGTCATTTTGGAGTGAAAATTTCGTCCATGATGGAAGGGGAAAAATTGGAAACATTATTGGGCTAAATGGAAGACTTTAGAGGGTAAAAACAACAAACTAAGGTTTTATTTGTCTTCTTTGGATCCTAATTTCAGCCAAGGGTTTTTAATATAGATGGGGAAGACTTTATTTTGGTCTAAAAGAAGAGATGAAATGCTTTGGGATATTTTGGGAGAGGTTGGGTTTAGGTGGAGCCATCTAGGGGTATAACATTCTCCCCTTCAAAGAAAGTTTGTCCTCAAACTTTTGCACCACCGTGGAAGAATTGGAGGTCATAAAAGAATTCCCGGATCAAATGGGAAACTAAACGAACCACCAATGATGAGATTCTTTCCAGATTTAGTTGGCACCCTTTTGTGTAATTTCCGGAACATGAGGACTTCTTTTTAAAGAACCTGCTTCACACATTCCTAAATGATGAGATAAGGTTGCTTCTCATCGAGCAACATATAATACTCCGAGGAATTGCTTTCAGAGTATTTCACTAGGCCCCGTTCTTCTTCTTCCATATCTATTTCAAAATGATCAAAAACAAAAGAAGTGTCATAATCATCAGCGTTCGAAATGATGATGTGATTAGGCAACTCCGGTGCCTCTGAAATAGTTTCCTCTATGATTACTTCTTCTTTATCTTCAACTTGGAAGTCAAAGACATCTTTCCCGTTCACGTCAACATGGCTCTTTTCTTCCTCATCACAAGTTGGTTCTTCAGGTAGAACTTCTTCACGTGAAGCTTCTTCATTAATCTTGGCCCATCACGACATGTTCATTTGGGCATATCCAGTAGATATGACCATAGCCACAACACTTGTAGCACTGTTGAGTTGGCCCTTGCAAGATAGCCTCATTGGCGTAGATGATCTCCATATTTTTGAGGTATCTTTGGACATCCATATCTCAACAACCAGAGATCGAAATGATGTAATTCCAACTCTCGGAGTTAGATATTAAAATCCTTAAGGACATATCAAAAATTTAAAAGCATTGAAAATCATTTGGTGCTTCGTTGGAGGTCAAATGAGTAAGGTAGCCACACTGTTGGCAGAATCGCGTCTTTGACTTCGAATGGACTTATCTCCCAAATTGTAAGTCGGAATTGAGTGAAATTAACGGCCAGACGTAGATAAAAGAGCACACTCCCAAGCTAAAAAGTTTTACCCTAAAATCAATTGTGTACCTTCCTCCGTGATCAAATCTTTGGAGCTAAAAGTTTCTAGAAATTTTTCAGAAACTTTGCTAGTGCAACGTTTGCGTCGCCGGTCCTCCGGGTAGTCGTCGAGACTTAAGAAATTCGTCAAAGATGAGCTCCGATACCAAATGTTAGGGATGAACCGGGGGTATTCATCATATTCATTTTGAATTTGGTGAGTTGAGCAATCTGCTTAGCCAAGTACTACTCCACTCGGGTCTTGAGTTCTGTATTCGAGGCCCACAGCTCTTCATTGGTGATGATTACAGAGGTGTTTGACATCTTGAAGGGTGTGAAAGAAGAGGAAGAGAATTGGGAAGTAGCTAGAATGATAAGAAATGATGGGTGGTTTTGGGTGAAATATGGTGTTCGAATTAAGAGAGAAGGGTGTGGTGTTTTGGGGTTGGTGATGGCAGCAAGAAAAAGGGGAACATGGTTGTGGTGTTGAGGTGGGCTTCGGTGTGTGGTTTTAAGGAAGAGGCAAGGGAAAGGTAAGGGAGGTTTTTAGGGGTCTCTTTGGCCGAAAATAACAAAGAAGGAAGAGAAAAGAGAGATGGTGTTGAGGCTGATCTTTATGGCAGTAACAAAGAGATAAGGGGGATGGTTTTTTGAAAGGGTGTTTTTGGAGTGGTCTTGGTCGAAATAACCAAGGGGAAGGGAAAGGTTTATGGAAGTGTAATTGGCCCTTAGGGATGTTGAAACACAATGCTCTGATACCAAATGTTAGGGATGAATCGGGGGTATTATCAAGTTGTTATTTTTGGAGATGGAATTGTTGAATGATGAAGGGGAATTGGGCTAGATGAAAATATGGGAATGTGAAGGAGTTCTTTTTAGGTTTTGAGATTATGAAGAAGAGTGGAAAATCAGGTATGAAGGATGGGTTTAGAAAGGATGGGATACATTCCAAATAAGGAATAAGAGATAAACTCTAGTATTTAATCAAGATATTACACACTCAATCAAATAACTAGATCTAAAACTCACACTTAAGATAACCACTTTTAAGATATATAATTAGGAATTTGGCTAAATTAGCATCACACTATTTTAAAAATACTCAAAGAGTCAAAGGTTTTTAATATGATTCCATTTTCCCTGCACATTGCCCCAAGGCTACATTATATAGGGAAAGGGGAAGGGGAAAATAATACACAATAGAATGAATGTGAACATGAGGAAGCTTCCTATCTTCTTTTCTCAAATCAGTAGCATGACCTTCACTTGTTGTTGTCCTTTTGGTGGGGAGAAAATCAGGGATAAGTTGTACTTGTGGGGCTGGTGTTTTGGCCACTTGTGAATGGTAAGGATAGGTGAATGTATCTCATTTATTTGATTGGGTTTTGGGGGGGAATAATTTTGGCCAAGGGGAAAGGATTTAAAAGGGGAACGGATGGGCTGTTTTGGAGATACTTCCTGGGCAGTATATGGGGGAAACAAAAGAGGGTTGATTGGTGTGGGTGTGGGCCATTGTGTCTTCGATTATAGTAGGTGTTAGTTCAGCCTAGTTGGGGAACACAATGGGGAACAAGGATGGGGTTATGACATGGGATAAGAGAGGGGCTTTTTGGCTTGTATATTCGTCCAACATGTGACTCTCTTGGTTTGCTATGTTTTGTTTGAAAAATGAGCCATTTTGGAGTGGAAAAACTCCTACGTGGTTGATCTTACACGAGGTCTAAAAATTACTGCCACGTTCCATCGAAGAGATCTTACCCCGTACGGGGATTTTGAAGATCTTCCGAGTTTGAGGACAAACTCTTTTGAAGACCGGGAGGATGTTATACTCGGGCCTGGCCCTATCATACCCTACCCCATGTCCTACATCCTTGCAAAAACCAAAGGACTTACGTTCAAACATTATGATCCATTTTAGTGAGAATTCAAAGTCCTTTAACCCGAAGGGCCAAGTAACTTTTGTTTTTGACCTCAGGGTTCCGCTGGCACATCCCCATTCTATCCAACCCAACCCCAAACATCTAAAAGTATTTTATTTCCTTTTGATATCCAAAATAAAGTTCTTCCAACTCTTATTTTAGCCCAGGGCCGAAAATACGAGTGTGTAAAATAAAACCTTTTGTTTGTTGTTATTTTCCTTCTTTTAAGCCTTTTATTAAAAAAAAAATAAAACCCTCCCTTTATTCCATTCACCCCCCTGGCCAAAATACACTTCACAATCCCAACATAAACACCCACAAAGAGCCAAAACCCTGACCCACCACTAGCCACTCATTCCTGCCCATGTTCCCTCACAAATAACCCAAACCTATAGGTCCAAAACCACCCATTATATCCCCCATCCCTGCCCCCTTTTATTAGCCAAAAAAAACACCCCATTTTTACCCAAATAATAGCCACAAACCCAGGAAACAACCACTACAAACCAAAGCTCAAAACCCCCACAACCCCAGCCCCATCCTTGATTTTATTCCACTAAGGAGACATGATTGAATGAAGATTACCCCATGCTTTGGAAGTGGATGTTGCTAGGAAGTTTACTAATGTCTACATTCAATGTATTGTGTTTTTCTTCCCCCTTTCCCCTGCCTATATAACTCATGCCTATGGCTATTGTAAGACAACCTTTGAATATTAAACTTTGTTACTCCTTGAGTATCTGAAAATAGTGTGATGCTATTTTAGCCAAATTCCTAATTCTATATCTTAAGAGTGGTTATCTTAAGTGTGAGTTTTAGGTTCTAGATATTTGATTAAGTGTGTCATATGTTAATTAAATTCTAGATTCAAACCCCAAGTGAGGATAAGAGTGTGTAATATCTCTTAAACACCAACTTGGTGTATCCATCATTATTTTCTATCCATTTCTTCTCCCTCCATTTCTATTCTTAATCTCCTTTCTTTCCTCATATTAAAAATACCAAAAGAACTCCTTCATCACCCCCATATTGTTCCATCCATTCCCCATACAAACACCCTCATTTTCTACCCATACTTTAAATCCTGATTGCCCAAATAATCGATTATCAAATATAGATAATCGACTATTGCACCCTTCTGAATCCACTTGGCCAAAGCCGCAAGGCCCAATAATCGATTGTCACACTTGTGTCAATCGACTATCCGGCATCCCTGAAGTTCCTTTGTTTTGCAGCATCACTACATAATCGATTGTCAAAGCCCATAATCGATTATTGAGTGTCCCAAAACTCTGAATCCAAAGCTGCATCATCCCTCGATTCCTCCTTAAAATAACAACTCATTTATACCCCGGGTCTCGGGTATAACACCTTGCAAGATAGCCTCATTTGCGTAGATGATCTCCAAATTTTTGAGGTATCCTTGGACATCCATATCTCAACAACCAGAGATCGGAATGATGTAATTCCAACTCTCGAAGTTAGATATTGAAATCCTTAAAGACATATCAAAAATTAAAAAAACATTGAAAATCATTTGGTGCTTCCTTGGAGGTCAAATGAGTAAGGTAGCCAGACTGTTGGCAGAATCGCGTCTTTGACTTCGAATGGATGTATCTCCCAAACCGTAAGTCGGAATTGAGTGAAATTAGCGGCCAAACGTATATAAAAGAGCACACTCCCAAACTCGAAAGTTTTACCTTAAAATCAATTGTGTACCTTCCTCCGTGATCAAATCTTTGGAGCTAAAAGTTTCTAGAAATTTTTCAGAAACTTTGCTAGTGCAACGTTTGCGTCGCCGGTCCTCCGGGTAGTCGTCGAGACTTAAGAAATTCGTCAAAGATGAGCTCCGATACCAAATGTTAGGGATGAACCGGGGCTAGATGAAAATATAGAAATGTGAAGGAGTTCTTTTTGGGTTTTGATATTATGAAGAAGAGTGGAAAATCAGGGACGAATTATGGGTTTAGAAAGTATGGGATGCATTCCAAATAAGGAATAAGAGATAAACACACTCTTATCTTAATTTGGATCCAAATTAATACTAAAGGATAAGCTCACCTCTATATTAACTTGGGGTTAAACTCTAGTATTTAATCAAGATATTACACACTCAATCAAATAACTAGAACCTAAAACTCACACTTAAGATAACCACTCTTAAGATATATAGAATTAGGAATTTGGCTAAAATAGCATCACACTATTTTAAGAATACTCAAAGAGTAAAAGGTTTTTAATATGATTCCATTGTCCCTGCACATTGCCCTAAGGCTACATTATATAGGGAGAGGGGAAGGGGAAAATAATACACAATACAATGAATGTGAACATGAGGAACACAAGAGGGTTGATTGGTGTGGGTGTGGGCCATTGTGTCTTGGATTATAGTAGGTGTTAGTTTAGCCTAGTTGGGGAACACAATGGGGAACAAGGATGGGGTATGACATGGAATAAGAGAGGGGCTTTTTGGCTTGTATATTCGTCCAACATGTGACTCTCTTGGTTGGCTATGTTTTGTTTGAAAAATGAGTCATTTTGGAGTGGAAATTTCGTCCATGATGGAAGGGGAAACATTGGAAACATTATTTGGCTAAATGGAAGACTTTAGAGGGTAAAAATAACGAACTAAGGTTTTATTTGTCTTCTTTGGATCCTAATTTCGGCCATGGCTTTAATATAGATGGGGAGGACTTTATTTTGGTCTAAAAGAAGAGATGAAATGCTTTGGGATATTTTGGGAGAGGTTGGGTTTAGGTGGAGCCATCCAGGGTTATAACATACTCCCCTTCTTCATAGAAAGTTCGTCCTCAAACTTTTGCACCAGGGTTATAACATACTCCCCGGATCAAATGGGAAACTAAACGTACCACCAATGATGACTTCATTTTAAAGAACCTGCTTCACACATTCCTAAATGATGAGATAAGGTTGCTTCTCATCGAGCAACATATAATACTCCGGGGAATTGCTTTCAGAGTATTTCACTAGGCCCCGTTGTTCTTCTTCCATATCTATTTCAAAATGATCAAAAACAAAAGAAGTGTCATAATCATCAGCGTTCGAAATGATGATGTGATTAGGCAATTCCGCTGCCTCTCAAATAGTTTCCTCTATGATGACTTCTTCTTTATCTTCAACTTGGAAGTCAAAGACATCTTTCCCGTTCACGTCAACATGGCTCTTTTCTTCCTCATCACAAGTTGGTCCTTCAGGTAGAACTTCTTCACGTGAAGCTTCTTTATTAATCTTGGCCCATCACGGCATGTTCATTTGGGCATATCTAGTAGATATGACCATAGCCACAACCGTTGAGTTGGCCCTTGCAAGATAGCCTCATTGGCGTAGATGATCTCTAGATTTTTGAGGTATCTTTGGACATTCATATCTCAACAACCAGAGATCAGAATGATGTAATTCCAACTCTCGGAGTTAGATATTAAAATCCTGAAAGACATATCAAAAATTTAAAAGCATTGAAAATCATTTGGTGCTTCGTTGGAGGTCAAATGAGTAAGGTAGCCAGACTGTTGGCAGAATCGCGTCTTTGACTTCGAATGGAGTTAACTCCCAAACCGTAAGTCGGAATTGAGTGAAATTAGCGTCCAGACGTTGATAAAAGAGCACACTCCCAATATAAAAAGTTTTACCTTAAAATCAATTGTGTACCTTCCTCTGTAATCAAATCTTTGGAGCTGAAAGTTTTTAGAAATTTTTCAGAAACTTTGCTAGTGCAATGTTTGCGTCGCCGGTCCTCCGGGTAGTCGTCGAGACTTAAGAAAGTTGTCGAAGCTGAGCTCCGATACCAAATGTTAGGGATGAACCGGGGGTATTCATCATATTCATTTTGAATTTGGTGAGTTGAGCAATCTTCTTAGCCAAGTACTCCACTTGGGTCTTGAGTTTTGTATTCGAGGCCCACAGCTCTTCATTGGTGATGATTACAGAGGTGTTTGACATCTTGAAGGGTGTGAAAGAAGAGGAAGAGAATTAGGCAGTAGCTAGAATGGTAAGAAATGATGGGTGGTTTTGGTTGAAATATGGTGTCCGAGTTAAGAGAGAAGGGTGTGGTGTTTTGGGGTTGGTGATGGCAGCAAGAAAAAGGGGAACATGGTTGTGGTGTTGAGGTGGGCTTTGGTGTGTGGTTTTAAGGAAGAGGCAAGGGAAAAGTAAGGGTGGTTTTTAGGGATATCTTTGGCCGAAAATAACAAAGAAGGAAGAGAAAAGAGAGATGGTGTTGAGGCTGATCTTTATAGCAGTAACAAAGAGATAAGGGGGATGGTTTTTTGTTGTACCCAAACTTAGGATAAATAAACAGGAATTGATTCACTCAGGGTTCAGAGGTGTAAGATAATCGATTAGCACACTTAGTAAATCGATTATTAGAGTTTGGCTCAAAACTGGGAATGTTCAGAGGAATCAGAAAATCGATTGACACAAGACAATCGATTAATAAGGACTTACTCGGAACTAGGAACTTTCTGAGGGTAAGAATAATCGAGTATCAATTTATTGACAATCGGTTATGTGAAGTTGTGAATTTTGAAGAAGAATCAGAAGGCTACAATAGTCGATTATCAAATAAGGATAATCGATTATTTAGAGGTTCAGGATCAGGATTAGAAGAAAAGAATGGAAATGTTCTATGATTTTTTTTGTATAAGGATAAACCAAATAATATGTAAGAGATAAACACACTCTTTATATATATTTGGGGCTATTATCTATTTTATACAATACTAATCACTATTAAAGTATTAAATAGACTCCTAACACACACTCAAAAGTGGCCAACTTTAGAGATATTTCATTATGAAATGGATTGAACTAGCTTCACACCAATTCAGGGAATACTTCAAGAGTAATATTAATAATGAGAATGAGGTGGATTACAAGGGCTCATGGACGAAATATATAATGCAAAACAAGGGAAATTACACTTTACTTTTCTACAAATCATGTGATTAATATCCATGTATTATTAATCTTAGTGGGCAGCACTCATTGACCAGGAAAAGGAGGTTAAAAGGCTGGGATTTTTGGCTTAATATGGATCATTAATTCCTGCCATGTGAGAAGGGAATCAAGAAAAGTTGTAGCTTTGACAATTAAGGATAATATGACAAAGTTTGCACTATTTATTCAATGGTTTTGATTCCTTGATGTTTTTATCTCTATCCTTGGTAAATGGGGTTGTGTTTATGGATATTTTGAGTGGGAAATTCGGCCATATGCTGAAGGATATGAAGGGGATTGGGTTTTGAACAACAAGACAAAATCAGCACTATTCAATCAAGGAAAACTTTTTCCTGATTTTGTTTTTGTTTTGTGAATTGAATTTTGTCTTGATCAAATCAAAATGTGGCCTGATTTTTTGGTAAAAGAGTTGGGAAATTCATGGATTTGATGTAGGGAAGTGAAAGGAAGGTTTTATTTTAATTAAAAGGAACAAAAGAAGTAGAAACATTACACAAGGTTTGTCCTTCTGACCTCATTTTTGTTCATGGCTAAAAAGGAGAGAAAAGACTTTATTTTGTTCACTAAATGAAAATAAAAGACTTTGGATATTTTGGGAAGAATATGGAACGGTTTGATATCAAGAAAGGCTTTGGAGGAGAAGGGTTTTGGTTTGGGTTTTAGGGTACGAAAGGTTAATGAGTTCAGCCCAAAAAGGATCATAACACTTAGATAATAACCCTTTGATTTGTTTTATGGTTTGTGGTGTAGCCTCCAAGCTTGTAGGAGCATCCCGGGGTACATCATCCTCCCCTTCTTCAGGAGAGTTTGACCTCAAACTCAGAATATCTTCGGGTTCAAAGTACGGGCTGAGATCCGTGACATTGAACGTGGCTGAAACTCCATAGTCTCCGGGCAGGTCTATTTGTATGCGTTGTCATTGACCTTACCTAAAACTTCAAACGGACCATCTCCTCAGGGAAGAAGCTTGGACTTGCGTTTTGAGGGAAAACACTCTTTTCTAAGGTGGATCCACACAAGATCTCCGGGCTGGAAATCCATTTTCTTGCGTCCCTTGTTGATGTTTTCACTGACACGCTCATTCATCTTCTCTAGTTTTGCTCGGACCTTGTTGTGAATAGCTTGTATCTCCTGTGCTAGCTTCTCCGCTTCCCAACTGTACTTTGTATCTGTTAAGATTGGATTAAGATCAAGTGGGGTAAGGGGATTAACACCATAAACAGTAACAAATGGTGACACGCCTGTTGTTTTGCTTGGGCTGCGGTTGTAAGCAAATTCGGCATGAGGAAGTAATTCCTCCCACTGTTTGATGTTCTTCTTGATGATGGCACGAAGGATGGTACCAAGTGTTCGGTTTGTTACTTCCGTCTGGCCATCGGTTTGCGGGTGGCTTGATGTACTAAACTTGAGTTTAGTACCCATCTTTCTCCACAAAGTCATCGAAAAATGACTTAAGAATTTGCTGTCTCGATCAGAAACCATACTTCGGGGAATGCCATGAAGTTTGACAATATCCCTAAAGTACAAATCTGCAATTTGTGAAGCATCGTGAATTGTTAGGCACGGAACAAAGTGTGCCATCTTTGAAAATCGATCAACCACCACCATGATTGAATCCTTTCCTCGGTGCGTTCGTGGCAAACCGGTGATGAAATCTAGACTCACGTCTTCCCAGGGAGCTTGTGGGACGGGCAGCGGCATATGCATTCCTTGTGCGGCTTTGGAGTGGCTTTTGGCGAGTTGACAAGTAGTACAACGCCGAATAAAATGCTCGGTGTCTCTTTCCATCTTTGGCCAGTAATAATGCTCTTGAAGTATTATATAAGTTTTATCCATCCCGAAATGACCAGCCAAAGAACCGTCACGAAACAGAAAATTGTCTTTAATGAGAAAGTTACCAAAGGGCCGTGTGAGGCACTTATGGTATGCCTCCTTGAAATCTTCATCATCTTTGTATAATCCCTGCAAAATTTCATAGCCAACAAGTTTGGTACTAAGTACCGTTAGTAATAAATGTCACCGGGATAAGGCGTTAGCGCCTTTGTTCAGGGTCCCGCTCTTGTGTTTTATGGAGAAGGTGAAGGTTTGGATGAATTCGACCCATTTGGCATGACGGGGTCGGAGTTTATGTTTCCCTTAGATGTACTTCAACGCTTCATGATCAGAATGGAGTATAAACTCCTTGCTAATCAAATAATGCCTCCAATGCTCAAGAGATCGAATCAAATAATGCCTCCAATGCTCAAGAGATCGTACAAGAGCGTAAAAATCTTTGTCATAAGTTGAATATCTCCTTCGGGTGTCATTCAACTTCTCACTAAAATATGACACGGGGTGGCCTTCTTGGGAGAATACGGCTCCTATGCCAACGCCGGAAGCGTCGCATTCAACTTCGAACAACTTATCAAAACTACGCAAAGCTAACACTCGTGCATGTGTTAGTTTAAGTTTGATAGTTTCGAAGGCCTGTTGTGCACTTGGATTCCACTCAAACTTTTGATGTTTGGTTAAATCCGTGAGAGGAGCTGTGATAGTACTGAAATCCTTGACAAATCTTCTATAGAAAGAAGCAAGGCCATGAAAACTCCGGACTTGTTGCATAGTGGTTGGCATGGGCCAATCTCGTATGGCCTGCATTTTTCTTTCATCAACTTTGATCCCTTCATTTGAGGTAAAATATCCCAAAAATTCAGTTTCTTGAGAGAAGAATGGGCTCTTCTCAAGGTTGCCATACAATTGTTCTTCATCAAGCTTCTTAATCACCAAAGTGAGGTGATTGATATGTTCTTCTTCACTCTTGCTATAAATCAAGATGTCGTCAAAGTAGACAACGACAAAATGACCTATAAACGGCTTCAGGACCTGGTTCATCAACGTCATGAACGTACTCGGGGCGTTAGTTAAGCCGAAAGGCATAACCAACCACTCGTAAAGACCAAACTTAGTCTTGAAAGCGGTTTTCCATTCATCTCCTTCAAAAATCCGGATTTGATGATAACCACTTCTAAGATCAAGTTTTGAGAAGACCTTAGAACCGTGTAGGTCGTCCAGCATATCCTCAAGTCTAGGTATGTGGTACCTATACTTTATGGTAATTTTGTTGATGGCACGGCTATCACAACACATCCTCCACGTACCATTCTTTTTTGGTACTAACAAGGCCGGGACAACACAAGGACTTAGGCTCTCCCTAATGAATCCTTTTTCTAGCAATTCATCCACTTGACGCTGGATCTCTTTTGTTTCTTCAGGATTCATTCTATATGCCGGTTTGTTGGGAAAAGCAACTCCGGGAATAAGATCTATCTTGAAAAGTGGAAGGAATCTTTTACCAATTACCAATGAATTGAAACCGTTCCAATTTGAAAATCAGTTTCGTTTGGTTTGAGAATCACAACTGTTTTAGTTTGGCTAAGCCCAAAAGAGTGGCCCAAAAAGAAAAGAAAGCTATGTACTAAAGGGAAATTATTCCTATAACACCCCAAAAATAGGCCTATCAGAGTTAATTAATTTATAATTAATTAATTACTAAGAAGGACCCAAAAATAAGTAAATTCTAAAGTTTGTCAATAAATAATGAAAATCATATCATTATGTAGAGTTTGACTGTCTGACCCCAACGGTTCAATCGGATTTCAATTTGGAGAAAGTTGGACCAAAAAGTGTACCCCGACTGGAACCAAAATTGGTCCCAATCAGGGACTTGCATTATCGGCCGTCTGCTCCACTGATATGCCAAAACAGGAGAACAACATGTCATCCCATGTCTTCTTCCCCTTCCCTTCTTCTATATAATGGAAACAAAAACTTCACCATTCTTCATCAAATTCGTTCTGGGAGATAGCCTTGAGTGTGGAGAACGCAGTGGTGCTGTCAATTTGGTGTAAGGTCGCCGGAGTTGAGAGCTATCGTCACCGGAAGTTTCGTCGGAAAATCTTCAAAACACCCATTTAACTTCAAGGTAAGCCCGTAGATATATCTAAAGATTAGAATGTTCATATAGGTTGTTTTTACGTTCATAAATGGTCATTTGGTTGAGTTTTGTGGACATGTTTGAAGAACCAAGAATCATAAACCTTGAATTTGATGTTAAAAATATGTTTTAATGATTCTAAAATGATCTATGAACCTTGGAGAACATTTCTATATAATTTAATTGAAGTTTGGTGTTTTAAAACCATAATACTCGAAACTGACCCGAGGAAGAAGATGATGAACACTAGCCGAAAATCGATTATTTACTTACTAAAAATCGATTAGAATTTTATTCAGACTAGTGGTTCGAAGTCAGTACCATTTAATCGATTATTTATGTTTTAAAAATCGATTTTTATGAATTAATCGATTATTTATATTGTAAAAATTGATTAAAATTAATTAATTGATTATTTAAATTGTAAAAATCGATTATTATGAATTAATGGATTATTTAAATTGTAAAAATCGATTTTTTATGAATTAATCGATTATTTATTTTGTAAAAATCGATTAAAATTAATTAATTGATTATTTAAATTGTAAAAATCGATTATAATGAATTAATTAATTATTTAAATTGTAAAAATCGATTATTATGAATTAATGGATTATTTAAAATTATATAAATCAATTTTTATAAATTAAATGATTATTTTAAATTATTTTCCTCAATTCTAGATCCTGTTCTTAAAATGTTATTGAAAATATGCTCTAAAATCCTATTTTGTTACCAATTAATTATAAACCATAAAAATATGATTTTGTACAATAAAAATGATGTTTGTGACAAATAAACATTATGTGATGCATGACGGTAAGTTCGAGTGTTAACACTCGAGACTAGGCCGCTATTTGTTATTATACATTATGACAATTGTTTGATTATTGATTATAATGAATTAATGATGATGAACGTTTTGAATGATGATCATGAATTGTTAAAGTGAAAATAATGAATTAATGAATCGTATTGTTAAGGATATCTAGAACAACTCTAAGATATACCCACTTGTATATTGATGATAATTATTAAGGATATCTAGAAGAACTCTAAGATATACCTACTTGACCAATTCATATTTCGGGTTAAAACGTACGTACGGGATCCAGACCGGATATCACCCACCCGACAAATCATTATTCGATTGGTACGTAATCCACATGACCCATAGGGTGGATTATCGATTCTTGTGTTTTGCATTAAACTATTTATAGTTTAAGGGCCTGGTTAGAAATGTTGCCTTAGACTAGGAATAGCTAAGAGCTTGTTATAAAATGATTTGGCCTTAGATTAATAATAATTTAAGAGCATGGTTGAGATATTGAATATCAAATGACTTGGAATAAAATAGTGAGAATATCATGAACGTTTGAATTATATATTGGGTGCATGATATCAAATGGTTGATTATGAATTGAGATTCAATTTATTTGAATGTTCGACGCTTTAGATATGCTTACTCAGCTTCACCGCTGAGCGTGTAGTGTGTTTTATTTGCTACACGCAGGTAGGTAGAATGAATGATTGGCTGATTCTTGGCAGCAGAAGGGGCGAGACAGTTGTGGTGGATCATTGAACAAAATAAATAATTATGTTGTTATGAGACATGTTTAAAAGTCGCTTCCGCATTATTATTAAACACTCCGTATTTTCTACAATTATGTATGGAATATTATTTATAAATAAAAATGTTTGAAATGTTTTAAATTATCACGATTACCAAATCAATACTTTAGTCCAAAAGGGGCTGCAGACCTGGACGGATTAGGGTGTTACATTGGGTTCTCAAGGCCCAAAATAAAACTATCATTTTTCATTCCCTATAGTTCTAATTTCTACTTAGGACGAGGTAGTACCAAAAAAAATATGAATTTTATTTTTAAAAGAAAAGTGGTACTATTTTTCCAAAGTCCTGTACATTTTAAAAATCCTAGGGACCAGTACTTTTAGAGCTTGTTGGAAATGAATTAAGGACTGAAGCTTAGTTTAAGAAGGCAGATTTTGTAAAGTACCTGAATCGGAGATTTCCAATTTTAGTACCAAAACTGAGATATCCGTCTTCCATTGCTTAGAGCTTATCAATAATTCATTGCCAAAAACAATTGTTAGCCAAAAACTAGTTAAGTTCCCCCTGAATTACATTCCCCTGAATGTATGCGCTAAGAATAAATCTCAAAAACACACTTGAATTAGGTATAATCAAGTGTAGTGAGCACAATTAAGAGAAATATTAAGGCAATGTTTAAACCAATAGAGGTGTTTTAAATAAGAAGGTGTTTTCATCAAAGCAAATTAATGTTTTCACATACTTTCCCCCTGATTTGATGAAAAAAACCTTCAGTGCTTCTTGCGCTTTGAAGATTCGGCAATCTCCCTGATGCCTTGCATGTTTCCACATAGTTCTTTGATGCGCCTTATGTTGTTGCGTCTCTCCTCTGTTTGATTTTCATTTGAGAAGTGAGCAGCAATTGTTCCTACAGCCTCTGTTCCATCCAATCCGGAGCTGGATAAGCGCTGTGTTGAGTTTTCCGGATTGCTTCTCTGAGCTTCAAGGACTAGATCAGTCAAGTTTAGATGCGTAGGAATGTAAGAGACTTCTCCTTCTTTGACTGCAATGGGAAGCTCTGGAATCAATGATGGACTGTGTTGTTGAAGAACCACTTCCATCTTGCGATTTCTAGAATTTGTGGTAAGAAGTCTGAATAGTTTGTGTGCTTCCTTCTGATTGTCAATGATTACCTTCAAGTAGTCTTTGGGTACTACTTGATTTGCTGAAGACACTGCCAGAGCTGCTCTGATGTCCATTTGTGACATTTGCTACTTGCTCTTTGATGTTGTTAGCCTCCTTGAGTTGAAGATAACTATCAGATGCATATGTCTCCATCGTGTTGCTCACAGTGTTGCTCAATAGAGATAAGATCTCTAGAGTCTTATTCACTGATTTGCTTATCTCCTTGAGATTGGAGCAATGTGTTTCTTCGGATTTCTCAATCAGTTTGTTTTGCCTGGCTTCCATCTGCTCTATCTCTTGCCTAAAGGAGGCATGTTGAGATGCTAGGGCTGAGTCAATCAGCCCTTGGACCTTCTTTGTCCAGATTTCCGGTACCTCATCCGGAAGAGTAGGAATGGAAGAGTTATGAAAATGGAAGTTGGTTACCTGATGAGAAGAGGGTGTTCTTTGGAAGAGTTGCATAGGAAGAGATTCAGCATCATCTTGTACATCTTCTTCATTATTGATCTTCAGGGTCCTTTCAGATTCTTCTTCTGCTTCCCCAAGTGTAAAATTTGATATATCCCGAGAGAGGGAGTCTCTTTCTTCTGCTTCGTTCTATCCTTAAAAAATGGCTACTGGAGATTTCGAGGCATCCAGTTCTGCCATTTGAGTTTCCTTCTCAGCTTCTGCAGAACTTCTCTGGGTTTCTACAGCTTGCTCTTCTTGAGCTTCATTTATTTCTAGGGTTTTGGACATCTCCAGATTTTCTGTTGACTCCTCTAGGATCTCTGCTTCAGTAGGGTTGGTGATTTCACAGGGGTTTGTGAGAATCTCTAAAGCTTCAGAATGGAGAAGTTGCTGGAATTCTTCATTTGATCCTTCCTGGTTCTGTTTTGGTGTAGAGACTTCAACTTCAGGTGGAACAGTTTCAAAGGCAGATGAGGCTTCCGGAAATATTTGGAAATCCTCAGCTGTTGTTTCCAAGTTAGCTTGTGCTTCAGAAGTGAGAACCACCTGATCTTCTGTGGTTTTTGAGAGGACTGGTTTGTATACTGCAGGATCCTCATCATCCACCTCAAACTCTGAAATTGGTGAGGTGACCAAGTGTTCCAGATGCAAATCTTCATAATTTATTTGCCATACCCAGTCAACATCCAGGATTTGCTCACAGCAGTAGTTGACTGGCAGACCTAAGCATTTCTTGATGATCTTCTCATTCTTCAATTGCTGGTCCCAACTCAGCAACTGTTCTGCTGAATTTCCAACTTTCCAAGCTCTCCAGTCATAGTAGAGCTGCCAGAATTGATTCTCAGCATCATCTACTTGAGGTTGTGAGGAAGTTGGGGAATTCTGAACTTGAGGAATTTCCTCTTCAGGTTGTTGAGGACTCCGGTTGTGAGCAGAGGTTTCCTCAGTTGGTTCCTTCTCCTTCAACTCATCCGGATTGACATGTCCAGATGTTGAGGGAGAGGTGATCTTCATCTTCTTTTTCCTTTGTAGTTCTCCTTGGTCAGAGATATCTTCTTCTTCTTCAAGATTGATTGGAGCAAGATTCTGTGGTACTTCAGCACTAGGAGAGGGAGACACCACTTGCTTCCTCTTTACTGATTTGTTCAGACTCATGATAAGGACATTGTCTGAAGAACTTTCCTCTGCAGTTGTGCTAGCACCAGCCCTGTTTTCCCCTTTGGAAGACAGATAGTACAGCCAATATCTGGCTTCATACTTCTTTCCTTCAGAAGCAGCACCCAAGGACTCCAAGATATGTCCAATGTACAGACCTTGACAAAGGTATTTCTGGTTGGGTTTTCCCAGGTGCTTTGAGATGGAATTGAAGAAATGAGCAGCCCAATTTACCTTAGACTTGGTAATGAGGGCATTGATGATGAAGGCCCTCTCTTGGGTGATGTCATCAGCATGTCCTCCACTTCCACATTCGAGGCATGCGATAACCAGTTCAAGGACTAGCTTGTAGTCATTGTTCAGATGAGCTTTCTTCGCTGGGCCAGAGGGATTTTGCCCAGAAATTCCAATAACGCTCCAATCTAGATTTTTGGCTGGAAGTCTCCCAATTTCAACTCCAGAGTTGGGAAGGTGAAGCTTTTCTCCCAATTTCTTCTGCGAAAGCTTCACTTTTGTCCCTCCAACAGTGGAATTGATGAGTTGAATCGTCCTTTGTGGGTCCTTCTTCGATTTGACAGTCTTGACCTTTCCATTTTTATAGAATTCAAGAACTTCGTTCTCATACTTGAATCGAATCTCCATATGAAGAAATTCGGAGAGCTCTTGAGCAGCAATCATCTCCAGATAGGATTGATAGAACATTGATGAGGAGCACTTGACTTCCAACTTCTGGAAATGGATATTAGCGCCAACAATCTTCATTTTCTCGGAGATTTCAGAAGATCTGAAGAAATTAGGGTTCTTGAGAATTTTTTCAGAAGATTCTCGTGAAGAAGACGATGAAAGATTTGAGTGTGCTGAGTGGGCAGTTGAGGTCTGATTATAGTGACGATTGGGTTTAATGTGGGCGATTTATGCGGCTAGTGGCGATTGGGTTTTTAACTGTTCCCAAGGCCACGTCCCCACCCATCATTTTGACAGACGTGGAAAATGAACTGCCACGTGTACCACACTCAGTCTAATTGAATTAGACCAATTTTGTGAAGCAAATCGGAAAACTTGGCTTCACTTAGTGGTTTGGTGAAGATATCCGCCAGTTGTTCTTTAGTTGAGATATACTTAATTTTGATATCTTTCTTTTCCACATGATCTCTGATGAAGTGATGCTTGATATCAATGTTCTTAGTGCGAGAATGATGCACTGGATTTTGTGAGATGGCTATAGCACTTTGATTGTCACAAAAGATTGTCACTTCCTTTGTCTTGACTCCATAGTCCAGTAGTTGTTGCTTCAGCCACAGAATTTGAGCACAACAACTACCAGCAGCAATGTACTCTGCTTCTGCTGTAGATGTAGAAATGGAGTTTTGTTTCTTACTGAACCAAGAAACAAGATTTCCACCAATGAATTGACAAGTAGCAGATGTACTTTTCCGGTCAACTTTGCATCCGGCAAAGTCAGAATCTGAGTATCCCACTAACTCAAACGAATTGCTCTTATCATACCACAAACCCATGTTCTGAGTTCCTTTGAGGTATCTAAGAATTCTTTTAGCTGCTATCAGATGACTTTCCTTTGGCTTTGACTGGAATCTGGCACAAACACCTACTGCATATGAGATATCCGGACGGCTTGCAGTAAGATAGAGTAGAGATCCAACAATTCCTCTGTAGAGTGTTTGATCTACATCCTTTCTATCTACATCCATATCAAGCTTGGTGGATGTACTTATGGGGACAGAGACAGATGACTTCTGGTCAACTTTGAATTTCTTGATAAGATCCCTTGTGTACTTGGCTTGGTTGATGAGAGTCCCTTCACTTCTCTGTTTGATTTGAAGGCCAAGGAAGTAGTTGAGTTCCCCCATCATGCTCATCTCAAATTTTCCTTGCATGAGGGTTGAGAACTTGGTGCAGAGATCTTCTTTAGTTGAGCCAAATATGATGTCGTCCACATAGATTTGGACTAACAGGAGATCTTCTCCGTCTTGTAGTTTGAACAATGTCTTGTCAATGACTCCTTTGATAAATCCATTGTTTGTGAGAAATTGAGACAATGTGTCATACCAAGCTCTCGGAGCTTGTTTGAGTCCATACAACGCCTTTTTGAGTCTATACACTTGATCTCCCTTAGTGTGTAACTCAAATCCTGGAGGTTGTTCCACATAAACTTCTTCTTCGAGGTTTCCATTGAGAAATGCACTTTTGACATCCATTTGATAGACTTTGAAATCCTTATGAGCAGCAAAGGCTAGAAACAACCTTATAGCTTCAAGTCTAGCAACTGGAGCGAAGGTTTCATCAAAATCTATACCTTCTTCTTGACAATATCCTTTGGCAACCAACCGGGCTTTGTTTCTGATAACAACGCCGTTTTCATCCATCTTGTTCCGGAAGACCCACTTTGTCCCAATGACATGTTGAAGAGTAGGTCTGGGAACAAGTTTCCAGACGTTATTTCTGGAAAATTGGTTGAGCTCTTCTTGCATTGCATTGATCCAATCAGAATAAGCTAGAGCTTCTTCAATATTCTTTGGTTCAACTTGTGAGATGAAACAAGCAAGCATAGTTTCTAGATTTTGTAGAGCACTTCTTGTGCGAACGCCAGATTGAATATTTCCAATGACTTGTTGGGGAGGATGATCCCTTAACCAACGAAGATTGTGTTGATAAGGATTGACTGGTTGATCTAGTCCAGCTTCTGGTTGAAGAATAGAAGTTGGTGTTTTCGGATGGATTGGCACTGGGTCGCCATTTCCGGAATTGTCTCCGTTTGAGTGATCTGGAATATTGGAAGGCTGGCCAAGATTTCCGGTAGACTCAGCACTGTTTGAGTCTGGATTTCTCTGTGAAGTCTTCAGTGGTAGACTTCTGAATGGAATGAACTCCGTAGGCTTTATTCTATCACCTTCATTGACTTCGTCATCCTTGTCAGATAGATCCAGAACCTCATGATCATGCTTTGATGGCATGTCAACCACATGTTTTTCATCAAAAATAACATGTATTGACTCTTCTGTGATCATGGTTCTTTTGTTGAAAACTCTAAATGCCTTGCTCACCATAGAGTATCCAAGGAAGATGGCTTCATCTGATTTCTCATCAAAAGTGTTCAAATGATTCTTTCCGTTATTTAACACAAAGAACTTGCTCCCAAAAATATGGAAATATGATATATTGGGCTTTCTTCCGTTCCATAGTTCATAGGGAGTTTTGTTGTGCCTTTTATAAATCATACTCCTATTTTGAGTATAGCAAGCCGTGTTAACAGCTTCAGCCCAGAACCTCTTTGGTAAAGAAGCTTCTGCTAGCATTGTTCTCACTGCTTCCTTTAGGGTTCTGTTCCTTCTTTCCGCTACACCATTCTGTTCAGGCGTCCTTGCTGCGGATGTCTGATGAAGATTTCCGTTTTCTTCACAATAATGAATGATGATTTCATTCAGGAATTCTGTGCCTTTGTCAGATCTGATCTTCTGAATGGTCTGACTTGCTTGGTTTTGAATCAGCTTCATGCAGTTGGTGAGTTTCCCTTGAGTCTCCTTTTTGCTGTTGAGGAAGATTGTCCACGTGTATCTTGAGTAATCATCAACTACCACTAGGACATATTTCTTTCCACTTAGACTTATTGGTGTAACAGGGCCAAATAGGTCCATGTGGATAAGACTTAATATCCTTGTAGTTGAGGGTGCAGGTTTTGCCTTGAAAGTAGATTTGATTTGCTTTCCTTTCTGGCACGCATCACAAATGCTTTCCTTCCTGAATACAGCTTTGGGAATGCCTTCTACTAACCCTTCTTTGGATAGCTTGTTGAGAGTTTTGAAGTTGAGATGACTCAACCTCTTATGCCAAAGCCATAGAAGGTTAGTGTCACCTTTGCTGATTAGACATGCTTCCTTGACATCGTTCAATATCACTTCATAGATGTTTCTGATTCTCTTCCTAGTGAGAATGACTTCATTGGTGGAGATGTTCTTGAGAGATGCCAGGGAGTAACCTTTATCACAAAACTGACTTATGCTGAGAAGGTTATAATTGAGTCCTTCAACATAAGATATAGCTTGGATGGTTAGTCCCTTGTACACTAGATTTCCTAGCCCTTTAGTAAGGCCAAAATCGTTGCTTCCTCCAAAAGTAACCCTTGGACCATCATAGGGAATTAGATTGCTCAAAACGCTCGCATCACCCGTCATGTGTCTTGAGCAGCCACTGTCTAAGTGTTGGAACACACTTTGTACGTTAAACTAAAGTCGTGTTCATTTCTGACAGGTTTTGATAATTGCCAAACCGCCGTGGATATGAAAAGTTTCGTTGAATAACTCAAGGCGTGAAGAATGGCATGGAACATGACCAAAAAGACTCAAGGACAAGATCAAGAATTGAAGACTTAGTCGAGTCGGTCTTTTGTGATCAAAACCGATAATCAATTCAAGTCTCGGTTCTCAAAGAGTCAAAATTATTTTACAATATCATAAAATGTTTTTATGCATAAAAATAAACATTTTAGATAAATTTTTTATTGTTAAAATCCTTGGTCCTTGCTCAGAACCAAAATCACCTAAGTCGGCGTACCGTGTTCGGCACTCGGTGTTCGGCGTTCGGTTTTTGGCGCCCGAACCAACTCGGTGGTTTTCAATTTTTTAAACCTCGCTTTTATCTCTGAGAATATTTTAAATGTTTCCAAATAATTATTTTATAAAAACCACTTTTGTATCTTGGTCAATCGGTCTAACACGTGAAAAACGGTCAAAACCGTACGCACGTGATTTACGACCTTGAGGACTTGGTTTTTACCAAACAAGTCTTGTTTTCACTATTTTATTCCATATACAATATTTTTCAAACTTGGTTTTTACTTTTGGGAACACTTCGTTTTTGGACCTCGGTTTTTCAAAACGGGTTTCAGCTGGCTAGACTTTAGCTGGGTGATAATCGATTATCACCTTAGTGACAATCGACTATCAGCCACTGCAGCTTTGAACTTCCAAGTTCTGAAGCACGCAATAATCGATTATCAGCTTTGCAATAATCGATTATCAGCCTTTGCAGCCAAAACCCAGAATCTTCAGAGAGGACCAATAATCGATTATCACTTGTTGACAATCGATTATCTGGGTTACCGTTGTCCTCCAACGGATAGAATTTTAAATTTTTGGACAGGGAATCTTTGGATAATCGATTATCATGGTTTGACAATCGACTATCAGCCTGTGTCCCTGAAAAATTTGTCTTCATCCTGTTGGAAATTCTAGCAACGGGTTTATCCCTTTTTGGGCTATAAAATGGCACCCAAATCCTCTCTTTTAATACACAATTCTTCAACATTTCAATACTCTTTCATTGCATAAGCATTCCCATTTTTCTTAGCTATTTGAGAGCCAATTCTTGAAGAAATTGTCGTGTTCTTGAGCGTTTACTACTTCACTCATATCTACTCTTTGTGAGAGTTTTATTCCTGAGTGTTTAAGTGCTTTCATACACTTTAAGGGAGATTTTTCCCTTGTTGTAAACTCGAAGGAAGTTCCTTGTTCCTTCGTGAGAAGTCTTGGAGTGCGGTATCTCTGAGCAAAGGTGTTGAGGCTCGTGTGACTCGGGTTCTCAAGTTGTATCGGTTTGTTAAGCACCCTTAAGCTTAACGGAGTTAGTGTAGCTCGAGAGTCTCTCGGGGGGCTGGATTAGCCACACGTTTTGGTGAACCAGGATAAAATCCGGTGTGCTCCTTTACGCTCTTTACTTTAACGCTCTCGTTTTAATTTCCTGCGATTTTGTTTTAAATGCTATTCACCCCCCCTCTAGCGTTGGGCCTTTATTCTAACAATAAGTACCAGACACCTAGGTACTTAGCGGCTTCCTGCATTAGGAGGGAGAAGATTTTGGTACCCATTTCAGTTTGGGTCCGGAATGGTTAATGGTGTGTGTCCCTACATCAAGTTTAAAGTTGCAGGAAATTTTCCTTGCAGCTCTAAACTTGTTGGGATTGTAATCATAGTTGTAGGCATAAAACTTCCTACGTGCAGGAGGTACAATTTCCTGTTTCCTCCTAGCAAACCTAGGTTGATAAGACCTATAGTTTTGTCTAGGTTGTGCATAGTGTGACTTGTGTTGATTATAAGCATACTTAGGTGACACAAATAGTTTCTGGGGTGGAGGATGACTATATCTTGGCATAGTTCTCCACACAGAATTTCTTGGAAAACTTCTGTCTTCCCCATAATGAGTATAGCCTCGTGTATATTGGGAGTTCGAAGGTTTTCTTCTGAAATTGTTTCCTTTTTGTGGTCTGTCCAGCTTCCTATAGTTTTTAGGAGGGGCTACCTTTTTGGGAACTTCTGTTGGTTTCTCCTTTTCCTTCCCTTTCTGCTTATTAGGTTTGGCAGTAGGTTTAGGAGGGATGAAAGTTGTCTTCCCTTTCCTTTTGGAACTAGAGGGGTCAAACCCAAGTCCTTTGCGACCCTTATGTTTGGTCATTTCAAGCAGCTTGTTCACTGCTTCTTGGGACTTGAGTATCCCTAGCTCTTTGTTAAGGGATTTCACCTTTTCAGAGAGAGATTCATTTTCAGTCTTGAGTTGAGTGATCTCATTCAGTTGACTTTTCCGACTTTCAGTCAACTTGAGATTCTCTTCACTCAATAGTTTGTTCTCTTCTGTTAAGGATGTGTGTTTGAGATTTATCTCCTCAAAGTCTTTCATCATCTTTTTGAACTGGTCAAAAAGATTTTCAGAAGTTGGTGTGCTATAAGAAGATGAGCAGGAGGTTTGTGAGGTTACCTCTTGATCAGCATCATCCTTGGCCATTAGGCAGAGAGTGTCATCTTCTGACATAATCCAAATGTTATTTGTCATTATTGCAATAGGGTAGGACATATAGCCCCGGTTTGCTTCACTAGGCATAGGCATTGCACTCAAAACCAATCACACTACCAACGTGCACCTAACACCCAAGGACCCAAAAGGAATTGGGTACCTAAATCCTTTTAAATTAATTTGTAGGTGTGCTTGAAGGCATCAAGTGTACTTTGGTACCTTGATAGCGGATGCTCCAAGCACATGACCGGAGATGCATCCAAGTTTCTGCAAATCAAACCAACTAAAGGAGGAAACGTTGTCTTTGGCGATAATAGCAAAGGCAAGATAATCGGCATTGGTTCGGTTGGTAAAAACGAAACCTCCTCCATTGTTAATGTTTTGTTGGTTAAAGGTCTTAAACACAATCTCTTGAGCATAAGTCAATTGTGTGACAAGGGAAATCGTGTGACCTTCGATTCTAAATCGGGTGAACGTCTTAGTGACAATAAGACGATTCTTCTTGGTGATAGAATTGATAATATTTACATGGTTAACTTAGATGAATCTCCCTCCGACTTTGCTAAATGTCTCATGAGTAAGGAGGACGATATGTGGCTATGGCATCGTAGAGTAGCTCATGTCAACATGAACCTTTTGAATAAATTGGTTTCACAAGACTTAGTAGTTGGTCTTCCGAAACTCAAGTTTGAGAAGGACACCATTTGTGATTCATGTCAAAAGGGCAAACAAGTAAGGGCCTCATTTAAATCGAAAAATGTTGTGTCTACAACAAGGCCCCTACAACTTTTGCACATGGATCTCTTTGGACCATCAAGAACAAAAAGTTTTGGGGGAAACTAATTCGCCTTTGTGATCGTTGATGACTACTCTTAATTCACATGGACATTATTTCTAACTCATAAAAGAGAAGCATTTCATGTTTTCAAATCTTTGCTCAAAAAGGTTCAAAATGAAAAAAGGCTTAACCACCGTAGCCATACGAAGCGATCATGGTGGAGAGTTCGAACGAGATCTCTTTACCGAGTTTTGTGACGAACTAGGCATCGAGCATAACTTCTCCGCTCCATGTACACCACAACAAAATGGAGTGGTGGAACGTAAAAATCGTTGTCTCGAGGAGATGGCTAGAACTATGCTTTATGAGGAAAAAATTCCTAAGTATTTTTGGGCGGATGCCGTGAGTACCGCGAGCTACGTGTTAAACCGAGCCGTCATTAGACCGATACTCATGAAAACCCCATATGAATTATACAAAGGAAGAAAGCCAAACCTCTCCCATCTTCGAGTCTTTGGTTGCAAATGCTTTATTCACAATAACGGAAAAGATAATTTGGGTAAATTTGATGCAAAGTCGGATGAAGGAATTTTTCTTGGTTATTCATTGCGTAGTAAGGCTTATAGAGTCTTCAACAAACGCACCTTAACCGTTGAGGAATCTCCTCATGTTGTCTTTGCCGAAAATGATGCTCGCTCGGCGAGAAAGGTCTCTTGTGATGATCTTGTAGATTCATTGGAGAACGTCCATCTCAACGACAATGACGAAGGAGAAAACTCAAAGGAAAGCCAAGATGTAGAAGGAGAGCCACCCGTAAACGAGGAACAACCTCAAGAGGAAGAAATGCCAATGCCAAGGGCATGGAGGACTTTAAAGAACCATCCTCTTGACAAGGTAATCGGTGACATCAACCGAAAGGTAAGTACTCGTAGCTCTCTTAGGGACACCGTAGGTCACATGGCTTTTGTTTCTCAAATTGAACCTACAACCATTTCGGAAGCAATTGATGATGAACATTGGATCTTGGCAATGCAAGAGGAGCTTAACCAATTCAAACAAAATGACGTTTGGGAATTGGTGCCAAGACCCGATGATCACACCATAATTGGTACGAAATGGGTGTTTCGTAACAAACTCGATGAAAATGGAATAATCACTAGAAACAAAGCTAGGCTCGTAGCTAAAGGCTACAATCAAGAAGAAAGCATTGATTTTGAAGAAACTTATGCACCGGTAGCACGTTTAGAAGCTATTCGTTTATTACTTGCTTTTGCTTCATCTATGGATTTTAAACTATACCAAATGGATGTTAAGAGTGCCTTCCTCAATGGATTTATTCAAGAGGAAGTGTATGTTGATCAACCCCCGGGCTTTGAGGATTTTGAGCACCCGGAGTATGTCTATAAACTAAAGAAAGCACTCTACGGTCTTAAACAAGCACCTCGTGCTTGGTATGAACGTTTGAGCAAATTTCTTTTGGACAACGGGTTCAAAAGGGGGAAGGTCGACACTACACTTTTTATCAAGGGTAAAAACGATAACATCCTCTTGGTACAAGTTTACGTAGATGACATTATATTCGGTGCTACTAACGAATCTTTGTGCAAGGAATTTTCAAACCTAATGACAAATGAATTTGAGATGTCCATGATGGGGGAACTCAATTTCTTCTTGGGGTTACAAGTCAAACAAATGAGGGGAGGGACCTTCATTTGTCAATCAAAGTATTGCAAGGAGCTCTTAAAGAGATTTGAAATTGATGGCTCCAAAGCAATGGCTACCCCAATGAGCACCTCCGAGCATTTGGAAAAAGATGAAAAGGGTAAGGAAGTAGACGTAAAGAAGTATCGAGGTATGATCGGATCCCTTCTTTATCTTACCGCTAGTAGACCCGATATCATGTTTAGCGTTTGTTTATGCGCAAGGTATCAATCTTGTCCAAAAGAATTGCATTTAACGGCGGTGAAACGGATAATGAAGTATCTTGTTGGTACAATGAACGTTGGACTATGGTACCCTAAGGGGTCGCCTTGTCATCTTTTTGGCTATTCCGACTCGGACTTTGCCGGTTGTAGATTAGACCGTAAGAGTACGAGTGGGACTTGTCACTTGCTTGGTAGTTCTTTAGTCTCATGGTTTAGCAAGAAGCAAGTCAGTGTTGCGTTATCCACAACCGAAGCGGAATATGTTGCCGCCGGTAGTTGTTGTGCTCAAATCCTTTGGATGAAGCAACAACTTGTGGATTATGGCCTTAGTATCGATCACGTCCCTCTTCGATGTGATAATACTAGTGCTATAAGCTTGACGAAGAATCCGGTTCTTCACTCAAGGATGAAACATATTGACATTAGACATCATTTCATTAGAGATCATGTTCTCAAAGGTGATGTCGAAATTGAATTCGTTGAAACACACAACCAATTAGCCGACATTTTCACAAAACCTTTAGAGAAAGAGTCGTTCTTCCGCATTCGTAGTGAACTCGGAATCCTTGACCTCACGATGATCTAAATTGTGCATAAATTATTATTTTTTTGGTCCCTACTAACTTGAACGTCGGAGACGTTTTTAAGTCTTTTTTGCAGGGCTCTTTTTTAAATTTTATTTCTCAGGTATCAAAGGCAGGGGGAACATGTAAATCGATTTTTGCTTTAGACCTGGTGTAAATCGATTTACAGGCTTGTGATAATCGACTATCACAGCCTACAGAAGTTTAGAGCACAGAAGCTGAAGGAGTAAACAATCGATTATCAACATTAAGATAATCGATTATCTGAGCCTGCAGAAGTTTAAGGCAACTCAGGCGCAAACTTCAACAATCGATTTTCCAAGTCATGATAATCGACTATTTGAAGCTGTAGAATTTTATTTGAAGTCAGGCGCAAAACAATCGATTGACTAAAACAAGGCAATCGACTATTGAAGCCTGCAACTTCTTTGGCGGAGAATCTGAAGACTCAGATATTCGATTTACAGGGAGTGTAAATCGATTATCAACGGCGATTTTTTCAAAAATCTGACCGTTGCAGAGACGTTGGAGAGCAATTAATGCCTATTTGACCACCTCTACGAATCTCCAAAGCTTCTACTCTATAAATTGGTGATCTCTATTCATTTTATACTCACTCAAATCATATTTTCTCCATATATTCATCATAATCCATCATTCTTTCTCCTACTCTTCATTTTCTTTCAAAATTTCTGCAAATTTCTCTTTTTTTTGTCTTGCTCTCCCTCTATCTCTTTGTTGAAATGGCAGGAGGTCAAAGAAAAAGATCCCGCACCGGCAAGAACGTGGCTTCTTCCTCGGCTCCTCCACCATCAACGCACAAATACCTTGACGGGTCGTTTCTTTGGTTCAACGACTGCGAAGAGGCTACAAGGTTCTCGGAGAAGTTTGAGCATCGAGAAATTCTCCCTCCCCGATTCTCCACCGCCCGCTTCATTCATGACTCCATTCCACATGAGGCACGGATTATCCTCGAACGTGGAAACTTCCTCGATCTCCTCTACATCAAGAAGGTCAATTATCAACCTTTTCTTGTTCGAGCTTTCTATTCGAACTTGAAAAAGGATGAGGACGGATCGTTGATTTCAAACATCAACGGGGTGGACATTTATTTGAATGAGGAAAACATTCAAATCCTCACCGGGCTTCGACGGGACGGACAGGATCTCGGGCTCTACGTCGGAGAAGAAGGAGCGCGGTTCAATGAGACCGCTCTCTTGGAGGAAGTGGGCATCCGACACTTCGTACCCACTCCCCAATAGCGGCGCCCTACGATTTCTTCCATGAGTCCCGTGTATCGTTTCATCTTCTATGTGTTGACACGGATCCTCAAGCCCAGGAAGTTCAACCACACCATTCTCTCCCAAGAAGACACGAAGACGATCCATGCGATGATTCACAACGCCAATATCGATTGGTGTAAATTTGTGATAATCCACATGTTCAACGGCACCTCCGACAACCGGCCGCTCCCCTACGCCCTCCTTGTCATGGCGATTCTTGAAGAATATAACATCAAAACCGATGTTGGGCCAAAGATAAAGGGGACAAAGCATTGGGAGATTGATGAATCCTCTTTCCACTCGAGCACCGACGAGACTCCGTTTCGACAGCCTCGTCCACGCTGACAACCGAGAGCCACTGCCTCAGCCGCCACCACTTCGACCAATCCTTCTCTCGCCGAGCAAATGGCAGCCTTAACTGCCACTCTCTCTCGGATTGACACCAACGTCTCCAAAACGGCACACAACGTCAATACCTTGAGCCTTGAACTTCATGGGTATTTTGACTATGTCAATTACCTGTACGCTCAAATGGTCCCTTACGTTCCTCCACCGAATTTCAGAGGTGAACAAAGTGGGACTCAAAACGTTGGTAGAGATGACGAGGTGGGCGATGAAGAAGAAGAAGAAGAAGAAGAAGAAGAAGAAGAAGATGATGATGGCGATGGTGATGAAGATGAAGAAGAAGAAGAAGACATTGACGAAGAACAACTTCTCAATGATCTTTCCCCGGATTTCTAGAGCTCTAGCTCTACTTTCTTCTCTTCCTTATTTTATCATCTTTTAATATGCTTTCGTTATGTACTCCGCTATTTACCTTAATTAATTAATAAAAGTCTTTATGATTTTTGTTGTTAACAATCTTTTTGTTATTGTCAAAAGGGGGAAGATAAGGGCCATGCATATATTAAGGGGGAATTTTATTAAGGGGGAATTTTTTTTCAAAAAAAAAAAAAAATCAAAACCCTATGCATATCCCCGTCTTGTTTGCCATTATCAAAAAGGGGGAAATTGTTGGAACACATTTTGTACGTTAAACTAAAGTCGTGTTCATTTATGACAGGTTTTGATAATTGCCAAACCGCCGTGGATATGAAAAGTTTCGTTGAATAACTCAAGGCGTGAAGAATGGCATGGAACATGACCAAAAAGACTCAAGGACAAGATCAAGAATTGAAGACTTAGTCGAGTCGGTCTTTTGTGATCAAAACCGATATTCAATTCAAGTCTCGGTTCTCAAAGAGTCAAAATTATTTTACAATATCATAAAATGTTTTTATGCATCAAAATAAACATTTTAGATAAATTTTTTATTGTTAAAATCCTTGGTCCTTGCTCAGAACCAAAATCACCTAAGTCGGCGTACCGTGTTCGGCACTCGGTGTTCGGCATTCGGTTTTTGGCGCCCGAACCAACTCGGTGGTTTTCAATGTTTTAAACCTCGCTTTTATCTCTGAGCATATTTTAAATGTTTCCAAATAATTATTTTATAAAAACCACTTTTGTATCTTGGTCAATCGGTCTAACACGTGAAAAACGGTCAAAACCGTACGCACGTGATTTACGACCTTGAGGACTTGGTTTTTACCAAACAAGTCTTGTTTTCACTATTTTATACCATATACAATATTTTTCAAACTTGGTTTTTACTTTTGGGAACACTTCGTTTTTGGACCTCGGTTTTTCAAAACGGGTTTCAGCTGGCTAGACTTTAGCTGGGTGATAATCGATTATCACCTTAGTGACAATCGACTATCAGCCACTGCAGCTTTGAACTTCCAAGTTCTGAAGCACGCAATAATCGATTATCAGCTTTGCAATAATCGATTATCAGCCTTTGCAGCCAAAACCCAGAATCTTCAGAGAGGACCAATAATCGATTATCACTTGTTGACAATCGATTATCTGGGTTACCGTTGTCCTCCAACGGATAGAATTTTAAATTTTTGGACAGGGAATCTTTGGATAATCGATTATCATGGGTTGACAATCGACTATCAGCCTGTGTCCCTGAAAAATTTGTCTTCATCCTGTTGGAAATTCTAGCAACGGGTTTATCCCTTTTTGGGCTATAAAATGGCACCCAAATCCTCTCTTTTAATACACAATTCTTCAACATTTCAATACTCTTTCATTGCATAAGCATTCCCATTTTTCTTAGCTATTTGAGAGCCAATTCTTGAAGAAATTGTCGTGTTCTTGAGCGTTTACTACTTCACTCATATCTACTCTTTGTGAGAGTTTTATTCCTGAGTGTTTAAGTGCTTTCATACACTTTAAGGGAGATTTTTCCCTTGTTGTAAACTCGAAGGAAGTTCCTTGTTCCTTCGTGAGAAGTCTTGGAGTGCGGTATCTCTGAGCAAAGGTGTTGAGGCTCGTGTGACTCGGGTTCTCAAGTTGTATCGGTTTGTTAAGCACCCTTAAGCTTAACGGAGTTAGTGTAGCTCGAGAGTCTCTCGGGGGGCTGGATTAGCCACACGTTTTGGTGAACCAGGATAAAATCCGGTGTGCTCCTTTACGCTCTTTACTTTAACGCTCTCGTTTTAATTTCCTGCGATTTTGTTTTAAATGCTATTCACCCCCCCTCTAGCGTTGGGCCTTTATTCTAACAATAAGTACCAGACACCTAGGTACTTAGCGGCTTCCTGCATTAGGAGGGAGAAGATTTTGGTACCCATTTCAGTTTGGGTCCGGAATGGTTAATGGTGTGTGTCCCTACATCAAGTTTAAAGTTGCAGGAAATTTTCCTTGCAGCTCTAAACTTGTTGGGATTGTAATCATAGTTGTAGGCATAAAACTTCCTACGTGCAGGAGGTACAATTTCCTGTTTCCTCCTAGCAAACCTAGGTTGATAAGACCTATAGTTTTGTCTAGGTTGTGCATAGTGTGACTTGTGTTGATTATAAGCATACTTAGGTGACACAAATAGTTTCTGGGGTGGAGGATGACTATATCTTGGCATAGTTCTCCACTCAGAATTTCTTGGAAAACTTCTGTCTTCCCCATAATGAGTATAGCCTCGTGTATATTGGGAGTTCGAAGGTTTTCTTCTGAAATTGTTTCCTTTTTGTGGTCTGTCCAGCTTCCTATAGTTTTTAGGAGAGGCTACGTTTTTGGGAACTTCTGTTGGTTTCTCCTTTTCCTTCCCTTTCTGCTTATTAGGTTTGGCAGTAGGTTTAGGAGGGATGAAAGTTGTCTTCCCTTTCCTTTTGGAACTAGAGGGGTCAAACCCAAGTCCTTTGCGACCCTTATGTTTGGTCGTTTCAAGCAGCTTGTTCACTGCTTCTTGGGACTTGAGTATCCCTAGCTCTTTGTTAAGGGATTTCACCTTTTCAGAGAGAGATTCATTTTCAGTCTTGAGTTGAGTGATCTCATTCAGTTGACTTTTCCGACTTTCAGTCAACTTGAGATTCTCTTCACTCAATAGTTTGTTCTCTTCTGTTAAGGATGTGTGTTTGAGATTTATCTCCTCAAAGTCTTTCATCATCTTTTTGAACTGGTCAAAAAGATTTTCAGAAGTTGGTGTGCTATAAGAAGATGAGCAGGAGGTTTGTGAGGTTACCTCTTGATCAGCATCATCCTTGGCCATTAGGCAGAGAGTGTCATCTTCTGACATAGTCCACCTATCCTCACGGTTGGACTTCTCAACTCTGCGCTCCATGCAGACGAGGGCTTCTTCATCCGAGCTTGAGCTGGATGACTCGTCACTTTCAACAGCAACCATTGCTTTCTTTTTCTTCTCGATCCTTTCTCTTTCTCCGTACTTCTCCACCTTTGGGTACGGGCATGCTGACTTCCAGTGGCCAGGCTTCCTGCAGTTATAACATAAATAAGATTCAGGAGGGGAGTCACTTACCTGTGTCTTTCCCTTGGATGGCCTTCTGATTGAATCAGCCTTCTTGAAGAACTTCATGAACTTCCGGAACTGTTTGACCATCATGGCAAATTCCTCTTCGTAGTTCTCCATTTTTGAGCTTGTCGGCTGGTTGGAGGAAGGTGTGTCACAGTTTCTTGTGCATGTCCCTTCACTTGATAGAATTCTTGAAGTTGTCATCAATGCCGTGGGGAAGGGAGTGACTTGTTCTTCCTTCTTCTTTTTCAGCTCGTGCTCATAGGTTCTGAGTTCATCAAGGAGACCTTGAACAGTGTAGTTTTCCAGGTTTCTTCCTTCTTCCATGGCTGTGGCTTTGGTGTACCACTCAGTTGGGAGTGATCTCAGCAACCTTACATTCTTTTCTTTGGGAGAAAGAATGTGGTTAAGTGAGGCAAGATCATTCAATATTTTGTGGAATCTTTCATCCAACATGTCAAATGATTCTCCGGGAAGCATTTTGAAGCTTTTGAACTTCTCAAGCAGGACTTCTATCTTCTGCTTTCTCAGGTCGAGATTACAACGTCATCACATACGACGGTCTTCGAGGTAACCTTATCACTTACGAAACAAATCATCTTTCTCATACTCTTGACGTTAAGAAGAGAATGGGAATTGCTTTTAAAGCATCTTCTTCTCAAAAAGTAGAGATCGATGATTCGGATTCGGATAGTGATAGTGATTCTAGCACTTCTTGTGATATTTTGGTTGAATGTTTTAATGAGTTTATGAAACATGAGCTTAATAAGAGCAAGAGGAAAAACACCCCAAGGTGTCACACGTGCGGAAAGCTTGGCCACTGTAAATTTGAGTGCCCGAAGCTCAAGAAAATGAGCAAACAAGATGAATTTGCATATTTTTCGTGGAGTTATGATCAACCTTCCAAAGACGATTCCCTCATCGGCGTTGAAGAACAAGATGGGTGGTCGGGCACATGACGCACTTGAAAGGTGTGCTTGAAGACTACAAATTTGTAGTGGATGCTCCAAGCACTTAGCCAAAGAGGTTGCATCAAAGGGGAGTCATTTTTTTAATGAATTTACATGAAATTTTTTTGGGGAATATACATAGGACTTTTGAATACTTCAAGGAATGACACTTCAAGTCTTCGTATTTGTTGTTGTAGCACTTTAATCTTGACTTGAATAAATTGTGTTTGTCAATTATCAAAACCTGTGAGTCAACACTAAACAACACAGAAAGGGTTGAACTCATGCATTCCAACAGTTTCCCCCTTTTTGATAATGACAAACACATGGAGGATATGCTATCAACAAATAACAAGATAAGGCAAATACTCCTATACTCTTCCCCCTTTTGGAATTATCAAAAATAATGCAGCAAAAGAACTCATGCATTCCGGGGAGAGAAAAAAATTTCTAAACAAATAAGAAAAATCACATTCCCCCTAAAATCATGCATTTCTTGGAAATAAAATACTTCCCCCTTAAATTATGTTATCTCCCCTAAAAAAACATACAAAAAGATTAACATATATAGCAAAAAAAATTCCCCCTTACTAGGTGCACAGAATTTTGTTGAAGTCCGAGACGCATTCGTAGCGCCTAACGGAGGACTCGGAGGTGTAGAAGATTTCCGAAGACTTTTTATTTATTTGAGTCTTAGGAATTATTGTAAGGATGACAAAAATATCTTCTCTCCAAAATTATTTTTATGAGAGTCAAAATAAAAATTATATTTATTTTTGGAGTCAGTTGAAAAATCTTTTTAACTGTTCAAAATAGTTTTATTGAGTCAGTTACAAAAAGTGTTTCAAACATTTATCAAATATTTATTTTGATATTATAAAATATTTTTGGTAAGCAAAAATATTTTATTCAAATATTTTTCGTGTACATCGTTTGACACACAAAATAATTTTTGGACTCACTTTTACTCTCTTATTCAAATTCATTGAATAGGAGATTTTTTTAGGAGCGTTGCTGCCTGATTCCCGTTGTCTCAAACAACGAGTATTCATCCAATTTGCTTACAATCGCAACTGGCTTGGGCCCTTTGTGTTTGTGAATCATTTCGCATCTAATCGATTAAGTTTCTCACCTTAATCGATTTTACCCAGTTAATCGATTAATTTCTCTTGATTAATCGATTAATCTAGTTTTGCCTTGCGAAGGATTGTTCTGGTCCTTGGTCTAATCGATTTTCCTCCTGCCTTTAATCGATTAGTTCACACAGAGCATTCTAATCGATTAATCCCTTTGCATTAATCGATTATTTCCGCGTAGAAGGAACTCTGCGCAGACTGCATTAATCGATTATTGTCACTGCATTAATCGATTATTATGCTGCATTTTTTCATCCCAGCTTCTTTTCTTGGACCAACGGATTTATTCCTTCAACCCGTTTATAAACCTCACTCCTTGGTCATTTTTAGTATGAACAAGCACTCCTAAAATCCCTAATCTTGAGGTTATAATCCTCCATTCATTTCTTCCTCAAATTGATATATTTTTAGAGAAAACTAAGTGTTTTCAAGAGAGTGTTCTTGTCATCCATAGAGCTTAATCTTTTCTCATTTCTACTCTTGTGAGAGTTATTGCTGAGAGGTTGAAGAAGATTGTTCTTCTTGTTGTTCAAGGCTTATGTGATTTAAGTCTTGGTTGTGAAGTCTTGTAGAGGGCATATCTATGAGCGATTATGTCGAGGCTTGTGGGATTCAAGTTCTCGAGTTGTAAACGGTTTGTTAAGCACCCGTAAGCTTAACGAAAGTAGTGGTAGCTTCGAGAGAGTCTCTCGGGGAACTGGACTAGCCACGAGGTGGTGAACCAGTATACATCGGTGTGTTCTTTGCCTTCTCTCTTTTATTTCTGCTGCACTTACGTTTATATTATTAATCCTGCGAAAATCGGTAATCATTCTCAACAACTCTATTCACCCCCCCTCTAGAGTTGCACGCATTGTCTAAAAGTTTTGATTCCTTGATGTTTTTATCTCTATCCTTGGTAAATGGGGTTGTGTTTATGGATATTTGGAGTGGGAAATTCAGCCATATGCTGAAGGATATGAAGGGGATTGGGTTTTGAACAACAAGACAAAATCAGCACTATTCAATCGAGGAAAACTTTTTCCTGATTTTGTTTTTGTTTTGTGAATTGAATTTTGTGTCGGAAAACTATTTCTTTATTAAATACTTTCCCACTATATCTAATGTGTCCTACGGTGTCCCTAAGAGAGTTACGAGTACTTACCCCGCGGTTGATGCTGCCGATTACCTGGTCAAGTGGATGGTTCCTGTGCGTTCTCCAAGCTATGGGGAGCTCGGTTGTTTCTTCTTCGTGTTCCTCTTGTCCTTCTTCTTCCTCCTGATTTTCTTCCTCACCTTGGTTGGTCGTTTGAGGTATCTCCTCAGTTTGCGGCTGTGTGTTGATGTATATTCCGGTGTTGTCTTCATCGTCATCAACATGTATTCTTTCTAATGATTCTGCAAGGTCATCACAAATATCCTTTCTCGCCAAGCGAGGGTTATCTTCGGAGAATACAACGTGAGGAGACTCCTCAATAGTCAAAGTACGTTTATTGAAGACTCTATAAGCCTTGCTACGTAATGAGTAACCCATAAAAATTCCTTCATCCGACTTGGCGTCAAATTTGCCTAAATTGTCTTTGCCATTGTTGTGAATAAAACATTTGCAGCCAAAGACTCGAAGATGGGAAAGGTTTGGCTTTCTCCCTTTGTATAGCTCATAGGGAGTTTTCATGAGTATCGGTCGAATGACGGCTCGGTTTAACACGTAGCTCGCGGTACTCACGACATCCGCCCAAAAATACTTAGGGATTTTTGCCTCATTGATCATAGTTCTAGCCATTTCTTCGAGACATCTATTTTTACGTTCCACCAATCCATTTGTTGTGGTGT
The DNA here is from genome assembly GCA_003260385.1 of Cuscuta australis. NCBI lineage: Eukaryota > Viridiplantae > Streptophyta > Magnoliopsida > Solanales > Convolvulaceae > Cuscuta > Cuscuta australis. The sequence goes on from NQVE01000176.1 coordinate 191,244, forward strand.
ACGTGGGGCTGAGAAGTTATGATAAATGCCAAGTTCGTCACACAAATCTGAAAACAGATTTCATTCGAACTCTCCCCCATGGTCACTTCTTATGGCTACTATGGTTGTCTCTTTTTCATTTTGAACTTTGTTTAAGAAATTTTTGAAAACATGAAATGCCTCACTTTTATGAGTTAGAAACAAGGTCCATGTAAACCTAGAGTAGTCATCGACAATCACAAATGCAAAGTAATTGCCACCAAAACTTTTCGTTCTAGAGGGACCAAAGAGATCCATGTGCAAAAGTTGAAGCGGTCTAGACGTTGAAACAACGTTTTTAGACTTAAACGAAGCCCGAACTTGCTTCCCCTTTTGACATGCATCACATATGGTGTCTTTTTCAAACTTAAGTTTTGGGATGCCAATTACTAAGTCTTGTGAAACCAATTTGTTCAAAAGGTTCATGTTCATATGAGCTACCCTTCGGTGCCATAGCCAAGTGTCTTCCTCTTTACTCATGAGGCACTTAGCAAAGCCGGAAGGAGATTTGTCTAAGTTAACCATATAAATGTTATCGATTCTATCACCACGTAGAATGACCTTATTGTCACTAAGGCGTTCTACAATGCATGATTTTGAATCGAAGGTCACACGGTTTCCCTTGTCACATAATTGACTTATGCTCAAGAGATTGTGTTTAAGACCTTTAGCAAGCAAGACATTATCTATGGACGAGTCTTCGGACTTACCTACTGAGCCAACCCCAATTATTTTTCCTTTGCTGTTGTCTCCAAAAATTACGTTTCCTCCTTTAGCGGGTTTGATTTGTAGGAACTTGGATGCATCTCCGGTCATGTGCTTGGAACATCCGCTATCAAGGTACCAAAGTACACTTGATGCCTTCAAGCATACCTACAAAGATGATTTAATAAGATTTAGGTACCCAAGTCTTTTTGGGTCCTTGAGTGTTAGGTGCAAAGTGGTAGTGTGATTCATTTTGTGCCCAATGCCTATGCCTAGTAAAGCAAACGGGAGCTATATGTCCTACCCTATTGCAATAGTGACAAACTACGTATGGGTTATGCATCCTCCTAGGTTGATAGTAGTTGCTAGGGGCCTGACCATATTCATCCTGTTTTGAGAAAACCTTGGTTTTTGAAAATTTTCCCTTCTAGGTGTTCTAGAGTTATTTTGTCTATTTGAAAAATTATTTTTATGCATAGAATCATTTTGATAACTTTTCCTAGGTTGTCTAGTGTCCCTAGGTTGACTAGGTTTTCTATTATCCTGATTTTTAACTTTCTTATGTTGAGCCTTAGGAGGTTTTCTAGGTGTTTGCTCAACATTTTTATCCTTAGATTCATTTTTATCAAAACATATTCCTTCCTTAGAAAAATGCATAGTGTCTAGAAGTAAATTAAGATCTTTGTGTGGTGTATTAAACTTCTTAACCGTACTCTCAAGTTTTGCAACTTTTTCTTTTAAAGTTTTGCAGGATTCACATTCACTAGAAGAACTTTCTGGTTTGTCAGCACTTCTCTTACCATAAAATTTATTTTCTTGTTTCAACCTTTCATTATCTTTTTCCAATTTGGCAAAATCATTTTCAAGAGTTGAAAGGCGTTTCTTTAAAGATTTGTTGGTTTTAGAAGTGCTAACAAATTCATTATAAAGCTCATGAAGTGCTTCTTGCATTTCTTCAAAAGTATAAGAGTCGGAAGAAATGGTACATACCTCTTGAATGTTGTCGGTTTGATCTTCGTGCGCCATGAGGCAGAGGTTGGCGGCTTCCTCCTCTTCCTGATCCATTGACTCATCCCCGGAGTCGCCTCCCCAAGAGATGTAGGCGCGTTGCTTTTTGAAGCTAGGTTTGTCCTTGCCGCCTTTGCTTTTTGGACACCTCGGCTTGATGTGGCCTATCTCACCACAACCATAGCACTTTGGGGGCCCGTCGTGCTTTCTTCCTTTTCTTTCAAATTCTTTCTTCATGAATTTGTGGAACTTCTTGATGACGAGTCCGAACTCGTTGTCATCGTCGCTTGAGTCATCTTCCACGGACTCCTTGGTTGCTTTCAGCGCTATACCCTTCTTCTTTTGTTCATCCAAAGACGGGGTTAGGATAGTGGATTCATAAGTTTTGAGATTACCTCTTAGCCCGTCGATGGTGACATTTGAGACTCCGATGGATTCATAGATTGCGTCTGCCTTTGATCTCCATTCGGGTGTGAGGCTTCGCAGGATTTTCCTCACGAGATCCCTGTTGGTGTACGTCTTCTTGAGAGCGTGAAGGTCGTTGATGATTTTTGAAAACCGATCGAACATGTCATCGATCTTTTCTCCTTCCTTCATCCTGAACATTTCGTACTCCTGCGTTAGGAAGTCAATTTTGGCTTCCCGAACTTGGTCCGTACCTTCATATGTGACCTCTAGCTTGTCCCACATTTCTTTGGCAGTGGTGCAGCAAGAAATCTTACGATAATCATCAGGATTGACGGCACAGTACAGCATATTGATAGCCTTGGCGTAGTTCTCCACCTTTTTGATGTCCTCGGCATTAAATTCGTCCTCGGTCTTTGGAACCGTGGTTTCTCCTACTTTCTTCATTGGAATTTGTTCTCCATTTTTGATGACCAACCATAATTGGAAGTTGGTGGAACGGATGTAGATTCTCATACGTTCCTTCCAATAGGAATAGTTGGTGCCATCAAAGAGTGGTGGCCTAGACGTAGACTGACCTTCTCCAATTCCTGCATAGAGATTTCTAGAAGAAGAACCCATGATCGCTTACTCTCAAACGATTAAGTTTGGACGCGAGTTAGGCTCTGATACATATTGTTAGAATAAAAGACCAACGCTAGAGGGGGGGGGTGAATAGCGTTTGTCGGAGAAATCGCAGGAATTGAAAATTTAAAAGAGAAGTAAAGAGAAGAGTAAGAGGCACACCGAATTTTACCCTGGTTCACCACAACTTGTGGCTAATCCAGCCTCCCGAGAGACTCTCTCGAGCTACACTACTAACTCCTTAAGCTTACGGGTGCTTAACAAACCGTTACAACTTGAGAGTTCGAGTCACACGAACCTCAACGAATCCTTCAAAGGAAACAGACCTTCCTTTGAATCAACCGAGAGAGAGATAATATCTCTCAACATGTCTAAGAACACAAGTACACTCAAGAACGAGACTCTCTTATAGAGTAGATTATGAGTAAACTAAGTACGCTAAAGAACAACTCAACCTTCACACAAGTGGCTCTAGAAAGCTATGGAAAATGATGATATTTGAATGCAATGAAAGTATAGATGTTGTGAAGTGAATTGGTCAGAAAAGCAGACCCAAACACCCCTTTTTATAGTGCAAAATTAGGCTCCAACGGACCAATGCATTAAAGGAGTGATTAGCTTGATTTATGGGATTGAAAAGATTTGGGATCTGCAGAATATTGGCTTCCCATCGATGTTTAGAATCAACCATCGCTGGTAAGCCAATTTTTCTTCTGTTTTGAAGTCAACGGTCACCTACCCATCAATGGGTACAAGCTTCCCATCGCTGGGTGGGAGGTTGACTTCCAAACAAGGAAAGAATCAACCTTTAATGACCACCAACGGTCATGCCTTCCCATCGATGGTATACCCTTACCATCGCTGGGTTCCCATCGATGGGATAGACTTCCCATCGCTGGGCAAGGTCGTTCTGCCTTGTGGTAATTTTGCACCGAGGCTCTAACAGCGATGGGTGGAACTCCCCATCGCTGTTTGGCATGGTTCTGGAAACTGGTTTGGCTGAGGAGCCGCTTACCCATCGATGGGAAGATCTTCCCATCGCTGGGTGAGTGGTTAGTCAAGAACCCATGGTTTTTGCCTTAACCACGGCCTAGCCAACCGATGCGAAACCCGACCGAAAAATTCAAAGTTCTCCAAAATAAAATACAAGTTTTTAAAACACTTATTTGATGTATTTGGCTAATAAATCGAGTAAGACACTTTGAAAACCACGTCATTTAAGTGAAAACCACGGCTCGCCAAGTTTTATGCCGTTTTGAATGATTTTTGTCAAACGATCAAAAGCGAAAGATGGTTTTCAAGGTGTTTTTGTTGGAGAACCGTTTAAACATGCCAAAGAGTAAAAACCAATTACAAAAAGTTGAAAACCACTTGGTTGGTTCGGACGCCAAAAACCATAGCCGATAACCGAGAGCCGAACGCCAGTTTCTGAAACCCGAACGCCGGATGGCTTGGTTTTTGGTTTGGGCGAACACCAAGTGTTTTTAATGACTTAAACATGTTTGAAAAGCATTTTTATGATTTAAGAAGTGCAATGAAGGTTTTTAGCCTAAAGAGCCAAGGTGTAAAGATTGGGTCGGTCTTGATCACAATGAAGACCGACTCAACGACACTAAGACTAAGGTCTTCGTTCTTGGTCTTCTTTTAGCTCTTGTTCTTGTCTTCCTTCTTCGCCTTGTATATTCAAAGTTTGACTTGATCACGGCGGTTTGGCATTATCAAAACCTGTCATAAAAACAAACACGGCTTTAGTACGAAAACGTGACATGCCCGTGTTTCAACATTGAAAATCATTTGGTGCTTTGTTGGAGGTCAAATGAGTAAGGTAGCCAGACTGTTGGCAGAATCGCGTCTCTGACTTAGAATGGACTTATCTCCCAAACCGTAACTCCGAATTGAGTGAAATTAGCGGCCAGACGTAGATAAAAGAGCACACTCCCAAGATAAAAAGTTTTACCTTAAAATCAATTGTGTACCTTCCTCCGTGATCAAATCTTTGGAGCTGAAAGTTTCTCAGAAATTTTTCAGAAACTTTGCTAGTGCAACGTTTGCATCGCCGGTCCTCTGGGTAATCGTCGAGACTTAAGAAAGTCGTCGAAGCTAAGCTCCGATACCAAATGTTAGGGTTGAACCGGGGGTATTCATCATATTCATTTTGAATTTGGTGAGTTGAGCAATTTGCTTAGCCAAGTACTCCAATTGGGTCTTGAGTTCTGTATTCGAGGCCCAAAGCTCTTCATTGGTGATGATTAAAGAGGTGTTTGACATCTTGAAGGGTGTGAAAGAAGAGGAAGAGAATTGGGCAGAAGCTAGAATGGTAAGAAATGATGGGTGGTTTTGGGTGAAATATGGTGTCCGAGTTAAGAGAAAAGGGTGTGGTTTCCGAGTGTAGGCTACATTATTCGGTAAACATTCTCAACAACTCTATTCACCCCCCCTCTAGAGTTGCACGCCTTGTCTAACAATTGGTATCAGAGCGGGTATCTCTAACGCTCTTTGTGACGTTTGAGAAAACGATCAAATTTTTTTGAGAATGTTGAACGCAGGGATAGGAGAAGGGCAATCCACCGTAAGGCCGCCATTTTTTGATGGAACAAATTACTCCTATTGGAAGGAGCGAATGAGGATTTTTGTTCAATCAAACAACTTCAAAATTTGGCTTGCTATCAATAATGGAGATAGCTTACCGATGAAGAAGGTAGGCAAAACACTCATCCCGAAGGACGAGGATGAATATGATGAAGCCGATTTCAAGAAGGCTCAATTGAATGCCACCGCCATCAACTTCTTGTATTGTGCAGTCAACGCCAACGATTATCAAAAGATATCTCGTTGTCAAACCACTAACCAAATGTGGAACAAGCTCATGATCACATACGAAGGTACGCCTCAAGTTCATGAATCAAAAATTGATTTACTAACCCATGAATATGAGTTATTTGCTATGAAAGAGAACGAACTTGTGGAGGACATGTTTGGAAGATTTTCAAACATTGTCAACGACCTTGATATGCTTGGAAAGACGCTCACCGACAAGGAGTTAGTGAGGAAAATCCTGCGAAGTCTTTACCAAGGAATGGGAGTCAAAGGTTAACTCCATCTACGAAGGCCGAGATTACAACGTTATCACATACGACGGTCTTCGAGGTAACCTTATCACTTGCAAAACAAATCATCTTTCTCATACTCTTGACGTTAAGAAGAGAACGGGAATTGCTTTTAAAGCATCTTCTTCTCAAAAAGCAGAGATTGGTGATTCGGATTCGGATAGTGATAGTGATTCTAGCACTTCTTGTGATATTTTGGTTGAATGTTTTAACGAGTTTTTGAAACATGAGCTAAACAAGAGCAAGAAGAAAACCCCAAGGTGTCATAAGTGCGGAAAGCTTGGCCACCAAAAATTTGAGTGCCCGAAGCTCAATAAAATGAGCAAACAAGATGAATTTGCTTATTTTTTGTGGAAGTATGATGAACCTTCTAAAGACGATTGCCTCATTGCTCTTGAAGAACAAGATGGGTGGTCGGGCACGTGACGCACTTGAAAGGCGTGCTTAAAGACTACAAATTTGTAGTGGATGCTCCAAGCACTTAGCCAAAGAGATTGCATCAAAGGGGAGTAAATTCTTTTTTTAAAAAAAATTAAATGTTATCTTTGACACTTATATGAATTGTTTTGGGGAATATACATAGGACATTTGCATATAGTAAGGGGGAATTTTTTGCTATATGTGTTAATCTTTTTGTATGCTTTTTTTTAAGGGAAGATAGCATAATTTAAGGGGGAAGTATTTTATTTAATAGAAATGCATGATTTTAGGGGGAATGTGATTTTTTTAATTGTTTTGAAATTTTTTTACTCTCCTAGGAATGCATGAGTTCTTTTGTTGCATTATTTTTGATAATGCCAAAAGGGGGAAGAGTATAGGAGTATATGCTTTAATTTGTTATTTGTTGGTAGCATATCCTCCATGTGTTTGTCATTATCAAAAAGGGGGAAATTGTTGGAATGCATGAGTTCAACCCTTTCTGTGTTGTTAAGTGTTGACTCACAGGTTTTGATAATTGACAAACACAATTTATTCAAGTCAAGATTAAAGTGCTACAACAACAAACACGAAGACTTGAAGTGCCATTCCTTGAAGTATTCAAGAAGGTGCACAGGATTTTATTGGAGTTCGAGACGCGTTCGGAGCGCCTAACGGAGGACTCGGAGGAGTAGAAGATTTCCGAAGACTTTTTATTTATTTGAGTCTTAGGAATTATTGTAAGGATGACAAAAATTTATATCTTCTCTCCAAAATTATTTTTATGAGAGTTAAAGTAAAAATTATATTTATTTTTGGAGTCAGTTTAAAAATCTTTTTAACTGTTCAAGATAGTTTTATTGAGTCAATTACAAAAGGTGTGCCAAACATTTATCAAATATCTATTTTGATATTATAAAATATTTTTGGAAAGCAAAAATATTTTATTCAAATAGTTTTCGTGTACATCGTTTGACACACAAAATATTTTTGGACTCACTTTACTCCCTTATTCAAATTCATTGAATAAGAGAGGAGGAGCGCTTCAATGATTCCCGTTGTCTCAAACAACGAGTGTTACGCCAATTCTGCTCTCCATCGCAACTGGCCTTGGGCCCTTTGTGTTTGCGCATTATTTCTTTATTAATCGATTAACATTCCTACATTAATCGATTAGATCTTATTTCACTTTAACTTAATCGATTAAACCTTAAGTGCTTAATCGATTAATTATGTTGTTTAGCGTTAGATTTCTCAAGTCTTGAGGTTAATCGATTTTTTCCTTCCTTTTAATCGATTAGTTTTCACAGAACCTTCTAATCGATTAATCCCTTTAATTTAATCGATTTTCCTTCAGCTGCATTGATCGTTGCTGATGATGCATTAATCGATTATTGGTAATGCATTAATCGATTATTATGCTGCATCTTTTCTGCACAGCTTCTTTTTCTTGGACCAACGGATATATTTCTTCACCTCCTATTTAAACACTCTTACTTGGTCATTTTTTATAACAAGAAACACTCTAATACTCCCCATTCTTGAGGTGTTAATCCTCCATCAATCCTTCCTTAAATTTATATTATTTTGAGAGAAAATATTTGTTTTTAAGAGAGGTTTCTTGTCATCCATTAGAGCTTTAATCTTTTCTCTTATCTACTCTTTGAGAGCTATTGTTGAGAGGTTGAAGAAGATTGTTCTTCTTGTTGTTCAAGGCTTATGTGATTTAAGTCTTGGTTGTGAAGTCTTGTAGAGGGCATATCTACGAGCGGTTGTGTCGAGGCTTGTGGGATTCAAGTTCTCGAGTTGTAAACGGTTTGTTAAGCACCCGTAAGCTTAACGGAACTAGTGGTAGCTTCGAGAGAGTCTCTCGGGGAACTGGACTAGCCACGAGGTGGTGAACCAGTATACATCGGTGTGTTCTTTGCCTTCTCTATTTTATTTCCGCTGCACTTACGTTTATATTTTTAATCCTGCGAAAATCGGTAAACATTCTCAACAACTCTATTCACCCCCCCTCTAGAGTTGCACGCCTTGTCTAACACAACGTTTGCGTCGCCGGTCCTCCGGGTAGTCATCGAGACTTAAGAAAGTCGTCGAAGCTAAGCTCCGATACCAAATGTTAGGGTTGAACCGGGGGTATTCATCATATTCCTTTTGAATTTGGTGAGTTAAGCAATTTGCTTAGCCAAGTACTCCAATTGGGTCTTGAGTTCTGTATTCGAGGCCCAAAGCTCTTCATAGGTGATGATTAAAGAGATGTTTGTCATCTTGAAGGGTGTGAAAGAAGAGGAAGAGAATTGGGCAGTAGCTAGAATGGTAAGAAATGATTGGTGGTTTTGGGTGAAATATGGTGTCCGAGTTAAGAGAAAAGGGTGTGTTGTCCGAGTGTAGGCTACATTATATAGGGAGAGGGGAAGGGGAAAATAATACACAATACAATGAATGTGAACATGAAGAAGCTTCCTATCTCCTTCTCTCAAATCAGTAGCATGACCTCCACTTGTTGTTGTCCTTTTGGTGGGGAGAAAAGCAAGGATAAGTTGTACTTGTGGGGCTGGTGTTTTGGCCACTAGTGAATGGTAAGGATAGGTGAATGTATCTCACTTATTTGATTGGGTTTTGGGGGGGAATAATTCTGGCCAAGGGGAAAGGATTTAAAAGGGGAAAGGATGGGCTGTTTTGGAGATACTTCCTCGGCAGTATATGGGGGAAACAAAAGAGGGTTGATTGGTGTGGGTGTGGGCCATTGTGTCTTCGATTATAGTAGGTGTTTGTTCATCCTAGTTGGGGAACACAATGGGGAACAAGGATGGGGTTATGACATGGGATAAGAGAGGGGCTTTTTGGCTTGTATAATCGCCCAACATGTGACTCTCTTAGTTGGCTATGTTTTGTTTGAAAAATGAGTCATTTTGGAGTGGAAATTTCATCCATGATGAAAGGGGAAACATTGGAAACATTACTTGGCTAAATGGAAGACTTTATAGGGTAAAAACAACAAACTAAGGTTTTATTTGCCTTCTTTGGATCCTAATTTCGACCAAGGCATTAATATAGATGGGGAAGACTTTATTTTGGTCTAAAAGAAGAGATGAAATGATTTTGGATATTTTGGGAGAGGTTTGGTTTAGGTGGAGCCATCCAGGGGTATAACATACTCCCCTTCTTCAAAGAAAGTTTGTCCTCAAACTTTTGCACCACCGTGGAAGAATTGGAGGTCATAAAAGAATTCTCGGATCAAATGGGAAACTAAACGAACCACCAATGATGGGATTCTCTCCAGATTTAGTTGGCACACTTTTGTGTAATTTCCAAAACACGAGGACTTCATTAAAAAAGAACCTGCTTCACACATTGCTCAATGATGAGATAAGGTTGTTTCTCATCAAGCAACATATAATACTCCAGGGAATTGCTTTCTGAGTATTTCACTAGGCTCCGTTGTTCTTCTTCCATACCTATTTCAAAATGATAAAAAATAAAAGAAGTGTCATAATCATTAGCGTTCGAAACGATGATTTGATTAGGCAACTCTGGTGCCTCTGAAATAGGTTCCTCTATGATGACATCTTCTTTATCTTCAACTTGGAAGTCAAAGATATCTTCCCCGTTCACGTCAACAGGGCTCTTTTCTTCCTCATCACAAGTTGCTTCTTCAGGTAGAACTTCTTCATTAATCTTGGCCCATTCTTCATATCGTACGGCATGTTTATTTGGGCATATCTAATAGATATGACCATAGCCACAACACTTGTTGTTGGACATGAGTTCAAACCCCTTTATTATTTTTTGGATTATTTTTGTTTTGATGAATGACAAACAGGATGATTAAATCGATATTCGAAAATTTTTTTTCGGATCGAAAAAAGCAAAGAAGGGCATCAAGAAGTTTCGACGATAAAATTCACGCTCACCCCTACACAGTTTTTTGAAGTGAAGCGAAGACTCCGAAGACTTTTTATTTTTATTGAGTCTAGTAATTTTTGTAAGGATGACATTATCTTCTGCACAATCAAATTATTTTTTGAGGGATAAAAATTAATATTTTTGAGTCAGTTGAAAAATTACTTTTCCTCTGTCTAAAATATTTTTTTACTGAGTCAGTTTCAAAATAAGTGTGTCAAAATTTCTTAAAAACATTCTTTTTAAAGATTACACATTTTTTTTGGTAAGAAAAATATACTTTAAATATTTTTTGTATACATCGTTTGACACACAAAATAATTTTTGGACTCACCTTTTCTCCCCTATTCAAATTCATTGAATAAGGGATATTATTTCTTTGAGGAGCGTTTCGTTATTCTCGCTGTCTCAAACAACGAGTTAGAAGCCAAAGGGCTTCCAATTGCGCTTGGCTTGGGCCCTTCATGTTTGCGCACTATTTTTTACTTTAATCGATTAATTACTCTAAAATAATCGATTAGATCCAATTTCACAGCGTTGGTTTTCTCAGGCAAATCAACTTAATCGATTAAAATTATTCATTTAATCGATTAGTTCAAACAGAACAGAATAATCGATTATTCCCTCATTTTTAATCGATTAATTCCACTTTTGGTTTCAAGCCTTTTCGCTTCTGTACACTTTAATCGATTAAAATTCCTAATTTAATCGATTAATTCTCTCTGGTACAGAACATCAGCTTTCTTCAACGGCTTTATTTTCCTCAGCCTATTTAATCCCTCATTCTCCTTCATTTCAAAACACACCTCTTGCACTCCAATATATTCTTTGAGCTATATTCATCCTTTGCTTCATCTTCCTCATCAAAATATTATTTTTGAGTTAGAAATATTTTCTTTGAGTGCTAAAGAAGTTGTCATCCATAGAGCTTAAATCTTTCAAACACTACTTGCTCAATTGTGTGAGCTTTCATTCTTGTGTTGTAAACTCAATCTCTTTTGAGTGTTGTTCGTAAGACTTTTGTGACTCAAGTCTTGTTGTTGTAAGAAAGTGAGGCTTGTGTGATTCAAGTTCTCAAGTTGTACCGGTTTTTCAAGCACCCGTTGAAGCTTGAAGATTAGTAGGACTTTCGAGAGAGTCTCTCGGAAGACTGGATTAGCCACGAGGTGGTGAACCAGTATAAATCTCGGTGTTCTTCTTTCCCTTACTCTCTTTATTTTATTCCTGCGATTCTATTATTTCACACACGCGAAAAACGCACATTCTTGAGAACAACTCTATTCACCCCCTCTAGAGTTGCACATTTGTCTAACAATTGGTATCAGAGCAGGAAGTTCTTCGAATACGTTATTTTTTCAGGAACTAAAAGATCAAATGGCTTCAAGAATGTTCAACGCAGGAGTGACTGAGGGACAATCCCCATTGTTCGATGGAACAAACTACTCGTATTGGAAGGAGAGGATGAGAATCTTTATCCAATCCAATGACTACAAGCTGTGGTTGATTGTGAAGAACGGCTGCGGAGTCTCGATGAAGAAAGTCGGTGAAGTCAATGTTCCCAAAACCGAAGAAGAGTTCACCGACGAAGATTGCAAAAAGATGGAGCTCAACGCCAAGGCAATAAACATGATTTATTGCGGTGTTAACGCGGATGACTACCGCAAAATCTCAAGGTGTGAAACCGCAAAACAAATGTGGGAGAAATTGGAGGTCACCTACGAAGGAACCGCGCAGGTTCGGGAGGCCAAAATTGATCATCTCACTCACGAGTATGAACTCTTTTCAATGAAGGAAAATGAGAAGATTGAGGAAATTTTTGAGAGATTCTCTAACATCATCAATCCCCTCAATCTTCTCGGGAAGACATACACCGACCGAGAGCTCGTGAGAAAGGTGCTGCGAAGCCTATCTCCTAAATGGCGTTCAAAGGTGGACGCAATCGAAGAAGGTCTTGACTTCCAAACAACGACCTATGATGCTCTTCGAGGTAATCTTATTACCTAGGAAACCACCCAACTTTCAAAGGTGGTTGAAGAAAAGAACAAAAGGTCTATTGCTCTACCCGCAACAACATCAACCCACAACAACGTTGATGATGAAGATGATGACAGCGACGACACCGACCTCGGACTCTTCGTCCGAAAATTCAAGAAGATGATGCTCAAGAAGGGAGCCAAGAAGAACACTCCACCCAAATGCTATGGGTGTGGTGAAGTTGGACACATCAAACCAATGTGCCCAAAGCTCAAGAACGAGAAGGACAAGAAGGCACCGAAGAAGCAGCGTGCTTACATTTCTTGGGAGAACGACGGCTCCGGGAGTGAAGACTCGGAAACGGAAGAAGTGGCCAACTTGTGTCTCATGGCCATTGAAGATGGTGATGCATCAAAAGAGGTAAGTGATCAAGAACCTTCTCCCTATGATCCTTTAACTCTTAATGATGTTGTTTGCATTGTAGAAGATTTGGTAAGAATGTTCAAAAAGGCCTCCAAAGAAAACAATGAAGTAAAGCAAAAAATCCTGATTTTTGAGAATGAAATCAAAGAACTCAAAAATATAAATGATAAACTTAAACAAGAATTTATCTCTTTTGGAAAAAGGCAACAAGAACCTTCAACTAGTTCTTCTTCTACATGCTCTAGTTGTACATCACTAAAAGCTAAGGTTGCTAGTTTAGAGAGCAAATTGGGAAAGTTCAATAATGCCTCAAACACCTTAGATAAAATACTTAAGCAAAAAATTAGTAATGGTGAAGGACTTGGATATAAGAAAAACCAACCTAGAAAAACAACATTTGTTAAAGCTAGGGGGAATAAAAATGCTATGAATAATCAAACTAGAAAAGCACATCCTAGCAAACCTAGAACTCATTACACTCAACCATATAGGATGAATAATCCAAATGTTATTTGCCAGTATTGCAATAAGATAGGTCACATTGCACCCGTGTGCTTCACCAAAATTAGGCATTTTCAACAAACGCACACACATCGCACATATGCTAACCAAAAAGGACCCAACAATATATGGGTACCTGAACCGTCTCCTTGATATCTTTTTGTAGGTGTGCCTGAAGGCTTCGAGTACCTCTTGGTATCTCGATAGCGGATGCTCCAAGCACATGACCGGAGACGCATCCAAATTTAGGAGTTTAAAGTATTTCAAAGGTGGCAATGTCGTTTTTGGTGACAACAACAAAGGAAGAATCATTGGAAGTGGCACCGTCGGAAAGGACAATGCTACAACCGTTGAGAACGTTCTTCTTGTTGAGGGCCTCAAGCACAATCTTCTTAGCATTAGCCAATTGTGCGATAGAGGTAACCGTGTCATCTTTGATTTTAGAAAATGCATTGTAGAACGCTTGTGTGACAATAAGACTATTCTTTGTGGTAGTAGAGTAGATAACATTTACATGTTTGATCTTGAAAATTCCCCGTCTACTTTAGCTAAGTGTCTCATTACCAAAGAGGAAGAAACATGGCTATGGCATCGTCGGATAGCTCACGTTAATATGGACCATCTTAATAAGTTGGTTTCAAAAGACTTAGTAATTGGTGTTCCTAAACTTAAGTTTGAGAAGAATCTAATTTGTGATGCATGTCAAAAAGGGAAGCAAGTAAGGGCCTCGTTTAAGTCAAAGAACGTTGTTTCTACAACTAGGCCATTACAACTTTTGCACATGGACCTTTTTGGACCTTCAAGAACTATGAGTTTAGGAGGTAATTACTTTGGCTTTGTTATCGTTGATGACTATTCGAGGTTTACATGGACACTCTTTCTTGCTCATAAGTATGATGCACTTAATGCTTTTAAGAAATTCATTAAATTGGTTCAAAATGAAAAAGATTGTCACATTTCATCCATAAGAAGTGATCATGGGGGAGAATTCGATCAAGATGGCTTTGATGCCTTATGTGACGAATTAGGCATTGAGCATAACTTCTCGGCCCCCCGTACACCACAACAAAATGGCGTGGTTGAATGGAAAAATAGGTCTCTTGAAGAGATGGCTAGAACTATGCTCAATGAGGCAAACCTTCCTAAATACTTTTGGGCGGATGCCGTGAGTACCGCGTGCTACGTGTTAAATCGAGCCGTCATTAGACCGATACTCAAGAAAACGCCCTATGAACTTTACAAAGGAAGAAAGCCTAACCTCTCCTATTTTCATGTCTTTGGATGTAAAGTTTTCATTCATAATAATGGAAAAGATAACTTGGGAAAATTTGATGCTAAGTCGGATGAAGGAATTTTCTTAGGTTATTCTCTTCGTAGTAAGGCATATAGAGTGTTCAACAAGCGTACTAAGACCGTAGAGGAGTCTATTCATGTTGTCTTTGATGAATTTGATGCTCGCTTGGCGAGAAAAGGTATTGTTGATAATGTTGCAGGCTCTTATGATGATGAAGAAGAAATCGTTAAGGAAAAGGAACCAGAAGAAGAGAAAACGCAGGAACAAACGGAACTTCCTAAGGAATGGAGAACATTGAAGAACCACCCGATTGACAATGTCATTGGTGATCTAACGCAGGGAGTTTCTACTCGTAATTCTCTTAGGAACACAATTAATCACATGGCCTTTGTTTCACAAATTGAACCAACAACCGTTTTGGATGCTATTAATGATGAACATTGGTCTATGGCAATGCAAAAGGAGCTTAACCAATTTAAACACAATGATGTTTGGGAATTGATACCTAGACCTAATGATCATTCCGTTATTGGCACAAAATGGGTGTTTCGTAACAAACTCGATGAAAATGGTATAATCACTAGAAACAAAGCTAGGCTTGTAGCTAAAGGCTACAATCAAGAAGAAGGCATTGATTATGAAGAAACTTATGTACCAGTTGCACGTTTAGAAGCTATTCGTTTATTGCTTGCATTTGCATCTACAATAGATTTTAAACTTTATCAAATGGATGTTAAAAGTGCCTTCCTTAATGGTATCATTCAAGAGGAAGTGTATGTCGAACAACCCCCTGGTTTCGAAGACTATGAGTTTCCCGAACATGTCTTCAAACTCAAAAAGGCGTTTTACGGTCTCAAACAAGCACCTCGTGCTTGGTATGAACGGTTAAGCAAATTTCTTTTGGACCATGAGTTCAAACGGGGTCAAGTCGACACTACTCTTTTTATCAAGAAAGATAACCAAGACATCCTTTTGGTTCAAGTTTACGTAGATGATATCATATTCGGTGCTACTAACGAGGTTTTGTGCAGGGATTTTTCCGATATGATGCAAAGTGAATTTGAGATGTCGATGATGGGAGAATTAAAGTTTTTCCTTGGGCTACAAATTAGACAATGCAAAGAAGGGACATTCGTGTGTCAAACGAAATATTGCAGGGAATTGTTTAAGAGATTCGATGTTACCAAATCCAAATCCATTGACACACCAATGAGCACCTCTTGCTATCTCGACAAGGATGAAAAAGGTAAAGAGGTAGACATCAAACGCTACCGAGGTATGATCGGCTCTTTACTTTATCTTACTACGAGTAGACCGGATATCATGTACTCCGTTTGTATATGCGCTAGGTATCAATCTTGTCCTAAAGAGTCGCACTTGGTTGCAATCAAAAGGATAGTGCGATATCTCGCGGGCACGTTGAACGTAGGTCTTTGGTATCCCAAAGGTTCGACATGTCATCTTGTTGGCTATTCCGAATCGGATTTTGCAGGTTGCAAACTCGATAGGAAAAGTACCAGCGGTACTTGCCACTTATTCGCCACTTATTCGGTCATTCGTTAATCTCGTGGTTTAGTAAGAAACAGGTTAGTGTTGCACTTTCCACCACCGAAGCGGAATATGTCGCTGCGGGAAGTTGTTGTGCCCAAATTCTTTGGCTAAAACAACAACTAGTGGATTTCGGCCTCATATTTGATCACATCCCTATTAGGTGTGACAATATGAGCGCTATTAGTCTAACGAAGAACCCTGTTCTTCACTCGAGGACTAAGCACATAGAAATTAGGCATCACTTCATATGAGATCACGTTAAAAAGGGAGATGTCACAATTGAGTTTGTTGAAACGAAACATCAATTGGCAGACATTTTCACGAAACCCCTTAGTAGGGAGAGCTTCTTCCACATTCGGAACGAACTTGGAATTTTGGATATCTCTATGAACTAATCCATTCTTTTTATTGACTATACTAATTTGAGCGTCGGAGGCGCGATAAATTCTTTTTGCAGGGCTTTTATTGTAGGTATCTCTTCCCTTGGTATTCAATCGAATTGGACTTGATGTTTTTTTTCTTCTGTCAAACCAAATTTTAATCGATTACTCCTCGAAGAGAAATCGATTAGTCGCCTCTGTCCCTCTTAATCGATTACTAGATTCCTTTTAATCGATTAAAATCCAAAAACGTCTTTAGCGCTGATTCACTTTTAAATCGATTAATTTTGTTCAATTAATCGATTAGACTCATCTGTCCATATTAATCGATTAACCATCTCTGTTTAATCGATTAATAGTTTGAAAAGAGACGTTCGGTTCTGCTTACTTCTAATCGATTAATAAGCTTAACTTAATCGATTAGCCTCGGCTTTGTTCCCTAATCGATTAAATACTTGTGCTTAATCAATTAATAGTCGATTTTTGCCTTATATCACACCAGTCTTCGTCTTCCTCGCCATTCCCTTTTTCGAATCAGAGAAACCCTAGCTTCTTCCCTTCTCAATTTTTCTCAATCTTCATCATAAAATTCTCAAATTTCTTCCATTTTTTTGCCAAATTTCATCAATTACAAAAAGGAAGAATGCCAAGGTGCAAGAACGCTTCCTCGGGTCAAGAAACGGCGGCAAAGGAGAATGAGAGGCCATGGCGTCGTGAAGGGAGCAAGTATATTCACATTCAAACGGGTCTCGCCTTCAACACTGGAGCTTCCGTCGAGAGGTTCCACAACATCTTCCTCACGAAGGAGATCGTCTCTCCCAAGATCGTGAACAAGGACCTCTTCAAATCGGCGACCTATGCTCCGAGTAAGTCTCTGTTTCTTCAGCAAGGTTTGCTTCGTTTCATTCATTTGACGTATGAATTTTTCTGTCCAAATCTTATACGTCAATTTTATGCAAATCTTCGTACCACTAAGGGAGGTTCGCCATCTCTCATTTCCTATGTTGACGGCAAAACTGTTTTCATTGACGGTTCCGGTTTAACTTCCTTGTTTGGCCTTCATCGCGGTGAAATTACTGAAAACTTGGATGAAACATTCCAAGATGAGGCAATTTGGCGACAACTCGGGTTAGATCATCGTGACCTCAAGTTTAGAAACTCTAGCAACCCGAGGCTCATTAATCTCACTTTAATTCAACGCGTCCAAGAATACATCTTCTCATATGTTTTGTTGCCCCGTGATTCGAACCATGGCGTTGTCAACAAGGACGATATTCGTTTGTTTCACGTCCTGTTGAACGATGTCAAATTTGATTGGGTTCACTTCTTTATCGTTGCACTTAGCGATGGCACTCGTTTTTCCCATCTCCGTTTTGCCATCCCCATTATGCATATCCTTGCTCATTGCAAAATAGACTTTACTCGGGACACTCAGGTGCCGGTCAAGAAGATGTGTTTCATCACTGAAGCCAAGTTTTCCCGGATCGTGTATCGAGAGGAGGGCGATGCTACACCAAATCTGGACCTGATAGTCGCCGAAGAAGCAGTAGAAAGCCAAAACGAGAATCAAGGTGAGTCATCTCAAGCCGGAGGAAGTCGAGCCACGGAGCGCGTCACTCATCAACGGAGGACTCGTCTGAGAGAAGAAGCACCGGAACCTTCTTGGGTGAAGAAGATCTTCGATACTCTCATGTGCATCCGAGATGACGTTCGCCAGCTCAACGAGAGGATGACTCGTCTTGAGCAATCTCGCTCCTACCGTGGCCCGCGTCACAGCTTTGGCGGAGGAGCTCGTCCAGCGAACTCTCTTTGATTGTTATTTTCTCTTGACTGATTATGATACATTGTTATTTGTTATGACTCTTTTAGTGGATGATGATGTTTCCTTTCGATGATGCTAGTTGATATTAACTGTTTATGTATTAATATCATTGTTGGTGTGGCAATATTCTTCTTATTTAGAACATATTGTCCCCTTGTGGCATTTTAAGGAAAACTCTTGCCATCTTTTTTTCTTCAGTATCCCGGCATTGTTTAAGGGGGATGGTTATCGTTTGATAATGCCAAAAGGGGGAAGGAAGGATCGTTGAGAAAACTTTATTTTCAAATTTTTTTCCGCTTATTACTCCGATAATTATTTTTGCACTTCTCTAACCTTGCAGGGGGAATTATTCTTAAAAGGAAGTATTTTCTGAACTCTTACTTTGCTCTTTCTCAACTATGTTTGCCATTATCAAAAAGGGGGAAATTGTTGGACATGAGTTCAAACCCCTTTATTATTTTTTGGATTATTTTTGTTTTGATGAATGACAAACAGGATGATTAAATCGATATTCGAAAATTTTTTTTCGGATCGAGAAAAGCAAAGAAGGGCATCAAGAAGTTTGGACGATAAAATTCACGCTCACCCCTACGCAGTTTTTTGAAGTGAAGCAAAGACTCCGAAGACTTTTTATTTTTACTGAGTCTAGGAATTTTTGTAAGGATGACATTATCTTCTGCACAATCAAATTAATTTCTGAGGGATAAAAATTATTATTTTTGAGTCAGTTGAAAAATTACTTTTCCTTTGTCTAAAATATTTTTTTACTGAGTCAGTTTCAAAATAAGTGTGTCAAAATTTCTTAAAAACATTCTTTTTAAAGATTACACATTTTTTTGGTAAGAAAAATATACTTTAAATATTTTTCGTATACATCGTTTAACACACAAAATAATTTTTGGACTCACCTTTTCTCCCCTATTCAAATTCATTGAATAAGGGATATTATTTCTTTGAGGAGCGTTTCGTTATTCTCGCTGTCTCAAACAACGAGTTAGAAGCCAAAGGGCTTCCAATTGCGCTTGGCTTAGGCCCTTCATGTTTGCGCACTATTTTTTACTTTAATCGATTAATTACTCTAAAATAATCGATTAGATCCAATTTCACAGCGTTGGTTTTCTCAGGCAAATCAACTTAATCGATTAAAATTATTCATTTAATCGATTAGTTCAAACAGAACAGAATAATCGATTATTCCCTCATTTTTAATCGATTAATTCCACTTTTGGTTTCAAGCCTTTTCGCTTCTGTACACTTTAATCGATTAAAATTCCTAATTTAATCGATTAATTCTCTCTGGTACAGAACATCAGCTTTCTTCAACGGCTTTATTTTCCTCAGCCTATTTAATCCCTCATTCTCCTTCATTTCAAAACACACCTCTTGCACTCCAATATATTCTTTGAGCTATATTCATCCTTTGCTTCATCTTCCTCATCAAAATATTATTTTTGAGTTAGAAATATTTTCTTTGAGTGCTAAAGAAGTTGTCATCCATAGAGATTAAATCTTTCAAACACTACTTGCTCAATTGTGTGAGCTTTCATTCTTGTGTTGTAAACTCAATCTCTTTTGAGTGTTGTTCGTAAGACTTTTGTGACTCAAGTCTTGTTGTTGTAAGAAAGTGAGGCTTGTGTGATTCAAGTTCTCAAGTTGTACCGGTTTTTCAAGCACCCGTTGAAGCTTGAAGATTAGTAGGACTTTCGAGAGAGTCTCTCGGAAGACTAGATTAGCCACGAGGTGGTGAACCAGTATAAATCTCGGTGTTCTTCTTTCCCTTACTCTCTTTATTTTATTCCTGCGATTCTATTATTTCACACACGCAAAAAACGCACATTCTTGAGAACAACTCTATTCACCCCCCCTCTAGAGTTGCACATTTGTCTAACACTTGTAGCACCGTTAAGTTGGCCCTTTCAAGATAGCCTCATTGGCGTAGATGATGTAATTCCATATCTCAACAACCAGAGGTCGGAATGATGTAATTCCAACTCTCGGAGTTAGATATTAAAATCCTTAAAGACATATCAAAAATTTAAAAGCATTGAAAATCATTTGGTGCTTCGTTGGAGGTCAAATGAGTAAGGTAGCCAGACTGTTGGCAGAATCGCGTCTTTGACTTAGAATGGACTTATCTCCCAAACCGTAAGTCGGAATTGGGTGAAATTAGCAGCCAGACGTAGATAAAAGAGCACACTCCCAAGCTAAAAAGTTTTACCTTAAAATCAATTGTGTACCTTCCTCCGTGATCAAATCTTTGGAGCTGAAAGTTTCTCGGAAATTTTTCAGAAACTTTTCTAGTGCAACGTTTGCATCGCCGGTCCTCCAGGTAGTCATCGAGACTTAAGAAAGTCGTCGAAGCTGAGCTCCGATACCAAATGTTAGGGATGAACCGGGGGTATTCATCATATTCATTTTGAATTTGGTGAGTTGAGCAATTTGCTTAGCCAAGTACTCCACTTGGGTCTTGAGTTCTGTATTCGAGGCCCAAAGCTCGTCACTGGTGATGATTACAGAGGTGTTTGGCATCTTGAAGGGTGTGAAAGAAGAGGAAGAGAATTGGGCAGTAGCTAGAATGGTAAGAAATGATGGGTCGTTTTGGGTGAAATATGGTGTCCGAGTTAAGAGAGAAGGGTGTGGTGTCCGAGTGTAGGCTACATTATATAGGGAGAGGGGAAGGGGAAAATAATACACAATACAATGAATGTGAACATGAGGAAGTTTCCTATCTCCTTCTCTCAAATCAGTAGCATGACCTCCACTTGTTGTTGTCCTTTTGGTGGGGAGAAAATCAGGGATAAGTTGTACTTGTGGGGCTGGTGATTTGGCCACTAGTGAATGGTAAGGATAGGTGAGTGTATGTCACTTATTTGATTGGGTTTTGGGGGGGAATAATTCTGGCCAAGGGGAAAGGATTTAAAAGGGGTAAGGATGGGCTGTTTTGGAGATACTTCCTGGGCAGTATATGGGGGAAACAAAAGAGGGTTGATTAGTGTGGGTGTGGGCCATTGTGTCTTCGATTATAGTAGGTGTTTGTTCAGCCTAGTTGGGGAACACAATGGGGAAAAAGGATGGGGTTATGACATGGGATAAGAGAGGGGCTTTTTGGCTTGTATAATCGTCCAACACATGACTCTCTTAGTTGGCTATGTTTTGTTTGAAAAATGAGTCATTTTGGAGTGGAAAGTTCATCCATGATGGAAGGGGAAACATTGAAAACATTACTTGGCTAAATGGAAGACTTTATAGGGTAAAAACAACAAACTAAGGTTTTATTTTCCTTCTTTGGATCCTAATTTCGACCAAGGCATTAATATAGATGGGGAAGACTTTATTTTGGTCTAAAAGAAGAGATGAAATGCTTTTGGATATTTTGGGAGAGGTTGGGTTTAGGTGGAGCCATTCAGGGGTATAACATACTCCCCTTCATCAAAGATAGTTTGTCCTCAAACTTTTGCACTATCGTGGAAGAATTGGAGGTCATAAAAGAATTCGCGGATCAAATGGGAAACTAAACAAACCACCAATGATGGGGTTCTTTCCAGATTTAGTTGGCACACTTTTGTGTAATTTCCAGAACACGAGGACTTCATTAAAAAAGAACCTGCTTCACACATTGCTCAATGATGAGATAAGGTTGCTCTCTTCGAGCAACATATAATACTCCGGGGAATTGCTTTCTGAGTATTTCACTAGGCTCCGTTCTTCGTCTTCCATACCTATTTCAAAATGATCAAAAATAAAAGTGTCATAATCATTAGTGTTCGAAACGATGATGTGATTAGGCAACTCCGGTGCCTCTGAAATAGGTTCCTCTATGATGACTTTGTTGGGAAAAATATCATAGATTTTGATGATGATGTATTTAGAATGTAATAGGGACTTTAGGTCTCCCCCAATATTCAATGTAATGTTTCTTTTTAGAAATATTGTTAAAACCAAGTTCTTGATATTTCCAATAAGGTTATGATATTTCTTTAAGCGTTTTGATGCCTGAAGACTTAATCAAATTCAGTGATATGGAAATTGGATATCTTAATCGGAAATGCTAGAGACAAGTAAGGATTTCTCAAGCAGATGAAAATCCTCTGATCCGGAAGACTACATAAGAACCGGATGTCTCGCTACAACCCGCTGAAGGCTAAGTCACCCAAATCGGAAGACTAGCGCGGATCTCTTTCTCACCCGGAAGTCTGATAATGACTCCTCCGGATTTGTCAGCTAAGAACTGGATGCCTCAAGGAAGACCAGAATTCTCAAAAAGTGGACAAGTGAGAAAAGACTTAGAAGATTATCTAAGTCTTGAATGAAGAAATTCTACCCGTTGGTAAGGAAAAATCAATCTCTTGATTTTCAACGGCTAGATTGAAGATAATTATGCTGATTCAAGAACAAATGACTCGAAGACAAAGTCTGAACCTCTAAGAATTGAAGAACCTGTCCAGAATTCCTAAACAAGCACTAGAAGACAAACAGAGTAAAGTTCTACAGTCCAGAATACTTGAACAGCAGCTAGAAGACGGACTCTATGAAAAAAAGAATCTCTCCTTTAACAAATGGGTATGTCCAAACACCCATTCCACTGAGGAATCTTCAAATCACAATCTTCATTCAAAATTGAAGCCAGCAAATGCAATGGATAGTCTATTATGATTCAACGAATAGATTATCCAATCCAGCTATAAATAGCATCCTTGGAAGACTGGAGAAAAAACAATGAGATACAACAACACAACGAAGCAATCTCTAACAACAAAGCTATCTCATTCACAGTTAGCACAAAAAGCTTGATAAAGAGAGATTTCTAAACTCCTTATCCAGAAGCAAACTTCTCCTCCTTCCAAAGAGCTATAGTGTAAACACTTGAAGGTTTCTTTGCCTCAAGCACCACACCACGTTGAAGGATATTACTTTTGATCAAACTTATTGATTAAAAGGGGGTAGGTCAACTCTCTTACAAGTTGATCTTGTAAGTCCTATTGTTCGGATCTTGCAGTTGTTGAAGAAGCTTGACCTTCGAAGAAACAACAAAGCCAGCACGAGTGCAGTAGCAACATTGGTCTTGTGAAGATATACCGTGCAGAAATTCACACAAGTGTAATTGTTGGTTCATTATTCAACAACCAACTACATAGTGGATTTTGAGGACGTAGAAGGATTACCCCACCTTCGAACCTCGTTAAAGTTTGCGTGTCTCTCTCTTTTATCTTTATTCTTACTTGCAATTATATTAACCGTGAAAACTAACCCATCCATATTGATTACTGCTCACTCTACCCACCAAATTCCGCACACAATCTAAAGTTCACAAGGACTCTAGATTAAAACTCATTTTCACGTTTTCAAAAGAAACGAAAAAGATTTTAAATCTGTAACAAAGTCTATTCACCCCCCCCCCTCTAGACTTTGTATTTCACCACTTTGGGACCACCAATTGGTATCGGAGCTAACTTCTCACTATCTACGTTTAGATTAACGAGAAGCGATCATAATGGTGAACAATATGGATCACGGTTTGCCCAAGTTTTCTCTCTTAGGTTATGATGATTGGAAGATCATGATGGAAGCACATCTCTACGCTCTACATGACTGCATGTGGATGGTGCTTGAGGATGGACCCTTGAAAATCCAAATGGAGAATCCTGAGAGGAATCCAGCAACTCCTGATGTAATCCAGTACATTCCAAAGCCCAAGGAAAAATGGGATGATAGAGATTGTAAAAAGCACAATCTGGACAACGTCGCCAAAGCAGCCATCTTCAAGACACTTGATCCCATCACCTTCTCCAAAATCAAGCATCTCAAGACTGCCATGGAAATATGGCAAGGTCTTGGGAAGCTATGTGAGAGATCAGAGGACTTGAGAAAGCAGAAGATAGAAGTCCTACTTGAGAAGTTCAAAGGCTTCAAAATGCTTCCCGGAGAATCATTTGATATGTTGGATGAAAGGTTCCACAAAATCTTGAATGATCTTGCCTCACTTAACCACGTTCTTTCTCCCAAAGAAAAGAATGTAAGGTTGCTGAGATCACTCCCAACTGAGTGGTACACCAAAGCCACAGCCATGGAAGAAGGAAGAAACCTGGAAAACTACACTATTCAAGGTCTCCTTGATGAACTCAGAACCAATGAGCACGAGCTGAAAAAGAAGAAGGAAGAACAAGTCACTCCCTTCCCCACGACATTGATGACAAATTCAATGTTAGAATAAAGGCCCAACGCTAGAGGGGGGGTGAATAGCGTTTAAAACAAAATCGCGGGAAATTAAAATGAGAGCGTTAAAGTAAAGAGCGTAAAGAAGGAGCACACCGGATTTTATCCTGGTTCACCACAACGTGTGGCTAATCCAGCCCCCCGAGAGACTCTCTCGAGCTACACTAACTCCGTTAAGCTTAAGGGTGCTTAACAAACCGATACAACTTGAGAACCCGAGTCACACGAGCCTCAACACCTTTGCTCGGAGATACCGCACTCCAAGACTTCTCACGAAGGAACAAGGAACTTCCTTCGAGTTTACAACAAGGGAACAAACTCCCTTAAAGTGTATGAAAACACTTAAACACTCAGGAATAAAACTCTCACAAAGAGTAGATATGAGTGAACTAGTAAACGCTCAAGAACACGACAATTTCTTCAAGTATTGGCTCTCAAATAGCTAAGAAAAATGGGAATGCTTATGCAATGAAAGAGTATTGAAATGTTGAAGAATTATGTGTTAAAAGAGAGGATTTGGGTGCCATTTTATAGCCCAAAATGGGATAAACCCGTTGCTAGAATTTCCAACAGGATGAAGACAAATTTTTCAGGGACACAGGCTGATAGTCGATTGTCAAACCATGATAATCGATTATCCAAAGATTCCCTATCCAAAAATTTAAAAATCTATCCGTTGGAGGACAACGGTAACCCAGATAATCGATTGTCAACAAGTGATAATCGATTATTGGTCCTCTCAGAAGATTCTGGGTTTTGGCTGCAAAGGCTGATAATCGATTATTGCAAAGCTGATAATCGATTATTGCGTGCTTCAGAACTTTGGAAGTTCAAAGCTGCAGTGGCTGATAGTCGATTGTCACTAAGGTGATAATCGATTATCACCCAGCTAAAGTTTAGCCAGCTGAAACCCGTTTTTGAAAAACCGATGTCCAAAAACGAAGTGTTCCCAAAAGTAAAAACCAAGTTTGAAAAATATTGTATATGGTATAAAATAGTGAAAACAAGACTTGTTTGGTAAAAACGAAGTCCTCAAGGTCGTAAATCACGTGCGTACGGTTTTGACCGTTTTTCACATGTTAGACCGATTGACCAAGATTCAAAAGTGGTTTTTATAAAATAATTATTCGGGAACCTTTAAAATATGCTCAGAGATAAAAACAGGGTTAAAAATATTGAAAACTACAGAGTTGGTTCGGGCGCCAAAGACCGAACGCCGAAAACCGAATGTCGAAAGCCGAGCGCCGACTTAGGTGGTTTTGGTTCTGAGCAAAGACCAGGGATTTTTAACAATAAAAGAAGTCATCAAAAATGTTTGTTTTGATGCACAAAAAATGTTTTATGGTTTGTAAAAATTGTTTTGACTTTTTGAGAACCGAGACTTGAATAAATTGTCGGTTTTGATCACAAAAGACCGACTCGACTAAGTCTTCAATTCTTGATCTTGTCCTTGAGTCTTTTAGGTCTTGTTCCAAGCCATTCTTCACGCCTTGAGTTATTCAACGAAACTCTTCATATCCACGGCGGTTTGGCAATTATCAAAATCTGTCAGAAATGAACACGACTTTAGTTTAACGTACAAAGTGTGTTCCAACAAGTTTTATGCCTACAACTATGATTACAATCCCAACAAGTTTAGAGCTGCAAGGAAGATTCCCTGCAACTTCAAACTTGATGTAGGGACACACACCATTAACTACTCCGGACCCAAACTTAATTGGGTACCAAAATCTTCCTCCTCCTAATACAGGAAGCCGCTAAGTACCCAGGTGTCTGGTACTTAGACAGTGGCTGTTCAAGACACATGACGGGTGATGCGAGCCTTTTGAGCAATCTAACTCCCTATGATGGTCCAAGAGTTACTTTTGGAGGAAGCAATGATTTCGGCCTCACTAAAGGGCTAGGAAATCTGGTGTACAAGGGACTAACCATCCAAGCTGTATCTTATGTTGAAGGACTCAATTATAACCTTCTTAGCATAAGTCAGTTTTGTGATAAAGGTTACTCCTTGGAATTCTGCAAGAATATGGCATCTCTCAAGAACATCTCCACAAATGAAGTCATTCTCACTCGGAAGAGAATCAGAAACATCTATGAAGTAATATGGAGCGATGTCAAGGAAGCATGTCTAATCAGCAAAGGTGACACTAACCTTCTATGGCTTTGGCATAAGAGGTTGAGTCATCTCAACTTCAAAACCCTCAACAAGATGTCCAAAGAAGAGTTAGTAGAAGGTCTTCCCAAAGCTGCATTCAGAAAGGAAAGTATTTGTGATGCTTGCCAAAAAGGAAAGCAAGTCAAGTCCACCTTCAAGGCAAAATCAGCACCCTCAACTACAAGGATATTAAGTCTTATTCACATGGACTTATTTGGCCCTGTTACACCAATAAGTCTAAGTGGAAAGAAATATGTCCTGGTGATAGTTGATGATTACTCAAGATACACGTGGACAATCTACCTCAACAGCAAGAAGGAGACTCAAGGGAAACTCACCAACTGCATGAAGCTGATTCAAAACCAAGCAAGTCAGACCATTCAGAAGATCAGATCTGACAAAGGCACAGAATTCCTAAATGAAATCATCATTCACTACTGTGAAGAAAACGGAATTCTTCACCAGACATCCGTAGCAAGGACACCTCAACAAAATGGTGTAGCTGAAAGAAGGAACAGAACCCTGAAGGAAGCAGTGAGAACCATGCTAGCAGAAGCTTCCTTACCAAAGAGGTTCTGGGCTGAAGCTGTTAACACAGCCTGCTATACTCAAAATAGGAGTATGATTTATAAAAGGCACAACAAAACTCCCTATGAACTGTGGAACGGGAGAAAGCCTAATATATCATATTTCCATATTTTTGGGAGCAAGTGCTTTGTGTTAAACAACGGGAAGGATCATCTGAACACTTTTGATGAAAAATCAGATGAAGCCATCTTCCTTGGATACTCTATGATGAGCAAGGCATTCAGAGTTTTCAACAAAAGAACCATGATCACGGAAGAGTCAATACATGTTATTTTTGATGAAAAACATGTGGTTGACAAGCCGTCAAAGCATGACCATGAGGTTCTGGATCTATCAGACAAGGATGAAGAAGTCAATGAAGGAGATAGAATGAAGCCCACGGAGTTCATTCCATTCAAAACTCTGCCTCTGAAGACTTCACAAAGAAATCCGGATTTAGACAGTGTTGAGCCCTCCGGAAATTTTGGCTAGCCTTCCAATATTCCGGATCTCTCAAACGGCGATAATTCCGGAAATGGCGACCCAGTGCGAATCCATCCGGAAACAACAACAACTTCTGTTCTTCAACCAGAAGCTGGACTAAATCAACCAGTCAATCCCAATCAACACAATCTTCATTGGTTAAGGAATCATCCTCCTCAACAGATTATCGGAGATATTCAATCTGGTATTCGCAAGTGGGAGATTGTTGTATTTAAGTGCCCTAGCGGCAATCAAATACCTATGTAACTGTACACTTTATCATGAATGAAAGGCCTTGTAGTATGTTTTATATCTCGTGTAACATAACATAGCTTCAGTCCATAGACGATAACGCTTCAGTAACATAGATGAGGACTACGATGTTCTGATTATGAGACTATTACTTCTTGTTGAAGGCTATGTCTAGAATATCTCTAGTCGCACTTTATGATAATACAGACGTCATAACGTATCAAGACTAGTACGTACGAGATGAGATAGTTGCGTCTCATAGACTATAGGTATTGTGATATCTTAATCTGTACGTAGGTGCATATTATATTGATAATATGTGACTGGATTGACCCATCTTGAGAATACTGCATGGATCTACAGTAATGTGTTTATCAGTATTCTCAAATCGACCTTGCTATAACTATCCTCAGACTTGAAGTTATTGCATTCTCTGATATGTGGGGCCGTATGCTTTGATTCATAACTAATGCTATCTGAATGGTAGACGTACAGTTATGCGTTGGGTATGCCGCTAAGCATATTTAGAGATGTGAATAACAGATACAGGATCTGTCCCTTCTACTGTATAGAAGTATAATGTCAATGGGCCCACTGAATAGTAGGACTTGGGAAAGTGCATGGCCATGCCCAGATATGTCGCTATCTAGAGACTGATAAATATCTGATCCCTGCCAGTCTACTTGAGATTCAGTAATAGCTGATTTAACTGTACAAGGATACACATCCCATGCCTTGTGTTAAATCATGACATTTAGGACAGAAGGATAATAGTTATAGAACGTCTTGTGTCGTAGAAGGTATTGATGAGATGAACGTCTTTTTCATAATCTAGGGATAATAATGTGTTGCTAGATACCGCTTATTATCTATGATATTAATTTTATTAATATCATTGCCAGTGTTATGGATACCTAAAGGGTCACACACTTAGGACTTGTAAGGGAGTAGTATACTACACTAGTGGGAGTAATATTAAATATATAGTTGTGATAATTTTATATATATATATATATATATATATGTATTTCGAAAAATACATATGTATTTTAAAATTATATTTTGTTTGTGTCATTTTAATTATATGATAATTATATTTTTGACAAAACAAATTTTATTTTATATATATATATATATATATATATATATATATATATATATATATATATATATATATATATATATATATATATATATATATATGTATGTATGTATGTATGTATGTATGTAGCGCCGATATATATATACATATATATATATATATATATATTACTTTTATTTTCATCATTTTAATTATATGATAATTATTGATGTCAAAATAAAATATGATATATTATAAATTGCTATGGCCGAAAATATCAAAGGGAAAATACAAGACATAAATTGTTTTTCTACCTAATGATATATTTGATTTTATAATCAAATATTTGATTAACAAAAGTATGCTTGTCTTGTTGTGTTGGTTGGGGACATTACACTAATCTCATTTTGTTTTTGTCCCTAAGAAATTTCCTAGCATTTTCTTAATATATTATATTATATATAATGTGAGTATCCCTCCCCATTTTAGTAGAGTAATTTTCGGCCATTACAAAGAAGAGAGAAGAAAATTATATTTTGTGTTCAAAGTTATTTTTCTAAAGTGTTAGAAATATACACAAAATATTATAAACAAATATTTATAAGATAAATATTTTACTATATATTTATTACTCCCAAAGTAGTATTATTATAGTTTTTACTATCCTATATTAAACTTGCTAGCACAAGTTTAATCTTGGACTCCGGAGCAAGTTCGTGTGGATACGTTGGAGGCTTCATACGTTTGGCGCTACGTTCATCTCCTCAAAACCATCCCCGACCGTTCCTCCGTTCTCCGTTTTCACCGTTAAGGTAAATTTCTTACTATAGCTAGTAATTTACGTAAGTTGTTCTTGGGTGGAATCGAGTTTTGGACTATAAATTTTTGTTTTCCGCTGCGTTATCCAAGCCTCGTTTCCCAACAGTGGTATCGGAGCCGGCTTACGAAGTTACTAGTTTAGTAGTTTTTACCGTTATTGTTTTTGTAGATTAGTCAATAAATTTTGGAGACAAAAATTTATCCCATTAAAAATATAATTAGGTGGCCATATTTAGATACTGGACCTAATATAATTTTGTTCAGTAATTTTCGGAATTACTGTTTGGGGTATTTTTATATTATTCTTATTAAGTAGTTTATGCGTAAATACTTGTTATTTGTGCCATAAATACTTAATATTTATGAAAATTAGATTTTATATTTTCTGGGAAGTATTTGACATGTCAATATAACTCAGAAATTTTAAAATCGATTTTTGGAATTAATTTCCTATTTTTCTATTTTTAAATTCGTTTATTGAATAGAAAATGGGAAAACTTATTTTTGACGATCAAAAATTAATTTTAATTCATAATAAGTTGCGACCAGAGATTTGAAGCTTGTATAAAAATTTTCATAATTTTTAAACACGTAAAAGTATTTATTTTGTATTTTTGAAGTAATTGGATCGGTACTATTCACTAGTCCGATTTTAATTATTTTAAATTGCAAAATTAATATTTTAAATTCTAGAAAAATCATATTCTGGTTCTGGAACTTATTTTTGACTTGGAAAATAAATTTTGATATTTTTGGAATTTCGAAATATTTTTCACAATATAATTTCGGTTTTCTATCTTTGAAAAATGGTTTTCAAAATTTTAAATTTTATTCATTCTGGAATTTTAGGATTTCCAGATTAATAAAGTTTACTGGGAGTCTCCAATAATTATTTGCTAATTTAGAAAACATATATATATTTAATTCGAAATAAAAGCCCTCTTTCGAATTTAAATATATATAAATACGGTAAATATAAAATATTTTATTTTCTGGAATTTAGAAAATCTAATTTCTAACATTCTGTAAATTTAAAGTATTTTATGATTTTAATTAAATTACTTGCTAGTTTAATTAATTTATTGTTGATAGTTTATTCCGTAGAATAGAATAAACTAGGTCTGGGGCGAGCGCGGTTCGCCCGGTGTATGCTTTAATATATATGATGTGATGCATGTGATGCTTGTATGTATTATTGCATGGTGGATGATTTTGGCTTAGTTATATTTGTTGTAATTTTAAATACGGCCTGCGTGTCGTGCCTCATCTCTATACTCTGGATGTAATTCTCTTCTTTACCTCAAATATTCTTTTCTCTCGAAAATTATAAGAAGACAAGAAGACGAAGTCCGTTCGTGATAGAGAATCCTAAGGAAGACGTGATGGGCCGGAGATAGAGATCTCTTGATCAAGGCGCTATCGTTTGTTTTTCTTTAGGAGTCACAATCATTTCACGTTTTACTTATTATGCATGTGATGTATGATTGAATGTATGCATGTATGTGATTTTCGCTAGTGCATACGCGCGGTGTATGCCATAGGCAAGACTGCGTTATAAATCCCTCATAATTTTAAGTCTGTGCCACCCCGACGCCCCGTCACTCGTCAAACCCAATTTAGATCGGTAACGGACTCACCCAAGTGAGATGCCCGGTTTACGTTGGTTAGGCGCAAAACCCGTAACTAGGGTACTGACTCGCCCCGGGTTAGTCTTAACTAAGTCTTGGTCATAAGGATGAGAGACTTAGGGCACTGCGGTAGGATCAATAAATAAAATCAGATCATCCAACCAGAGTTGTAAATTGTTACAATTGGAATTTATTCCTACCAGAAATAATTTAACTGTAGGGCAAGAAGCAAAGCACAACTATAGTTAAATGAAATATGGATCTGGCCCAATTAAGAATTTTATTTAAAAGAATCCACCGAACCAAGAGTTGTAATAACGATTGCAATTGGAATGAATTCCTACCTAAATAATTTAACTGTAGGGCAAGATGCAAAGCACAACTATAGTTAAATAAAATATGGATCTTGGCCCGCTAGGGTATTCTTCAAATAGAAACCCCAAGTCAATAGGTTCCGTACCTGAGGGTAGTTGACTTGTTAGAAATAGTGGGAGAGTATTTAATAAAGACCTATTAGATACTTAATTCATGATAATAACTATCTTCGCAAAATTCTGTAGATGGCAAACAACAACACAAACAACCTCGCCCTGCGTTCCATTCTGGATAAAGATAAATTGAACGGAACAAACTTTGTTGACTAGCAACGCAATCTCTGCATTGTTCTCCGCATGGATGAGAAAGAGTATGTGCTTGAAAAGCCCATTCCTCCTGCCCCTCCCGCTAACGCCCCGAAAGCGGTCAAAGATGCCTACGAGAAACACGTTAAGGATGACAACCAGGTTAGCTGTGTCATGCTGGCTACCATGATACCCGAGCTGCAAAAACAGCACGAGGACATGAAGGCCCACGAGATGATCGTGGCCTTGCGGCAGCTATACCAGGGGCAATCCAAGCATGAACGTTTTCTCGTGAGTAAGGCTCTCTTTAGTTGCAAGCTCTCTTCAGGGAACCCGGTCGGTCCGCACGTTCTCAAAATGATTGGTTACATAACCAATCTGGGGAAACTCGGGTTCTCCTTGCAGAAGGAGTTGGCAACGGACCTGATCCTGCAGTCGCTCCCTGAGCTGTATAAGGGTTTTGTCATGAACTACATGATGCATTATCTTGACAAACCCCTTCCGGAGCTTCTTAAAATGCTCCAGACTGCAGAGGAGAACCTTACTAAGGGAAAGGGTGCTTCTGTCCTTATGGTCCAAGGCGGAAAGGGGAAGCCGAAGAAGGGGATTAAGATTAAGGCTAGGACGGTCGGAAAGCCTAAATCGAAGTCCACTTCATCTGCAACCCAGAAACCCATAGGAGGAGTTGCAAAGGGCAAATGTCATCACTGTGGTAAGGCAGGCCACTGGAGAAGAAACTGCAAGACATACCTCGCAACCAAGAAGAAGGAAGGTACGACCATTTCTTCTGAGGTGTATGTTATAGAAGTTAACATGTCTATATCTTCATCATGGGTACTAGATACTGGATGTGGGTCTCATATCTGTACTACCATGCAGGGACTGAAGCAGAGTAGACGGTTAGCTCGAGGCGAGATTGAACTCCGAGTCGGCAATGGTGCACCTGTTGCAGCTTTGGCAATCGGAACTTATAGTTTAGTCTTGCCTAGTGGTCTAATGTTGGAATTAAACGGTTGCTTGTACGTTCCTGCAATTAGCAGAAACATTATTTCTGTTTCATGTCTTGATAAGAGTGGTTTCATCATTTCTATTAAAGACAAGTCCCTTTCCGTTTACAAAAAGAATGTTTTCTATGCTAATGCCAACATGACCAATGGGTTATATGTCCTTGACTTGGACATGCCTGTCTATAACATATCAGCCAAGAGGAACAAACCGAACGGTTTGAACCAAACATACCTATGGCATTGTAGGTTAGGCTATATAAACGAGAAACGCATATCCAAGCTACATCGGTTGGGAATGCTGGAGTCATTTGATCTTGAATCATATGGCACATGCGAATCTTGTTTATTGGGTAAGATGACCAAATCTCCTTTCACCGGACACGGTGAAAGAGCTGGTGATCTTTTGGCACTCATTCATAGTGATGTGTGCGGGCCTTTCAATACAACTGCACGAGGTGGTTATTCATACTTCATCACTTTTACTGATGACCTCAGTAGATATGGCTATGTGTATCTCATGAAACATAAGTCAGAATCCTTTGAAATGTTCAAAGAATTCAGGAATGAAGTTGAAAAACAACTTGGCAAAAGTATTAAAACACTACGATCTGATCGAGGTGGAGAATACTTAAGTGGTGAGTTCGATGACTATCTTAGAGAGCATGGGATTTTATCCCAACTCACACCTCCTGGGACTCCATAATGGAATGGTGTCTCTGAAAGGAGGAATCCAACCCTGCTTGACATGGTTCGTTCTATGATGGGTCATTCGACTCTACCAGAATCATTCTAGGGGTATGCGCTGAGCACTGCAATATATACTCTTAACCGAGTTCCAACCAAGGCGGTTGAAGGAACACCATACCAGCTATGGACGGGCAAATGCCCGGTTCTGTCACACTTAAAGATTTGGGGCTGTGAGGCTTATGTCAAACGTCTTTTGACGAATGGCAAGCTTGACGCCAAGTCTGATAAGTGTTTCTTCGTGGGATACCCAAAGGAAACTCGAGGGTATTCATTCTATCACCCTATCGATAAGAAGGTATTCGTTGCTCGCAATGGTGTCTTCCTCGAGAAGGAATTTCTCTCCATCTCAACTAGCGGGAGAAAGATAGAGCTCGAAGAAATTCGAGACGACGAAGAAACTACCGCGCCGGTTCTGGAACATGAGCTAGAGGAACAAACTGTTGTACCTCAAAATGCTCAAGATACACAAGAACCCCGTAGGTCTAACCGGTTACGCACACAACCTGAAAGGTATGGATTCCTCCTAACCTTTGAGGGTGACGTAATGCTTATCGACCAGGATGAGCCGGAGACCTACCTCGAGGAAATCAGTTGTCCCGAGGCTGAGGAATGGCATCAAGCCATGCAGTCCGAAATGGATTCCATGTACACCAACCAAGTATGGACTTTGGTTGATGCACCCGAAGGGATCAAACCCATTGGGTGCAAATGGGTCTTCAAAAAGAAGACTGACATGGATGGTAAGGTGCAAACCTTCAAGGCACGATTGGTAGCAAAAGGATATCGTCAAATACATGGTATCGACTATGACGAAACTTTTTCTCTAGTTGTCATGATTAAATCCATTCGGATCTTACTTGCTATCGCAGCATACCATGATTACGAAATCTGGCAGATGGACGCCAAAACGGCTTTCCTTAATGGAAACCTCCTTGAGGATGTCTTTATGACACAACCTGAAGGGTTTTGTGCTCCTGAAGAATCCACCAAGGTATGCAAGTTGCAGCGATCAATCTACGGATTGAAGCAAGCCTATTAGAGTTGGAACATCCGCTTTCACGAAACTGTCATCGGCTTTGGTTTTGAAAGAAATTCGGATGAATCTTGTGTATACAAGAAGGTCAGTGGGAGTGCTGTAGTCTTCCTTGCTCTGTATGTTGATGACATACTGCTCATAGGAAACGATATTCCTACTTTAACCACCATCAAAACGTGGTTCAGTAAGAGTTTCTCTATGAAGGACTTGGGAGATGCCAGTTATGCACTTGGCATAAGGATCTATAGGGATAGATCACGGAAGCTGTTAGGTCTCAGTCAAAGTACATACATAGACAAGGTCCTTGCTAGATTCAGCATGTCTGAGTCGAAACGAGGAAGTTTGCCTATGGCTCAAGGCACGAGTCTTTCCAAGACTCAGGGTGCTTCCACTCCGGAGGAAGTAGAACGCATGAGAAATGTTCCTTATGCGTCGGCCATTGGATCCATCATGTATGCGATGGTATGTACGAGACCTGATGTCGCCTTTGCTCTGAGTGTCACGAGTAGATACCAGTCCAACCCTGGCGAAAGCCATTGGACGGCTGTGAAGAACATCCTTAAATACTTCCGTAGGACTAAGGATGCCTTCTTGGTATATGGCGGAAAAGAAGAGCTCAGTATTGTTGGATATACTGATGCAGCTTCCAAACTGATAGAGATGACTTCAAGTCGCAGGCAGGGTATGTGTTTTGTTTGAATGGCGGAGCTGTTACCTGGAAGAGTTACAAGCAAGATACTACCGTTGATTCCACTACAGAAGCAGAGTACATGGCTGCAGCCGAGGCAGCCAAGGAAGGTGTGTGGCTCAAGAATTTTATTACTGAGCTTGGAGTGGTCCCTAGCATCAAGAACCCTATACCGTTGTTTTGCGACAACAATGGGGTAATTGCACAAGCGAAAGAACCTCGGTCTCACCAGAAGACCAAACACATCGTTAGACGTTATCACATCATACGAGAAATCGTTGCATGTGGGGACGTTGAGATTTGCAAGATAGGTACAGACAACAATATCGCGGATCCGTTGACGAAGGCTTTGGGAAAGCCTAAACACGAGAGTCATACGTGGTCCATGGGCATTCGAGAAATGCTTGATTGGCCTTAGGGCAAGTGGGAGATTGTTTTATTTAGGTGCCCTAGCGGCAATCAAATACCTATGTAACTGTACACTTTATCATGAATGAAAGGCCTTGAAGTATGTTTTATATCTCGTGTAACATAACATAGCTTCAGTCCATAGACGATAGCGCTTCAGTAACATAGATGAGGACTACGATGTTCTGATTATGAGACTGTTACTTCTTGACGAAGGCTGTGTCTAGAATATCCCTAGTCGCACTTTATGATAATACGGACGTCATAACGTATCAAGACTAGTACGTACGAGATGAGATAGTTGCGTCTCATACACTATAGGTATTGTGATATCTTAATCTGTACGTAGGTGCATATTGTATTGATAATATGTGACTGGATTGACCCATCTTGAGAATACTGCATGGATCTACAGTAATGTGTTTATCAGTATTCTCAAATCGACCTTGCTATAACTATCCTCAGACTTGAAGTTATTACATTCTCTGATATGTGGGGCCGTATGCTTTGATTCATAACTAATGCTATCTGAAATACTGGTAGACGTACAGTTATGCGTTGGGTATGCCGCTAAGCATATTTAGAGATGTGAATAACAGATACATGATATGTCCCTTCTACTGTATATAAGTATGATGTCAATGGGCCCACTGAATAGTACGACTTGGGAAAGTGCATGGCCATGCCCAGATATGTCGCTATCTAGAGACTGATAAATATCTGATCCCTGCCAGTCTACTTGAGATTCAGTAACAGCTGATTTAACTATACAAGGATACACATCCCATGCCTTGTGTTAAATCGTGACATTTAGGACAGAAGGATAATAGTTATAGAACGTCTTGTGTCGTAGAAGGTATTGATGAGATGAACGTCTTTTTCATAATCTAGGGATAATAATGTGTTGCTAGATACCGCTTATTATCTATGATATTAATTTTATTAATATCATTGCCAGTGTTATGGATACCTAAAGGGTCACACACTTAGGACTTGTAAGGGAGTAGTATACTACACTAGTGGTAGTAATATTAAATATATAGTTGTGATAATTTTATATATATATGTATTTCGAAAATACATATGTATTTTAAAATTATATTTTGTTTGTGTCATTTTAATTATATGATAATTATATTTTGAAAAAACAAATTTTATTATATATATATATATATATATATATATATATATATATATATATATATATATATATATATATATATATATATATATATATATATATATATGTAGCGCCGAATGTGTGTGTGTGTATATATATATTATTTTATTTTTCATCATTTTAATTATATGATAATTATTGATGTCAAAAATAAAATATGATATATTTCAAATATGTGATGTACGAAATTTCAAGAGGAAAATCCAAGACCATTTTGATTTTATACATAAAGTATTTTTTAATGTCAAATTAATATATTTGATTATTATTTGATGTAGGGATTCTATTTTGTTTTGTAGCTAAGATATTAAACATTTACACATGGTGTTAAGACAGGGGGGGTTCAGATGAGAATGCACCTTGGTGAAAGAAATAAGAATAAAATCTAGCCTTTAGATTTGATGCATCGTGCGGCTCAGATTGCATCCTGCACTCAGATTTTGAGATTATGCATTTTCAAGGGATTATGGTGCATTTCTACATGATGCATTTTCAAACCATTTTGGTGCATCTAATTTTGATGCAATCCTAACCCTTAGATCTCACAATCTAATGTACCAGATTCATTCTTATTTCTTTCATAAGATCGCATTCTCACCTGAACCAAAATAGTTAAGACATATACATGGACTTATGCTTAACATTAATTTCCTAGCAATTTCCTAAATATACTTTATTATAAAATGAGGTCTTGATTTTGAAAAACACATCTCAAATTTTCGGCCATCCCATTTTAGAGAGAAGAAAAAAAAATCCTATTTTGTGTTCAAAATTATTTTTCTAAAGTGTTAGAAATATACACAAAATATTATAAAGAAATATTTATAAGATAAATATTTTACTATATATTTATTACTCCCAAAGTAGTATTATTATAGTTTTTACTATCCTATATTAAACTTGCTAGCACAAGTTTAATCTTGGACTCCGGAGCAAGTTCGTGTGGATACGTTGGAGGCTTCATACGTTTGGCGCTACGTTCATCTCCTCAAAACCATCCCCGACCGTTCCTCCGTTCTCCGTTTTCACCGTTAAGGTAAATTTCTTACTATCGCTAGTAATTTACGTAAGTTGTTCTTGGGTGGAATCGAGTTTTGGACTATAAATTTTTGTTTTCGCTGCGTTATCCAAGCCTCGTTTCCCAACAGCTTGTTCATTAATCTTGTTCATTAATCTTGGCGCATTCTTCATATGGTACGGCATGTTCATTTAGGCATATCTAGTAGATATGACCATAGCCACAACACTTGTAGCACCGTTGAGTTGGTCCTTGCAAGATAGGCTCATTGGCGTAGATGATCTCTAGATTTTTGAGGTATCTTTGGACATCCATGTTGTACCCGAGACCCGGGGTCTTATCGAGTAGCTATTTTGTGGCGGATTTGCGGAAGGAAATGGATGATGGAATTGAAGGGGTGAAATATGGAGTGTGGAAAAGAGTTTTTTTTGGTGTTTTTAATGAGAGAAAAGAATAAGTTTAAGAAGAAGAAATGGTGAGGAATGAAATGGACAGAAATAAAGTGAAGGGATAAACCAAGTTGGTGTTAAGAGATATGACACACTCTTATCTTAACTTGGGGCTTTTATCTTCTTTTACACATTAATAATCACTACTAATGTATAAAGTTAGACTCCTAACACGCACTCAAAAGTAGCCAACTTTAGAGATATTTCATTAGGAAATTTGGTTAAAATAGCATCACACTATTTTAAAGAATTACTCAAAGAGTAAAACAAAGAAATTTTTATTCAATCCATGGCCCCCTTACAATGGCCATATGGCTGTGTATATATAGGCCACAATGGAGGGGAAGTACAACAACAAATAAATAAAAATACAATAAAGGAAACTTCCTACTTCTTTCCTAAAAATCAAAGATTAATGTCCATCCATGTGAGCTGATTTTCCAAGATGCTTCTCCTGATTTTGGGCTGATCTTCCTTGGGTTTATTTAAGGAGAAATTTCATGCATATAAGAAAGAAAACAAAGGGAAATCAAGCTCTAGACTTTTGTGAATAAAATGCCAAAATAGAACTATTCATTCAATGACTTTGTTTGTGATTTTTGTTCCTTTGTTTCAAAAGTGATCATGATTTTGCTTTGTGAAACCAAAGACTTTATTCTTTGTTGAAAATCAAGGGATAATTTCAGCTTTATTTCCAAGCTTAGAAAAGCCAAACAAGAATTGAATAACTTTGAGTTTCAAGGTTCAGGGATGTAGAATAATCGATTAATATCTCTCGGTAATCGATTAGCAAGATTTGGTTCCAAACCGGAAATATTCAAAGACGCCCAATAATCGACTAACACTGAAGCACAATCGATTAACACGGCTTGCACCAAAACTGGGTATTTTTCAGAGTACACGGATAATCGATTATTAGTTTCAAGATAATCGATTGTTGGAGGTTGCTAATTTGCGACAAGAAATCAGAAGGATAAAATAGTCGATTATCAGTTGTGTATAATCGATTATTCAGACTTTCAGGATCAGGATGGGAAGAGAAAGAAGGAAAGGCATTATTTGGATAAAAGGATTTGAAAAGAAAACAAGCAAAGGTTTTAAAAGATAACAAGAAACTAAGGTTTGACTTGTCTTCCTTTGGTTTCATTTTTGACCTGGAGTTAAAAATTGATGGGAAAGACTTTATTTTGAATTAAGAAAAAGAAAGAAGACTTTTGGATATTTGGGAGAGGGTGGTTTTGCTTGAGCCATCCGGGGGTACATCAATCCATATCTCAACAACCAGAGATCGGAATGATGTAATTCCAACTCTCGGAGTTAGATATTAAAATCCTTAAAGACATATCAAAAATTTAAAAGCATTAAAAATCATTTGGTGCTTCGTTGGAGGTCAAATGAGTAAGGTAGCCAGAATGTTGGCAGAATCGCGTCTTTGACTTTGAATGGACTTATCTCCCAAACCGTAAGTCGGAATTGAGTGAAATTAGCGGCAAGATGTAGATAAACAAGCAAAATCCCAAGCTAAAAAGTATTACCTTAAAATCAATTGTGTACCTTCATCCGTGATCAAATCTTTGGAGCTGAAAGTTTCTCGGAAATTTTTCAGAAACTTTGCTAGTGCAACGTTTGCGTCGCCGGTCCTCCGGGTAGTCGTTGAGACTTAAGAAACTCGTCGAAGCTGAGCTCCGATACCAAATGTTAGGGATGAACCGAGGCCCGGTATTCATCATATTCATTTTGAATTTGGTGAGTTGAGCAATCTGCTTAGCCAAGTACTCCACTTGGGTCTTGAGTTCTGTATTCGAGGCCCACAGCTCTTCATTGGTGATGATTACAAAGGTGTTTGACATCTTGAAGGGTGTGAAAGAAGAGGAAGAGAATTGGGCAGTAGCTAGAGTGGTAAGAAATGATGGGTGGTTTTGGGTGAAATATGGTGTCCGAGTTAAGAGAGAAGGGTGTGGTGTCCGAGTTAAGGCTACATTATATAGGGAGAGGGGAAGGGGAAAACAATACACAATACAATGAATGTGAACATGAGGACACTTCCTATCTCCTTCTCTCAAATCAGTAGCATGACCTCCACTTGTTGTTGTCCTTTTGGTGGGGAGAAAATCAGGGATAAGTTGTACTTGTGGGGCTGGGTTTTTGGCCACTAGTGAATGGTAAGGATAGGTGAATGTATCTCACTTATTTGATTGGGTTTTGGGGGGGAATAATTCTGGCCAAGGGGAATGGATTTAAAAGGGGAATGGATGGGCTGTTTTGGAGATACTTCCTGGGCAGTATATGGGGGAAACAAAAGAGGGTTGATTGGTGTGGGTGTGGGCCATTGTGTCTTCGATTATAGTAGGTGTTAGTTCAGCCTAGTTGGGGAACAGAATGGGGAACAAGGATGGGGTTATGACATGGGATAAGAGACAGGCTTTTTGGCTTGTATATTCGTCCAAAATGTGACTCTCTTAGTTGGCTATGTTTTGTTTGAAAAATGAGTCATTTTGGAGTGGAAATTTCATCCATGATGGAAGGGGAAACATTAGAAACATTATTTGGCTAAATGGAAGACTTTAGATGGTAAAAACAACAAACTAAGGTTTTATTTGTCTTCTTTGGATCCTAATTTCGACCAAGGCTTTAATATAGATGGGGAAGACTTTATTTTGGTCTAAAAGAAGAGATGAAATGCTTTTGGATATTTTGGCAGATGTTGGGTTTAGGTGGAGCCAACCAAAGGTATAACATACTCCCCTTCTTCAAAGAAAGTTTGTCCTCAAACTTTTGCACCACCGTGGAAGAATTGGAGGTCA
Organism: Cuscuta australis; assembly: GCA_003260385.1. NCBI lineage: Eukaryota > Viridiplantae > Streptophyta > Magnoliopsida > Solanales > Convolvulaceae > Cuscuta > Cuscuta australis. The sequence continues at coordinate 232,534 of NQVE01000176.1, forward strand.
TAAAAGATTTACCGGATCAGATGGGAAACTAAACGAACCACCAATGATGAGATTCTTTCCAGATTTAGTTGGCACCCTTTTGTATAATTTCCGGAACACGAGGACTTCCTTGAAAAGAACCTGCTTCACACATTCCTCAATGATGAGATAAGGTTGCTTCTCATTGAGAAACATATAATACTCCGCGGAATAGCTCTCTGAGTTTTTCACTAGGCTCCGTTCTTCTTCTTCCATACCTATTTCAAAATGATCAAAAATAAAAGAAGTGTCACAATCATTAGTGTTCGAAACGATGATGTGATTAGGCAACTCCGGTGCCTCTGAAATAGGTTCCTCTATGATGACTTCTTCTTTATCTTCACCTTGGAAGTCAAAGAAATCTTCCCCGTTCACGTCAACATGGCTCTTTTCTTCCTCATCACAAGTTGGTACTTAAGGTAGAACTTCTTCACGTGAAGGTTCTTCATTAATCTTTGCCCATTCTTCATATGGTACAACATGTTCATTTGGGCATATCTAGTAGATATGACCATAGCCACAACACTTGTAGCACCGTTGAGTTGGCCGTTGCAAGATTGCCTCATTGGTGTAGATGATCTCTAGATGTTTGAGGTATCTTTGGACATCCATATCTCAACAACCAGAGATCGGAATGATGTAATTCCAACTCTCGGAGTTATATATTAAAATCCTTGAAGACATATCAAAACCTTAAAAGCATTGAAAATCATTTGGTGCTTCGTTGGAGGTCAAATGAGTAAGGTAGCCAGACTGTTGGCAGAATCACGTCCTTGACTTCGAATGGACTTATCTCCCAAACCATAAGTCAGAATTGAGTGAAATTTGCGGCCAGACGTAGATAAAAGAGAACACTCCCAAGATAAAAAGTTTTACCTTAAAATCAATTGTCTACCTTCGTCCGTGATCAAATCTTTGGAACTGAAAGTTTTTGGAAATTTTTCAGAAACTTTGCTAGTGCAACGTTTGCGTCGCCGGTCCTCCGGGTAGTCGTCGAAGCTGAGCTCCGATACCAAATGTTAGGGATGAACTGGGGGTATTCATCATATTCATTTTGAATTTAGTGAGTTAAGAAATTTGCTTAGCCAAGTACTCCACTTGGGCCTTGAGTTCTGTATTCGAGGCCCACAGATCTGCATTGGTGATGATTACAGAGGTGTTTGACATCTTGAATGGTGTGAAAGAAGAGGAAGAGAATATGGCTGTAGCTAGAATGGTAAGAAATGATGGGTGGTTTTGGGTGAAATATGGTGTCCGAGTTAAGAGAGAAGGGTGTGGTGTCCGAGTTAAGGCTACATTATATAGGGAGAGGGGAAGGGGAAAATAATACACAATACAATGAATGTGAACATGAGGAAGCTTCCTATCTCCTTCTCTCAAATCAGTAGCATGACCTCCACTTGTTTTTGTCCTTTTGGTGGGGAGAAAATCAGGGATAAGTTGTACTTGGGGGGCTGGTGTTTTGGCCACTAGTGAATGGTAAGGATAGGTGAATGTATGTCACTTATTTGATTGGGTTTTCGGGGGGAATAATTCTGGCCAAGGTGAAAGGATTTAAAAGGGGAAAGGATGGGCTGTTTTGGAGATACTTCCTGGGCAGTATATGGGGGAAACAAAAGAGGGTTGATTGGTGTGGGTGTGGGACATTGTGTCTTCGATTATAGTAGGTGTTAGTTCAGCCTAGTTGGGGAACACAATGGGGAACAATGATGGGGTTATGACATGGGATCAGAGAGGGGCTTTTTGGCTTGTATATTCGTCCAACATGTGACTCTCTTAGTTGGCTATGTTTTGTTTGAAAAATGAGTCATTTTGGAGTGGAAATTTCATCCATGATGGAAGGGGAAACATTGGAAACATTATTGGGCTAAATGGAAGACTTTAGAGGGGGAAAACAACAAACTAAGGTTTTATTTGTCTTCTTTGGATCCTAATTTATATCTCTCCCTAGTGGCTTGTTGTTGCATTTAAACAATTGCTTGTTTTTACCTGCCATTAGCAGGAATATCATTTCTGTGTCCTGTCTTGACAAAGCAGGATTTTCTATTAACGTCGAAGACAAGTGCCTTTCGGTTTTCAGAAATTATATTTACTATGCAACTTCTAAGATGACCAATGGTCTTTACATCTTAGACTTAGACGCCACTGTTTATAACGTAGATGTTAAGAGAAGCAAACCAAACAGTTTGAATCTCACATACCTTTGGCATTGTCTTTTGGGCCACATTAACGAGAAAAGCATATCTAAGTTACGTCACTCTGGCGTACTTTATTCATTTGACCTCGAGTCTTATGATGTATGTCAATCTTGTTTACTCGGTAAAATGACAAAGGCTCCATTCACCGGTCACGGTGAAAGGGCGAGTGATGTATTAGGCCTCATACACTCTGATGTATGTGGCCCAATCAACACTGAAGCTAGAGGTGGTTTCTCATACTTCGTAACATTTACTGACGACCTCAATCGGTATGGATATGTGTATCTCATGAAACACAAATCGGAATGCTTTGACAAGTTCAAAGAATTCAGAAACGAAGTAGAGAAACAATTAGGAAAACGTATCAAGACCCTCTGCTTGGATCGAGGAGGTGAGTACTTAAGCCTAGAGTTGGACGACTATCAAAAAGAGCACGGGATCCTATCCCAGCTGACTCCTCCCGGTACACCCCCATTAAATGGAGTGTCTGAAAGGAGAAACCAAACGCTGCTCGATATGGTTCGGAGTATGATGAGTCTTACAACATTACCAGAGTCTTTTTGGGGCAAAGCACTATTAACAGCAGCACACACACTCAATCGCGTACCATCTAAGGCTGTTGAGACCACCCCATACGAGCTATGGCATGGGACAAAACCGAATTTGTCATACTTGAGGATTTGGGGTTGTGATGTTTACGTTAGACGCCTCATGACGTCTGGTAAGTTGGATTCCAAATCTGACAGGTGTAAATTTGTGGGATACCCCAAGGAAACGAAAGGGTATGAGTTCTATCATCTGGCCGTTAACAAAACCTTTGTTTCTCGGAACAGAACCTTCCTTGAGAAGGAGTTTCTCTCTGCTATTTCTAGTGGGAGAAAGGTAGACCTCGAAGAAATTCGAGAACCACAAGAAGAGATCGCAATAGCTGTGGAACCCGAGCGTCAAGATTTAGTATCTCGACCAGCTCAGGTTTTACCACGTAGGTCAGACCGGATGCGTAATCCTCCAGTTAGATACGGGTTCCTTGTATCTGATGAAGGTGACGTCTTACTGGTAGACCAAGGCGATCCTGAGACCTACATCGAGGCAATCATGTGCCCCGAATCCGAACAATGGCTTAATGCCATGAAATCCGAAATGCAGTCTATGTACACAAACCAAGTCTGGACCTTAGTTGATGCGCCCGAAGGGATAAAACCCATAGGGTGCAAGTGGATTTTCAAAAAGAAAATAGACGTAGACGGGAAGGTTCATATCTTCAAAGCTAGATTGGTAACAAAAGGTTATAGACAAATCCAAGGAATTGAATATGATGAAACCCTTTCCCCAGTTGTGATGCTGAATCCCATTCGGATAATGCTTGTGATTGCAGCGTGCTGCTACGAGATTTGGCAGATGGACGTCAAGACGGCTTTCCTTAACGGGAACCTCAAAGAGGATGTCTATATGACACAGCCTGACAGTTTTACAATTGCCGGTGAATCTGCCAAAGTCTGTAAGCTGCAACGGTCAATCTACGAATTGAAACAAGCATCTCGGAGTTAGTATATACGCTTTGATGAAACCATCACTAGTTTTGGTTTCGAGAATAATTCTGACGAGTCTTGTTCTTACAAGAAGATCAATGGGAGTGTGATAGTATTCCTAATCATATATGTCGATGACATATTGTTAATGGGTAACGATGTTCCTGCTCTTACGTCTGTAAAGACTTGGTTGAGCGAGAACTTCGCCATGAAGGACTTGGGGAATGCTAGTTATGCCCTTGGTATAAGAATCTACCGTGATAGGTCAAGAAAGTTGATAGGTCTATGTCAAAGTACATATATAGATAAGGTCCTTGATCGATTTAGCATGTCTAACTCGAAAAAGGGATCCTTGCCTATGTTACCTGGCACGGCTCTTTCCAAGAGCCAGAGTTCTTCTACTCACGAGCAGAAGGAACTCATGATGAAGGTCCCATATGTTTCTGCAATTGGTTCCATCATGTATGCCATGATATGTAATAGACCTGATGTCTCATTCGCTTTTAGCGTGACCAGCAGATACTAGGGGAATCCAGGTGAAGCACACTGGACAGCGGTCAAGAACATCCTAAAGTATCTTCGGAATACTAAGGATTCATTCCTGGTATATGGAGGTGAGGAAGAGTGTTATACCCCTGGATGGCTCCACCAAGATCCCAACCCCTCCCAACATATCCAAAAGACTTTTATCTTTTCTTTTATTCCAAAATAAAGCCTTTTCCATCTATTTTAATCCCTGGTCAATAATAAGAAACCAAAACCTTTTGTTTGTTGTTATTTCCTTTCTTTTAATAAACAAATAAAAACCTTCTCTCCCTCCCTTTGAATTCCTGGCCAAATATCCCTCTCAATCCCAACAAAACACCCACAAAGAGCCAAAACCATGACCCACCTCCAGCCCCTACTTCCTGCCCATATTCCCTCACAAATAACCCAAACCTATAATGCCAAAACCATCCCTAATATTACCCAGCCCTGTCCCCCTTTGTTTTCCAAACATAACACCCCATTTTGCCCAAATAATAGTCACAACACCCCCAAGAAACAACCACTACAAACCAAACCATAAAACCCCACAACACCAGCCCCACAAAGTACAACCTATCCCTGATTTTCTCCTCACCAAAGGGACAACAACAAGTTGAGGTCATGCTATTGATTTAGGAGAATAAGATAGGAAGTTTCCTTATGTCTACATTCAATGTATTGTGTATTTCTTCCCCCTTCCCCTGCCTATATATAATCAGGCCATATGGCCATTGTAACAGACATCTCTTGAATATTAAAAACTCCCTTTTTACTCTTTGAGTATTTATAAAATAGTGTGATGCTATTTTAGCCAAATTCCTAATTCTATATCTTAAGAGTGGTTATCTTAAGTGTGAGTTTTAGGTTCTAGATATTTGATTAAGTGTGTCATATCTTAATTAAATTCTAGATTCAAACCCCAAGTTAGGATAAGAGTGTGTAATATCTCTTAAATACCAACTTGGTTTATCCATCCCTGATTTTTCTCCCATTTCATACCACCCCATTCCTCCTCTTAATCTCACTCTTTTCTTCCAATTAAAATACCCAAAAGAACTCCCTCATCATCTCCACAAATCCCAGCCATTCCCACACAAGCACCACTATTACCCGCCCAGGTTTCCTGATCCTGATTGCCTTGATAATCGATTATCAATTAAGATAATCGACTATCTCACCCTTCAGGACTTTCTTGGCGTCTGCTGCAAAGTCCAATAATCGATTATCAACATTTGATAGTCGACTGTCGTCCCCTGCTGAATTCCGATGGAATAAACTGCGAGCTCCTATAATCGATTATCATATATCGATAATCGACTATCTCCATACTCTAAAGTTTTTGGGTTTCAGCCACACAAATTCACAATCGATTATCACCTAGCCATAATCGATTATCGTTAGACAATGCGTGCAACTCTAGAGGGGGGGGGGTGAATAGAGTTGTTGAGAATGTTTACCGATTTTCGCAGGATTAATAAAATAAACGTAAGTGCAGTGGAAATAAAAGAGAGAAGGCAAAGAACACACCGATGTATACTGGTTCACCACCTCGTGGCTAGTCCAGTTCCCCGAGAGACTCTCTCGAAGCTACCACTACTTCCGTTAAGCTTACGGGTGCTTAACAAACCGTTTACAACTCGAGAACTTGAATCCCACAAGCCTCGACACAACCGCTCGTAGATATTCCCTCTACAAGACTTCACAACCAAGACTTAAGTCACATAAGTCTTGAACAACAAGAAGAACAATCTTCTTCAACCTCTCAACATAAACTCTCAAAAGAGTAGAAATGAGAAATGATTAAAGATCTAATGGATGACAAGAAACCTCTCTTGAGAATATAATTTTTCTCTCAAAATAATATAAATTTGAGGAAGGATTGATGGAGGATTAACACCTCAAGAATGGGGAGTATTGGAGTATTTCTTCTCTAAAAACGACCAAGGAGTGAAGTTTATAAAGGGGTTGAAGGAATATATCCGTTGGTCCAAGAAAAGAAGCTGTGCTGAAAAGATGCAGCATAATAATTGATTAATGCAGTGCCAATAATCGATTAATGCAGTCCGCGCAAAAAGATAATCGATTAAATCAAAGCTATTAATTGATTAGAATGGTCTGAGTAAACTAATCGATTAACGGGAAGAAAAAAATCGATTATATCAAAGAAGCTCAACACGAAGTAAAACTCAATTAATCGATTAATCAAGAGAATTTAATCAAATAATCTAAACAACACTGGGTAAATCGATTAATGTGAGAATATTAATCGATTAGATTTGAAATGATGCACAAACACAAGGGCCCCAAGCCAGTTGCGAGATGAGAAGTAAAAAATGTCTTAACGCGATTGTTTCAGACAAGAGGAATGAGAGACGCTCCTCAAACAAAACCTCTCCTATTCAATGTATTTGAATAAGGAAGTAAAAAGTGAGTCCAAAAATTATTTTGTGTGTCAAATGAAGTACACGAAAAATATTTGAATAAAATATTTTTGCTTACCAAAAATATTTTATAATATCAAAATAAATATTAGATAAATGTTTGACACACTTTTTTGTAACTGACTCAATAAAACTATTTTGAACAGTTAAAAAGATTTTTTCAGCTGACTCCAAAAATAAATATAATTTTTATTTTGACTCTCATAAAAATAATTTTGGAGAGAAGATATTTTTGTCATCCTTACAATAATTCCTAAGACTCAAATAAATAAAAAGTCTTCGGAAATCTTCTACTCCTCCGAGTCCTCCGTTAGGCGCTTCGATCGCGTCTCGGACTCCAATAAAATCATGTGCACCTTCTTGAGTACTTCAAGGAATGGCACTTCAAGTCTTCGTGATTGTCGTTGTAGCATTTTAATCTTGACTTGAATAAATTGTATTTGTCAATTATCAAAACCTATGAGTCAACACTTAACAACACAGAAAGGGTTGAACTCATGCATTCCAACAATTATCTCCTGCCTCAGAACCCTGAACTCAAAGCTGAATCATTCCTTGATTCCTCCTCAAAATAACAACTCATTTAGACCCCCAATTTGGTTATAAAAAAGAGCTGAAAGTGATCGGTTACACTGATGCGAGCTTCCAAACCGATCGAGACGATTACAAGTCACAAGCAGGGTATGTGTTTTGCCTGAATGGCGGAGCTTTTAGCTGGAAGAGTTCTAAACAGGACACAACTGCCGATTTAACTACAGAGGCTGAGTACATGGCTGCTGTTGAAGCAGCAAAAGAAGGTGTTTGGATAAAGAAGTTCATTTCTGAACTTGGAGTGGTTCCTAGCATTAATGACCCAATCTCGTTGTTCTACGACAACACTGGGCCATTGCACAGGCGAAGGAACCACGATCTCACCAAAAGACCAAGCACATTGTATGACGTTATCACATCATACGAGAAATCGTAGATAGAGGTGATGTGGAGATTTGCAAAGTAGGAACAGACGGCAACATAGCCGACCCCCTGACCAAGCCCTTGGGAAAGCTAATGTAACGCCCCTAATATTTATTGAATTAAATATTGAATTAAACAAATTTGTTTTGATTAAAAATAAATTGTTGTTGGGCTTTGGGCCAAAATAAAATATGTTATCCAATATCATAATCCGGATAAATCTTATAGAGATAAATCCAATATGGTGACGTACTGTGTGATCTTAATTTGGGAACCAGAATATAGGCCCAAATTAGGAATAAATGAAAGATTTTTTATAATGTAAACTTTGAAATGATTTACTCAAATAAATCATGAAAATAAGTTATATGAATTAAATGTGCGAACATTTTTGAATTAAGGTCAACTAAATCAATTTTGACCCTATCAAAGTCAAACACCCAAAAATATGGTGTCTAAAAAAGTATACCAAATAAACATAAAAATTATATCATTGAATAGAGCTTGACTGTCTGATCACAACGGTGCAAACGTAATTCGATTCGGAGAAAGTTGAACCAAAAAGTGTTCCCCGACTGGGACCAAATTAGTCCCAATCAGGGACTTACGTTTAAAATAGGAGAAGATAGCAGCCCGCTCCACTCAGCCGACGAAACAGTCGAAGGAGAGGTCATCAACATGTGTCTTCTTCCTTTTCCTTCTCCTATAAAAGGCTACCATAACTCCCTCCATTCTTCACCATTTCTTACAAAATTACATTCTATTCTGTTCCTTGTTGAGAGAAGAGTGCAGTGGCGCTGTCATCCTGGTGAGAGGTCGCCGGAGTTGGAAGCAATTGTCGCCGGAAGTTTCGTTGGAAAATCTTCAAAACCTTCATTTACCTTCGAGGTAAGCCCGTAGATATATCTAGTGACTAGAATGTTCGTATAGATCGTTTCTACGTTCATAAACAGTCGTTTGGTTGAGTTTTGTGTTTGACATGTTTGAGGAACCAAGAATCATAAACCATGGAATTGATGTTAAAACTATGAATTAATGATTTCAAAATGATCTATGAACCTTAGAAAACATTTCTATATGATTTAATTCAAGTTTGGTGATTAAAAATGAAAATTCTCAAAACTAACCAGAGGAAGAAGATGATGAACAGTAGCCGAAAATCGATTATTTCCTTCCTACAAATCGATTAGAACTGTGTTCAGCAGAGGAATTCGAAGTCAGTATATTTAAAAAAATAATAGTTTATTATTTTAATCATAAAAATCGATTTAAAGTTATTAATCGATTATTGTAATTATAAAAATCGATTTTTGAGTATTAATTAATTATTTTAAATATAATAATTGATTGTTTAGTAATTAATTGATTATTTAAAATATAAAAATCGATTTTTAGCAATTAATTGATTATTTAAAATGTAAAAATCGATTTTGAGCAATTAATTGATTATTTAAAATATAAAAATCGATTTTTAGCTATTAATGGATTATTTTAAATATAAATTCGATTTTTAGGTATTAATTTATTATTTTAAAAATAAAAATCGATTTTTCTCAAGTCCAGATCTTGTTCAAAAAATATTCTGAAAATATATGCTCTAAAATCCACCAATTGATTATGATCATTGGAAAAATGATTTACCATAATAAAAATGATGTTTTTAACAAATAAAAATGTTATGTGATGCATGACGGTAAGTTAGGATGTTAACACCTGAAGCTAGGCTGCTAGTTTTTATTGAATATTATGTTGATTGATCATTATGGTAATGTTTATTGATTGATGATTATGATGATTGAATCTTGATGAATATTCTGATTAAATCATAATGAATATATTGATGATTGTGAAAATAATATGTATTGTTAAGGGTATCTAGAAGACCTCTAAGATATACCCATATTAATGTTAATTTGAAAGATATTTACATGACCTCTAAGATATACCTATTTAAGTTAGGCCTTACGGGTATGAACCCCGGTGGCTAGGGTTAAAACGTACTTACGGGATCCAAGAACCAAACATGAGTTCCTACTCATTTGGGGGTACCACCCACCCAACAGTGAACACTACGCTGTCGGTTTTTGGTTGGCCTTAAATGAAGGTAAGTTTAAGATTTTCAAAACCCTTTCATCTTAAACTAGGCCTAGCTTAAGGATTATTTAGGAATATTTTATACTGGAATATAGTTTAATTATTTAAACTAGAATTTGTTTAAGGGTTGACAAATATTAAAGTAATTGGCCTTAGACTAAGAATAGTTTAAGGATATTGTTGAATGTTGAATATTGAATATTGAATTATGAATATTGAATTGAATATTGCAATTATTATGAATGACTGATGAACATTAAATGTGAATATAAATGTTGAATAATGAATGATGAATAATTTTTAATAATGATTGATTATGTGAAATGAACATTATGTGCATGATATCAAATGATTTGATTATGAATTTAGATTCAGTTTATATGGATGTTCGATGCATTAGATATGCTTACACAGCTTCAACGCTGAGCGTGTAGTATGTTTTATTTGCTACACGCAAGTTATTAGAAAGAATGAAGTGACGTGGTTCTGGAGGCAGATGGAGGCGAGATTGTCAGAATGGATGTGATCGTTTTGAATTAAAGAACATAAATAAATTATGTTTGTATTATGATTTGTTAAGCTTCCGTAATATTGAAAACTCCGTACTGTTTATATTATGAAAAATATTATTGTGATAAATAAAAGTGTTTGAAATGTTTTAAATTTTACGATTACCAAGTTAATACTTTAGTCCGAAAGGGGCGGCAGACCTGGACGAATTAGGGTGTTACAGCTAAAGCATGAGGGTCACACTAGGTCAATGGGCATTCGACCGATGCCAAATTGGCCATAGTGCAGGTGGGAGATTGTTGGAGTTGGCCAGATTGACCATAGTGCCAGATTCGACCGATGCCATATTTTCTATCATGTAAAGGCAGATGCATTAAGTCTACAAACATCTCATGCTAATGTAAACTCTTAATTGCATTCCTAGAATTATATTATAAGATGTTTATCAGAATGAGTCTTCTGATGTTGAGACTGACATCTTGTCACTTAGTATAATTCTAAACGGTCTATAGTCGAAGCATTAACGAGAGTGGGGTATCGTTAGTGCGTGTGAGACTACTGAGAGTTAGATGTTTGACCTAGTCTCTTGGTCAATGACAGAGTGTTCGCATCTACTCTTGGGCAAATATTATCGTTAATAATAGGATCTCAGACTTGACCCACCTTTAGGGCATTGCCTAGACTTTTAGTCTATGCTCTAAGTGTCCCTAATGCGACTATTGGTATAACGATCCTTAGACCTGAAGTATTACGTTCTTTGAATGCGTGAACCTGTATGCTTTGATTCATTGTCCTAAGCCGTATGAAATAAGGATAGTACACATGCTTTGTATTGGGCATGCTGCTGCACGTATTCGAGGACATAGATTACGTACAAAGAATTTGTCACTGCTACTTAAGCATATTAATGTCTTGTAGGGGCCCACTGATAAGTATGACTGAGGAAATGCATGACATAATGTCTCTTGAAGTGTTTTGAATGTGTTGCTAGATACCGCTTATTACTTATAATATTAATGTAAAATCAATACTGTGGCCAGTTTTATAAGTGCCTATATGGGTCACACACTTTGGACAATTTAAAGAGTAAGAATATAAGAAGGGATAATATTTAATTTGTATATTGTAAAATAGTAAAAATAAAATGTTTAATATAATATATATGTATATATATATTGTACACGCCATATATATATATATATATATATATATATATATATATATATATATATATATATATATATATATATATATATATATATATATATATATATATATATATATATATATATATATATATATATATATATATATATATATATATATATATATATATATATATATATATATATATATATATATATATATATATATATGTATATTATATTGTCTACATTTTTTTGGAGTATCATTTTAATTATGAAAATAGTTATTTTGACAAAAACTATTTTAAAGTATATTTTATATACTTGTTTTAAAATGTTTTGGGTATTTTATTTTATGTCATAAAAATTATTGATGTCAAATAAAATACACTTTGGTAGCATTTTGAAACACATTATTAATGAAATGTATGTACATGTACGTGTGAAGTACATGACATAATGTCTCTTGAAGTGTTTTGAATGCATGGCTATGAATGGAGATAGCTTTTTGATTTTGGAGTTTAGCTTATGTCCATGCTTTTCTCTTCCCCTTTTAATATCTCTTTTTCTTCTTGAAGATGGGCCATAAGAAAGAAAAAATTTGGAAGGGAGAGTAAAATCAAAGTTTATCAATTTGGGTGTAGAAAATGTTATACTCCGTAATATTTTCTTTAAAGTATTATTGATATATTTTCTACTTTTTAATATACAAAGTTAATATTATCCCAAAATAATCTTTATATTTAATATACTATTATAATCTTTACTAGCATAAAGATTATAGTAGACTCCGGAGATTGTTCGTGTGTCAAAGTTGGAGGCCGGACGCTTGAACGGCTACGTTTGCTCCTTCAACACCTTTTTCTCGACTTCTCGTTCATACCGCTTTACCAGAGAAGGTATAACTTTCTATCTCTAGCTGTAGTTTTAGTACGTGTTCTTGGGCTAGTAATCACTATTGGGAAATTAAATTTTTGTATTTCCGCTACCCTCCCAACTGTGGTTACCTTTCACATTCATCCCTCACCCTTTCTCCCTTAAAATACCCCTTTTTCCCTTACATTTCCCTCACAAACTCACCCTCAACTCCCCCTTTGTTCCTCAAACATTTCGGCCAGCCCTCTCCCCTTTTCACATTGAGTTTGAGCTTAACAAAAACTAAGGTACCATCAATCTAAGTTTCGTGGCGCAAACCCAAGAGGAAGTCAAGAAGTTTTTTATAGAGCGCATTAATCATTAAGAAGTTGCATTGAGAGAGCTTTTGATATTCTTAAAGCTCAATGGAAGATATTACAAAGAATGCCAAGATATTCATTAACGGATCAAAATAAGATTATTTGTTCGTGTTTTTCTTTGCACAACTAAATTTGAATGAGCACAATTGGTGACCCAGCTTTTCAATTGGTTGATGATGACCCTAATTTTGTACCCGTAGATGTGTTGGAAGATGTTGAAAAGCATGTTGCAAATAATGAGATGGTGATGAGAAGTCAGGAAATGAGAAACATCAGTAAGAATATTACTTCTAGTTTGATGGCGAGAAGATCTCATTAGTAAAAATTCGAGAGCTTGTTTGATTTTTTGTCACTTCCAATGCTCATGTCGTCTCAAAAAATGTTTGATAATTGAGATTGTGATGCTTGTCTTGAGTAATTTTTTATTTAAGTTTTTAATTTAAAAATGGTGTAGAGTAATTTTATATATTTAGGATATGATATTTAAAAAACTATAAAATAAAATATACCATGCATGGTTGCTATTTCTAGAATGATAGATAAAAAAAAGTCTACTTATAAAATATAAATGTAAATTCTCATTTCTTAAATTAAAACACCAAAGTAGTTTTTTTGTCCAACAAAATAAGATATATGTAAAGTATTTGCTTGTATAATGTCTGTATTTTATGAAAATAAAAAAAATAAAAATCACACACAAATTAAAATAAATGGAGGGATGTCCTTATATGTAATTTTACTTACAAACAACTAACTATAAATAGATAAAATTACCAAACATTTAATTTTTAATAGCTAACGGAAACGGGTGATCAAAATAGCTAACTCACTCAGCCATTTAAACCAGCCAACATAAACAGCCAACTGCCAACTGGCAGGTTCCAAACAAGGCCTAAGAAAGTTTGGTCTATATCTTCTGATGAGGCATTATTTGCACAGGTTTTTATAGACGCAGTTGGCTTTTCCATGCACAGTATTTCCTCGTCTATAGATTCCTCCTCAGACTCTTGAAAGTTGGAATCTTGGGGGTAGGTAGTGGGCTCTATTCCCTCCAGAGCAGGTTCCTCTTGAGGTTTGTCTAAGTCATGTACCTCATGTATGACTTCGCAGGTTGGGACTTGGCTTGGAGGGAATTCAGGTAACATCACTACAGTAGCCCGAGCAAGCATTTGAAGAGTTGTAATGCCTTTGGGTTTCTGTGATGGTGTTGGACTAGGTAAATCCTCTAGAACTGGGACATGATGGTTGATTGGATTAGAGCCGGTCTCAGGTTCTTTTTGAGCATTAGCTTCCCCCATTTGTGGATATTGAGGTTGGAGGGAGCGTTTATGATCAACAGTGTTACAAAGATCATCGACTAATTTATCAGCTCGAACCTCTGCTTCTAGTCTCTTCCTTTGGAAGTCTTCCAGCATTTTCTGCATCAGCTCTGATCCTTCGTAGAGTTTCCTTTCAAACTCCTTTTCCTTCCGGCCTGATTCAAGAAATTTTGACCTTTCTTTAATTTCCAGTTTGTTTGCTTCAATTTGTTCTTGGGCACACAGAGTATAGCCACGGCGGCGGTTTGGTTTGTACCAGGAGCCTTCAACGAATAAAACTTCGACAAGATGGAAAATGATTTGCTCTAATCTTATGATCTCTTCGACGAATGAATCAGGTCCGTTGTCGTACATCGGCCTAGTGTGGTCGTAATCATCTTGATCTCCATGATGTTCATAATAATCATCCTCATCACTGTCTTCATATGGAGAATATTCAAAGTCTTGAGGCACAATGTCATATGGTGGTTAGTAGTCAGACCCATTGTTGACTTGGTATCCATCGTCATGTGAGTTCTGATGTGGGAGATAATGTTGATGGGGTTAGAACAAAGGATGGTTGGGTGATTGGTAGAAAGAGGGTGGTCCGTAATAATCATTGGAAAAGTTCATAATTAATACGGGTGGTTGGTGAAAAACAAGTGAGAAGATCGTTCTAAGAGGTCTTCACCCAAGCTAATGTGAAGAAATTAGACTAAAACCGTGTCACTCCCCGACAATGGCGCCATTTGATGATCGTAGTTGTTTGGATAGTAAACCTTCCTAGTAAAGGGTTAGCTAATTTCTCTAACTAGGCGATGGCTTTGAAAAGTTTATGAAAGTCTTCTCGGAATAAAAATAAAGGGAGAAATAACGAAAGTAAATTTAGTTACATAGTATAAGAAAGGTCTAGACCTAGGGTAACACCATCATCTGAGTTAACTATAGCACATTTAATTAACAGTTGGAACGATTGTATTTCTACTATTACTTACCTATAACTATAATTTGTAATTACCCCGTTTGTCTTGAATACGATAGCCTTACGGCGTATAATATTTTTCCATATAACTAAATAAATATTTTCAATATTAATTAACTAAGTTCAGCAGAATAATCATTCCAACATTAACTAAACATTCAAAGTATATGCCCAAACTAGTCCGGACCCTGGGTCTGGACACAAACTCATACTGTGCAAAATAATTAAAATAACATTATATTAAAGTAGAGAACTTACAGACTCCGTAAAAGCAGAATAGAACAGATCTGGAGTTGAAATCTCCGAAAATACTTCAAAACTAACTACTACTACTAATAA
Source organism: Cuscuta australis (assembly GCA_003260385.1). Lineage (NCBI taxonomy): Eukaryota > Viridiplantae > Streptophyta > Magnoliopsida > Solanales > Convolvulaceae > Cuscuta > Cuscuta australis. The sequence goes on from NQVE01000176.1 coordinate 247,805, forward strand.
ATTATTAGCTAAAAGAAGAAAAAGAAGGAGAAAACTCGAGAAATGGATGGAATGGGATGGTGGAATGAGAGGATTGCCGCTGGTTATATAGGAGACAGACCCTGGGCGTCCAAGTCAGGGCGTCCCAGTCTGGGTGTCCAACAGTCTCAATGACGTGTTCGATCCACTTGAAATCTGCCACGTGTTAACCGTTTCGTAGCCTGTACAAAGTCCCGGGCACAAGTCCGGTCATCTAACTTGGACACCCCAGCCCCTGCTCTGGGCTTCTACGCGGGTTTTAGCTCTTGTTTCGGTCCAATTTGGTCTTTTTGGCCCCCGAACGTCGATCTTGATCTCCCGTAAGCTCGTTTAAGCATGAATCTTGGTCCTTTTTTTGTTCGATTCCGTTATTCTCAAGTATTTGAACATAAAATGGATGATTTATGATGATTTTATGTGCAATCACTTTCTATGGCTCTTAAAACAAAAATAAGAGTTTTAAACATTGAAGACACATTTTATGAGATGATTATGTACTATTTACGTCCAATAACATTTAAAATATGAAGTAAAAGATAAGAACAAAATAGACTCATCAATGACTAAGATAAAGATATTAGAATTAAGAATATGGTTAGGGGATTAGAATTAGGAAAGATATTAAGATTTGATTTAGAATTAAAACAAAGATTATAATTATGATCAGATGATTAAGATTAGGATTAAGGGATTAGGATTAGACACATTAGCTAGGGTAAAATTGACCCTTTTTTTCTCATTAGCTTCTAAGCCTAACAATTTTCGTGAGAAGTTTCAAAATTTAGGCATGAACTTGAATTCTCGAAATCACCACTCTTTTAAACAAAGAAGCCGAGGTAACTAGTCATTTTCCAAATAAAGAAAACAAAACTGGTTGTTGCATAACAAAACTAGCCATTTTGAATCAAAACACTAAAGGTGTGTTTGGTGAGCAAACAAGATATGTATTTTGATATCTCTAGATATCAAAATTCTTTTTGGGTTTTGGAGAATCCAAAACAGAAATTGAATTCGAAATCAACAAATATCATACATCCTTCAAATGGAGGGTTTCGATATTGTTAGAATAATAGACCAACGCTAGAGGGGGGGTGAATAGCGTTTGATCAAGAAATCGCATGAATAAAAATGAATAAGCGAGAAGTAAAGAGAAAAGAACGAGGCACACCAATTTTACCCTGGTTCACCACAACTTGTGGCTAGTCCAGCCTCCCGAGAGACTCTCTCGAGCTACACTACTATCTCGTTAAGCTTAACGGTGCTTAACAAACCCGTACAACTTGAGAATTCGAGTCACACGAACCTCAACGAACCTTCGAAGGAAACAACCCTTCCTTCGAACAACAAGAGAGATACCTTCTCTTGTCAAGTGTATAAGAACACTAAAACACTCAAGAATAATACTCTCTTTTAGAGTGGATAATGAGTAAACTAAGAACGCTCAAGAACACAACACAGGCTTCACAAAAATGGCTCTCAAAAGCTATGAAAAATTGAAGAATGATTTGCAATGAAAGAGTAGGAGTTGTGAAGTAATGTGATGTGTAAAACAGACCCAAACACCCCATTTTATAGTAGAAAAATAGGCTCCAACGGACCAAAGTATTTAAGGGGTGATTGGCATAATTTGTGGGATTTGATTAAAATTGGATCTGCTGAAATTCACCCAGACAGCGCTGTCCTAGGCTTGGACATCGCTGTTCTAGGCTTGATTTTAAAAAATGGGAAGCAGCGGTCAAGCCAACAGCGATGTCCAAAACTCCTACATCGCTGTTTTGGCTGTTGACTTCCAAACAAGGAAAGTTTTAGCCTTAAATTCCTTCCAACGGTCAGGTCTCTACATCGATGTTCTATCCTAGAACATCGCTGTTTAGGTCTGCCTTTGGAGATGGAAGTTTGGCCTGACAGCGCTGTTGCTGGGTCAACATCGCTGTCCAAAAACATTCTGCCAATGCACTATATTTTTGGCTTAGGTTGGACAGCGCTGTAGGGAAGCCTACACCGCTGTTCCAGAAGTTTCTGGAAATCCAACCTTGGCTCAACAGCGATGTCTAGTGACCAACATCGTTGTTGGAAGACTTAACGCCAAACCATGTTTTTAGCTACCTAGTCCAGACAGCGCTGTTGATTACCTCAACATCGCTGTTGGGCTGGTTTAGCCAGACCCATGGTTGGTTTAGTCACGCCGTTAGCCGATGTCAAAAATGCAAGTTCTCCAAAATAAAAACCAAGTTTAGAAAACATTTGTTTATTGCATTTTGCTAAGAGAACAAGTAAAACATCTTGAAAACCACGTCATTTAGTTGAAAACCACGGCTAACCAAGTTCGTGCCGTTTCGCATGGTTTTTACTAAATGTCAAAAAACGGAGAGTGGTTTTTGAGGCGTTTTTGTTGGAGAGCTAATTAAATATGCCCAGAGATAAAAACCAGTCATAAAAAGTTGAAAACCACTTGGTTGGTTCGAACGCCAAAAACCAATGCCGAAAGCCGAAAGCCGAATGCCGGTTTCTGAAAGCCGAACACCGGATGGCTTGGTTTTTGGCTTGGGCGAACTCCAAGTGTTTTGACCCAAGTTTAAACTTAAGAAAAAAAGTTTTGAACATGTAAAAGAGATTTTTATGAATTGAGCCTAGAGAGCCAAGATTTGGAATTTTGTGCCGGTCTTGATCACATTAAGACCGACTCAATACGATTTTAGTTCTTCGTTCTTGATTCTGGGTTCTTGGTTCTCAAGTCATCATGCCATGTTCCTTCGCCTTAGTTTTGCTCACTTTAGCTTCGATATGTCGCGGCGGTTTGGCATTATCAAAACCTGTCATAAGAACCGAACACAGTTTAGTACGACGTAAGGCGTAAACCCGTGTTCCAACAATTTCCCCCTTTTTGATAATGGCAAACAAGACGGGGATATGCATACTAAGGGATATTTGTTTTTCAAAAGTTGTGAAAAAAAAGTTCCCCCTTAATTTGTGTTTTTTTTTTAAAAAAAAAAATTAGTTGGATTAAAATCAAACAGTCTCGTTTATAGAGACGTTCCCCCTTAGTATATGCATAGCCCTTTTCTTCTCCCTTTTGACATTAACAAAAAGATAAAAGATTATTTTTATTTATTGAAGATGGGAAATAGCGGAGTACAACGGAAGCATTTAAAATTTTGGACCTTCATTTAATGCTCCAACAGTCATTTTTTTTGAAATTTTGGACGTTGGAGGCCTCCTTTTCTATAAATGGGAGCCTCCACTCCTCATTTTTACACACACAAACACAAATTCTCTCCATTCCTCTTGCATATCTCACTCTACTTACAATTTTTTTCTTCCTATTCATCATGGGCAAGGACAAGAGCAAGGCCGCCACTTCCGGGAAATCAAAGTCCAAATCCCGGGCGCCTACATCTTCCTCCGAGGAGCGCCTCTACTATGGCGACGGGTCATACCTTTGGTTTGATTCCGAGGAGGAGCGCACCCGTTTCCTCACCTTTTTCTCTAAACGGGTTTGATTTGGAGAAACTTGGATGCATCCCCGGTCATGTGCTTGGAGCATCCGCTATCAAGGTACCAAAGTACACTCGATGCCTTCAAGCACACCTCTTGGACGTCGTCGCTTTGATCTTCGTGTGCCATGAGGCAGAGATTTGCAGCTTCGTCCTCCTCTTGGTCGGTTGATTCGTCGCCGGAATCACCACCCCAAGAGATGTAGGCCCTTTGCTTCTTGAAGCCAGGCTTGTCCTTGCCGTGTTTGGCCTTTGGACACCTTGGCTTGATGTGGCCAATCTCGCCACAGCCGTAGCATTTGGGAGGACCGTCGTGCTTCCTTCCCTTTCGCTCAAATTCCTTCTTCATGAACTTGTGGAACTTTTTGATGACGAGCCCGAATTCATTGTCGTCATCGCTTGAAGCCTCTTCCACCGGTTCCTTGGTGGCTTTGAGAGCTATCCCCTTTTTCTTTTGTTCATCCAAAGACGGGGTTAGAATAGTAGATTCATAGGTTTTAAGATTACCTCTTAGCCCGTCGATGGTGACATTGGAGACTCCGATGGATTCGTAGATTGCATCGGCTTTTGACCTCCATTCGGGTGTGAGACTCCGCAGGATTTTCCTCACAAGATCCTTGTTGGTGTAGGTCTTCATGAGAGCATGAAGATCGTTGATGATCTTTGAGAACCGGTCGAACATGTCATCAATTTTCTCACCTTCTTTCATCCGGAACATTTCGTACTCTTGGGTGAGGAAGTCGATCTTGGCTTCGCGAACTTGATTAGTACCTTCGTACGTCACTTCAAGCTTGTCCCACATCTCCTTGGCGGTTGTGCAATAGGAGATCTTTCGGTAGTCATCGGGGTTGATCGCGCAATATAGCATATTGATGGCCTTTGCATAGTTTTCGATCTTCTTGATGTCCTCGGCATCAAATTCGTTTTCGGTCTTTGGGACCGTGGTTTCTCCCACTTTCTTCATAGGGATTTCTTTGCCATTTTTTATCACCAACCACAATTGGAAGCTAATGGAACGAATATAGATTCTCATCTGTTCCTTCCAATAAGAGTAGTTGGTGCCATCAAAGAGTGGTGGCCTAGAGGTTGATTGACCTTCTCCAATTCCTGCATAGAGATTTCTAGAAGAAGAGCCCATGATCGCTTTACTCTCAAACGGTTAAGTTTGGAAGCGAGTTAGGCTCTGATACCAATTGTTAGAATAGCGTTTGATCAAGAAATCGCAGGAATAAAAATGAATAAGCGAGAAGTAAAGAGAAAAGAACTGTAACACCCTAATCCGTCCAGGTCTGCAGCCCCTTTCGGACTAAAGTATTTAACTTGGTAATCGTAAAATTTAAAACTTTTCAAACACATTTTATTAATCTCAATAATATTTTTCATAACATATACAGTACGGAGTATTTAACAATATTGCGGAAGCGAATTTAATATTGACATATCATAAATCATTTAAAACTTGTCACATCCATCCCGACAATCTCGCCCCATCTGCCGCCAGGATCACATTGTGCTTTTTGCTTACCTGCGTGTAGCAAATAAAACACACTACACGCTCAGCGGTAAAGCTGAGTAAGCATATATAATGCGTCGAACATCCATATAAACTGAATCTAAATTCATAATCAAATCATTTGATATCATGCATACAATGTTAATTTCAGACATTCACAGTTTTGGTATTATTCAGTTCATATCAACACATTTTATTCAATTCAGATATTAATCCAATAGTGCTCTTAAATTATTCTTAATCTAAGGCCAAATCATAACAACGCTCTTAGCTATTCTTAGTCTAAGGCCAGATCATAATAATGCTCTTAGCTATTCTTAGTCTAAGGCCAAATCATAATAATGCTCTTAGCTATTCTTAGTCTAAGGCCAAATCATAACAACGCTCTTAGCTATTCTTAGTCTAAGGCTAGATCATAATTTCATTCTCAGACGCTTAAACTATAATTAGTTTAAGGCAAACATTTCTCAGACGCTTAAACTATAATTAGTTTAAGGCAACAGTTCTCCGACGCTTAAACTTTAATTAGTTTAAGGCAAACATTTCTCAGACGCTTAAACTATAATTAGTTTAAGGCAACAATAAAACAATAATTAATCATCATTGAGTCGAAGTATTTCCAAACGAGTGATCCTCTAGCTTAGTCTACGAATCCCGTTTATACATTTTTATCTAATTCATCGAATATTCATGTTTCACAAATCCACACCAATATGAGATCTATTCTAGAGATCTTCTAGATAGCCTTAACATCAATTTTCTAAATGTGTATACCTTAGAGTTCATCTAGATACCCTTAACACTACAAATCATTTCATAATTATAAATGTATTCATTTTATTCATGATTCAATCATAAATACTTATTTTAATCAGTAGGTTCAATACTCATAATCATCCATAATATTCATTTATCATAATCATCAATTAACACAACAATTGATAATAAATAGCGGCCTAGCTTCGAGTGTTAACACCCGAACTTACTGTCATGCAACACATAACATTTTTTAGTTGTTAAAAAACATCATTTTTATTATGGTAAGTAATAATCCATTGGTATCAAAAATAGGATTTTAGAGCTCAAAAATAGCAATTTTAGACAAATTTTCGAATCAGAACTTCAAGGGATCGATCCATCCCTCTAGATCGATCCATACCATGAAAATTTACTCCCAGGGGATCGATCCAAGCCCCTGGATCGATCCAGAGAGTGGCTTTTCAGCCACTGTTCATCGTCTTCTACCTCGCGACTTCAATTTCGGGTATTCCATTTTTAGGTTCCAAACTTTGATTAAACTATATAGAAATGTTCTCCAAGTTTCAAAGATCATTTTGGCATCATTAATTCATAGTTTTAACATCAATTTAATGGTTTATGATTCTTGGTTCTTCAAGCATGTCAAACACAAAACTCAACCAAACGACCGTTTATGAACGTAGAAACGATCTATACAAACATTCTAGTCATTAGATATATCTACGGGCTTACCTCGAAGCTTATTGAAGGTTTTGGAAATTTTCCGGCGAAAATTCCGGCGAGGTTTGTGGCTAGCTCCGGCGACTTCAACAACAATCAACAACACCAGACCACTCTCCTCACTTTCAGGATTTATATGGGCTAATTTTGAGAAAAAATGATGCATGTTTGAAGGTTTTGAGTACTCCTTATATAGGAGTTGATGAAGGGGAAGAGGACATTGCTGAGCTGCTTCTACGTAGGAATCGGCTGAGTGGAGGAGGAGGCGCCGTTCGCACAGTGTCCCTGATTGGGACCAATTTTTGGTTCCAGTCGGGGTACACTTTTTGGTTCAACTTTCTCCGAATTGAAATCCGTTTGCACCGTTGCGATCAGATAGTCGAACTCTATCCAACGATATAATTTTTATATTCATTCGTTATACTTTTTCCGACACCACATTTTTGGGTGTTTGACTTTAACAAAGTAAAAATTGGTTTAATTGACCTTTCTCATAAAAGGTTCTCTCATTTAATTCATATCAATTATTCTCATGATTTATTTCAACAAATCATTTCAATATTTACATTCTAAACAAATTCTTTATTTACTCTTGTTTTGGGTCTGTACTTAGGTTCTCAATCAAGACAACACAAATAGTCCACATATTGGATTTATCTCTATGAGACTTATCCAGATTTTGATATTAGATGTCAAAACAATTTTCGTATCGGCCCAAAGCCCAACAATAATTTATTTTAATCAAAACAAATTTGATTAATTGATTATTTATTCATTAATAATTCTAGGGTATATTTTGGGGCGTTACATTTCTCCCCCCCTTAAAAGGAATTTCGTCCTCGAAATTCTTCTTAGGTTCAATGTTCAACGTTTTGTAATGATCTCACTGATCATGACCGTTTCATATTCATATGGTTATGTCGCTATCTTTCGGATACGTATTCTCAAGTAATTGATTTCACCACACTCGTTCAATCTTCGAGAGATTAACAATTTTCGATTAAGTAAGGTCTTCACTAATCCTTTGACGACAAAAGTTCCTTCATAGTGTGTAGTATTGCATACTTGACATACATAACTTCGTTCAGTTACGAGTCTTATCTGTACGTCCTTCGTTAACAGAATCGATTGAAAATTTCTTCAATACTCTTGAATGGTCTTTGATAAGCACAATTGCAGTTTGTTTCAATTCATACGTCGTAACGTAGTCTTTCAATTACTCAAGGGGTCGTTGTCTTCAGGGCAGTAGCCATTTGACTTTTCATCTTGGATTTGAACGTATTTCAGGACAGCGAATCTAACTGTTCATGAGTCTTGATATGTCATATCGTCAGCAGACTGTATTATTAGCGAACACGTCATTGTCAGTAGGTAAATTGAATCTATCTTTGTTGTACAAATTTTGACGGAGGATAACTACCCTTTTTCAAAGGTCAGGTTTTCAGAGCCTATATATATCACGATTGTGGCCAGAGCATTTCACATTCTCACATTATGGAAGGAACATCTCGAACTTTTCCTTACACCATAAAATTCGTTGGTCTACTTGGTAGTCATTCTCTTAGTAGAAATCCAAAGTTCATGGCTACGGCGGTGGATTTAGGAAGGGAATTGGTAAGGCGAAAAATTAGACTTACCTATGGAGGAGGCAACGTTGGCCTTCAAGGAGCTATTGCTTCAACAACCTATACCAATGGTGGTATAGTTAGAGGCTTCATACCAGGGTACATAGCAGCACGACAGGTCTACGGACCTACGTATGGTGCAGAATACACAGTTTCAAGCAATTACTATAAGCATTTCGAGATGAATCATGTAGTGGAGGCCTTCATCGTACTTCCTGGAGGGATTGATACTATGGAAGGTTTGTTCACTTTGATCTCATGGTCATCTGAAGGGTTGCACAGTAAACCCATTGGTCTCTTGAATACTGACGGTTATTTTAATAACCTAATCAAATTTCTAGATGACGCAGTGAGGCAGAACTTCATGGTTTCTAGTCAGAGAAAACTTTTCATCTCTTCTTTCTTTATTGATGAGCTTTTAGACAAGCTAGCGTTTGCTAAAGCTTTTCTGGGTCCTGGGGCTAGTTATGACGAATTTGTAAATCCTGGGGCATTGGACTTAGACTTGCATTTGTAATATTAGTTTATGTAATTTCAGTTGAATTTATGTTGAAATAATATTGTCCATGAACATTATGAGTTAACCACAAATATTATTCTAAGCTGCATGGCCAGTACAAGTCAGAAAAAATATTTATTTTCAACATCAGAATGCATCATGTAAATATCAAACATTTTCTCAAGATGGGTCAAATGAAAAATTTCATTATACTAGGTGCAAATACGAATATTTTTGGGATACAAATTGGAAGATGTTTTATCTTTTACAAAGAGTTGTCACTATTATAAACATTCATTCTTCAATACATTCTCGGACTTTTTCTTGACGATAATTTGACATTACAGAAGCATCATTCTTGGCTTGAAGTGCTTTTAGAACGTTGACTTCTTCCTGAACGAACAGATTGATTTTGAATAGAAGTAATCGAATATGGTCCAGGGTTAGTGGGACATTCCCTTCGGAAATGTCCAGATTTGCCACAACCTAGACATAATCCTTGCGTAAACCGACATTCTCCAGGATGGTGTCTTTTACAAATATTACACTTTGGATGTTTCCATACTCTCATTTTGTTTACGGATGTCGTCGTTTGATTTGTCATTGACTTTCCCTTTTTCGAGTGTAGGGCACTTTTGATTCCTTGCAAGGGTCTCTTCCCAGTTGTATTTGGTCGTACATTTGAATTGACATTCTCAGTCTTTAGACTTTCATAGTAATCACCTAAATCCTTTTCAGCTTTGGAGATTAGGTCGTATGCCTCAATAAAATCCATAGTTTGAATAGTAGATACGTGCGGCCTGAGATCAGGTCGAAGTCTTTTGCAAAATTCTTCAATGCGGTCAGCCGCTGTGCTTACTAGCGTAGGTGCAAATTGAGCGAGATGGACAAATCTTTGTCGGTATTCAGGGAGTGTCATATCTCCTTGCTTCAATTGAATAAATTCAGCACGCTTCTCTTCACGGAATCGGGCTGGGATATATTCCTTTTTGAACTCCCAATCGAAGAATTCCCAAGTCCAAGCTTTGGGTGTGTTTGGATTTTCGTCAGTACGTTTCCACCATTCGTAGGCTTCCTTGCGGAGCAAATGAGATGCAAATTTTGGATGATCAACGAGAGGTATGTTCAAATTTTGTAGTACACGAGCGGTGTGCTCGATCCATTCAAGAGCAATTTGGGGTTCGGCAATTCGATCTCCTAGAAACTCCTCAGCACCATTATCTTTCAAGGTTTTGAAAGTGATCAAACGAGGTTGTGGTGGGGGTGGTTGAAACAGAGGGGCATTAGTCATTTGTTGTAAGAAGTTTACCATTAAGGTAGGTAGCATAGCGTCAGGTTGATCTCCAATATTTTGATCATTTTGGGGAACATGTAGTGAGTTCACTTGTTCATTTTGAATAGGAGGTGTGAAACTAGATACTTCAATATGAGCATTTTCGTGCCCATCGTTTGGCGCTTGGTTACTTTGATCGTGAGCGGTTTCTTGACTCATGCTACAATAATAGAAATTCCTTCGTTAGGATTCTTGACGAGTTGACAACGGATATTTGTTCAGACTATATCGATGTTTAAGTCAACAATGCGTCACTTCATTCAACAAGATTGAGCTATCCATAACTTCTAGCAAGTAGGTTCCTTTGAATTTGACTGAACAAATTGTCAATACATAGTAAAGGGTAGCGATTCTTGATCGTCAGTTTGTCTGTCTTAACAGAGATGTGGTAGTATCCTTGACCGTAAGTCAATCTTAGAGAGCACAATGGATTCTCTAAGCTGATCAAATAAGTCATAGATACGAAATAAGGATAACGTCAATTTTCTTGTATGATATTTCCACAAAGTTTTGCAAGGAATTGTTGCTGAATGAACTACTTCGATTCGTATAATATAATCGCATATTTGCGTCGTAATGAGTTAGACATCAGAATGGGATACTTTTAGACAACATAGTTTATTGATTCTAGACGTTCGTGTTTAAATCAGCAATCCGATCATCTTCAGTCCACATGAGGATCTTTGACAGCAGCTTTGCGAATGTTATTCAACATTAGGCGTTTCTTCATAGTCGTCTCACTTCTATGCGACTTTGCAAGATAGATCAGCTTCGTCAATCGCGATATGATAAGTACGTTGATAACGTATCACAATTTTTTTTTATTCTTTCGTCTCTTCACCGAGTACGAAAAATCTACTTGAGTCTATGCTCGATATAATTTTACTACTAACAATTGTTATCTAGTGAGAGTTTTAACAAAGTCAATATTTATCTAATAAATTCTCATACCTTTCCTGGTGCAGAGGGATGCGAGAGTCGTGGATGTGACTGACACATTTTTTTTTAAATTCAAATTTTGATCCGAAGATCGGTTTTAAAACCATTTGCTCCGATACCAAAATGTAACACCCTAATCCGTCCAGGTCTGCATCCCCTTTCGGACTAAAGTATTTAACTTGGTAATCGTAAAATTTAAAACTTTTCAAACACATTTTATTAATCTCAATAATATTTTTCATAACATATACAGTACGGAGTATTTAACAATATTGCGGAAGCGAATTTAATATTGACATATCATAAATCATTTCAAACTTGTCACATCCATCCCGACAATCTCGCCCCATCTGCCGCCAGGATCACATTGTGCTTTCTGCTTACCTGCGTGTAGCAAATAAAACACACTACACGCTCAGCGGTAAAGCTGAGTAAGCATATATAATGCGTCGAACATCCATATAAACTGAATCTAAATTCATAATCAAATCATTTGATATCATGCACACAATGTTCATTTCAGACATTCACAGTTTTGGTATTATTCAGTTCATATCAACACATTTTATTCAATTCAGATATTAATCCAATAGTGCTCTTAAATTATTCTTAATCTAAGGCCAGATCATAACAACGCTCTTAGCTATTCTTAGTCTAAGGCCAGATCATAATAATGCTCTTAGCTATTCTTAGTCTAAGGCCAAATCAGAATAATGCTCTTAGGTATTCTTAGTCTAAGGCCAAATCATAACAACGCTCTTAGCTATTCTTAGTCTAAGGCTAGATCATAATTTCATTCTCAGACGCTTAAACTATAATTAGTTTAAGGCAAACATTTCTCAGACGCTTAAACTATAATTAGTTTAAGGCAACAGTTCTCCGACGCTTAAACTTTAATTAGTTTAAGGGAAACATTTCTCATACGCTTAAACTATAATTAGTTTAAGACAACAATAAAACAATAATTAATCATCATTGAGTCGAAGTATTTCCAAACGAGTGATCCTCTAGCTTAGTCTATGAATCCCGTTTATACATTTTTATCTAATTCATCGAATATTCATGTTTCACAAATCCACACCAATATGAGATCTATTTTAGAGGTCTTCTAGATAGCCTTAACATCAATTTTCTAAATGTGTATACCTTAGAGTTCTTCTAGATACCCTTAACACTACAAATCATTTCATAATTATAAATGTATTCATTTTATTCATGATTCAATCATAAATATTTATTTTAATCAGTAGGTTCAATACTCATAATCATCCATGATATTCATTTATCATAATCATCAATTAACACAACAATTGATAATAAATAGCGGCCTAGCTTCGAGTGTTAACACCCGAACTTACCATCATGCAACACATAACATTTTTTAGTTGTTAAAAAACATCATTTTTATTATGGTAAGTCATAATCCATTGGTATCAAAAAAAAGATTTTAGAGCTCAAAAATAGCAATTTCAGACAAATTTTTGGATTAGAACTTCGGGGGATCTATCCATCCCTCTGGATCGATCCATACCATGAAAATTTACTCCCAGGGGATCGATCCAAGCCTCTGGATCGGTCCAGACAGTGGCTTTTCAGCCACTCTTCATCGTCTTCTACCTTGCGACTTCAATTTCGGGTATTCCATTTTTAGGTTCCAAACTTCGATTAAACTATATAGAAATGTTCTCCAAGTTTCAAAGATCATTTTGGCATCATTAATTCATAGTTTTAACATCAATTTAATGGTTTATGATTCTTGGTTCTTCAAGCAAGTCAAACACAAAACTCAACCAAACGACCGTTTATGAACGTAGAAACGATCTATACAAACATTCTAGTCATTAGATATATCTACGGGCTTACCTCGAAGCTTATTGAAGGTTTTGGAAATTTTCCGGCGAAACTTCCGGCGAGGTTTGTGGCTAGCTCCGGCGACTTCAACAACAATCAACAACACCAGACCACTCTCCTCACTCTCAGGATTTATATGGGCTAATTTTGAGAAAAAATGATGCATGTTTGAAGGTTTTGAGTACTCCTTATATAGGAGTTGATGAAGGGGAAGAGGACATTGCTGAGCTGCTTCTACGTAGGAATCGGCTGAGTGGAGGAGGAGGCGCCGTTCGCACAGTGTCCCTGATTGGGACCAATTTTTGGTTCCAGTCGGGGTACACTTTTTGGTTCAACTTTCTCCGAATTGAAATCCGTTTGCACCGTTGCGATCAGATAGTCGAACTCTATCCAACGATATAATTTTTATATTCATTCGTTATACTTTTTCCGACACCACATTTTTGGGTGTTTGACTTTAACAGAGGAAAAATTGGTTTAATTGACCTTTCTCATAAAAGGTTCTCTCATTTAATTCATATCAATTATTCTCATGATTTATTTCAACAAATCATTTCAATATTTACATTCTAAACAAATTCTTTATTTATTCTTGTTTTGGGTCTGTACTCAGGTTCCCAATCAAGACAACACAAATAGTCCACATATTGGATTTATCTCTATGAGACTTATCCAGATTTTGATATTAGATGTCAAAACAATTTTCGTATCGGCCCAAAGCCCAACAACAATTTATTTTAATCAAAACAAATTTGATTAATTGATTATTTATTCATTAATAATTCTAGGATATATTTTGGGGCGTTACAAGAACGAGGCACACCAATTTTACCCTAGTTCACCACAACTTGTGGCTAGTCCAGCCTCCCGAGAGACTCTCTCGAGCTACACTACTATCTCGTTAAACTTAACGGTGCTTAACAAACCCGTACAACTTGAGAATTCGAGTCACACGAACCTCAACGAACCTTCGAAGGAAACAACCCTTACTTCGAACAACAAGAGAGATACCTTCTCTTGTCAAGTGTATAAGAACACTAAAACACTCAAGAATAATACTCTCTTTTAGAGTGGATAATGAGTAAACTAAGAACGCTCAAGAACACAACACAGGCTTCACAAAAATGGCTCTCAAAAGCTATGAAAAATTGAAGAATGATTTGCAATGAAAGAGTAGGAGTTGTGAAGTAATGTGATGTGTAAAACAGACCCAAACACCCCATTTTATAGTAGAAAAATAGGCTCCAATGGACCAAAGTATTTAAGGGGTGATTGGCATAATTTGTGGGATTTGATTAAAATTGGATCTGCTGAAATTCACCCAGACAGCGCTGTCCTAGGCTTGGACATCGCTGTTCTAGGCTTGATTTTAAAAAATGGGAAGCAACGGTCAAGCCAACAGCGATGTCCAAAACTCCTACATCGCTGTTTTGGCTGTTGAGTTCCAAACAAGGAAAGTTTTAGCCTTAAATTCCTTCCAACGGTCAGGTCTCTACATCGATGTTCTATCCTAGAACATCGCTGTTTAGGTCTGCCTTTGGAGATGGAAGTTTGGCCTGACAGCGTTGTTGCTGGGTCAACATCGCTGTCCAAAAACTTTCTGCCAATGCACTATATTTTTGGCTTAGGTTGGACAGCGCTGTAGGGAAACCTACATCGCTGTTCCAGAAGTTTCTAGTGACCAACATCGCTGTTGGAAGACTTAACGCCAAACCGTGTTTTTAGCTACCTAGTCCAGACAGCGCTGTTGATTACCTCAACATCGCTGTTGGGCTGGTTTAGCCAGACCCATGGTTGGTTTAGTCACGCCGTTAGCCGATGTCAAAAATGCAAGTTCTCCAAAACAAAAACCAAGTTTAGAAAACATTTGTTTATTGCATTTTGCTAAGAGAACAAGTAAAACATCTTGAAAACCACGTCATTTAGTTGAAAACCACGGCTAACCAAGTTCGTGCCGTTTCGCATGGTTTTTACTAAATGTCAAAAAACGGAGAGTGGTTTTTGAGGCGTTTTTGTTGGAGAGCTAATTAAATATGCCCAGAGATAAAAACCAGTCATAAAAAGTTGAAAACCACTTGGTTGGTTCGAACGCCAAAAACCAATGCCGAAAGCCGAAAGCCGAATGCCGGTTTCTGAAAGCCGAACACCGGATGGCTTGGTTTTTGGCTTGGGCGAACTCCAAGTGTTTTGACCCAAGTTTAAACTTAAGAAAAAAAGTTTTGAACATGTAAAAGAGATTTTTATGAATTGAGCCTAGAGAGCCAAGATTTGGAATTTTGTGCCGATCTTGATCACATTAAGACCGACTCAATACGATTTTAGTTCTTCGTTCTTGATTCTGGGTTCTTGGTTCTCAAGTCATCATGCCATGTTCCTTCGCCTTAGTTTTGCTCACTTTAGCTTCGATATGTCGCGGCAATTTGGCATTATCAAAACCTGTCATAAGAACCGAACACAGTTTAGTACGACGTAAGGCGTAAACCCGTGTTCCAACAGATATCTCCCGAATTTGGGATATATCAATATGGGAGATTTGATATTTCTCTCAACCGTTGATCATTATCTGTCACCGGCTATCATTGTTACCGCCAACCACTCCCTTGCTGGTCACCCCCGCTTATCACTAATTAAATTATAATTTTAAATCTCTTCAAACAAATTTGTTTCAAATTTCAAAATTTATATTATTTCTCTCAGATTTCATAACACATCTTTTCATATTCCCAAAACTTACCAAACGGATCCCAAACTTTGGTTGAACTAATGGTTTCCAAACATAACCCGATAACCGTTCTCTATTAACACTTCCTACCACTATCTTTCCACCCACCTTCAACCAACCCAAATATTTGTAAAAATCTGAGCTCAAGGCTAGTTCCCAAATGTATATTTTCGTTCTTCCTTTTTGCTTGAATAATACTTGTCTCACAAAAAAAGACTTTCTATTTTTATTAACCCCAAAAAAATCTTAGGTACATCATTTTCATTTAAAGAAATATACATGCACTTCACAGAATTTCTCATTCCATCAAATTTTTAACACTCCATAAAATCCGCGGAAATCGAAACAAGTTTTTTTCCAGACAAACAGAGGGAGTATATCGTCTAGCATAATAGAGCAGTTACCAATTGCCCATCTTCACCATGTAGATATAAAGAAAAACGAAAGTGCCAAAACTAAAAGGAGAGAATTCGAATAAAGACAACGAACTACACAACAGACACCCTAACGTTGAAAAAAAAAATGGAGATAAATATTATGTTGTGCACTCACACACATAATCTTCTTTGCAGCAAAGCACCCTCGTTTTTATAGTTCTTGTAGCCTACAACAAAAATACAGGTGAGCTCCTAGGCTGGCTACCCAACAACAATTTTCGGGATAAACAAAGATCCCACCAGCAATAGATGGGTTGCTCATGCATATTTATCACGCAAAAAAGGAGATTATTGCTTATAATGAAGAGTACATGTTAGCAGTATTACTGATTTCTTAAGAAAAGATCAGGCACGTCGCTTGGTTCTAAGGATGAAGACCCCCCGCCAAATCCTCGTTTAATCTGCTGAAAACCAGCTTAACTGGAATACATGCCACCGTGAGCATACTCCCTTGTTTGATCAGCCCATCAACATGGAATCTGTTGCAGTTTGCATCAATGCATTGTTTCTGTTGTGAGGCAATTGATGAGAGAGTTCGTATCTTCTGATGATGAGTGGAAGGAGAAGTTATGTTTCTCAGGGCCTTTTTGGGGAGAGTCTTATCTGATGGAGGAAGCTGTTGTGTGGTGCTATTCTTCTTCATCATCAGACTAATACTTGTCGCCTTGTGATGAAAACCAGTGGAAGTAGCTTTCCTAGCATTTCTGTTGCGCTTCATTGATGATGATGATGGATGATGACATGGAACGCGAGCGCCAGCTTTCCTACGGGCAGTCCTCCATGTAGGCTGGAATGATGATTCATCGTCCAATGTTTTTCGATATATAGCAGCATCATCAGCCTCAGCAAACAAACACTCAACAAAGCCGTTATCAAGGACTTCGATTTTCACAGGGTGCCCCACTATCACATGGCCAGTTTTCTTACTGGTTACTGAAATCAAAGGCACAGGCTGTCTCTTGTACCCAGCTTGGACTTTTAAATCCACTTCTATCAGTGACCTTGGCACACCAAGATGGTGATAAATATTATTATACGAAGGATGATCAAGGTACTCCCCCCCACAGTTCACCCAATCTCCTTTAGATAAGTCCCCCCAATTGGCACTATTCCCGCAGCTACCACCAGCTCTAGATGGATATCCAGATATATTCACTCTAGGGGATTTCATAAATGAACTAGCACCATGATTTTTATTATCAGTGGCAGGACTGGTTATCACATAGCCGGGTCTTTTGAAACGATTTTTCTCAACGCATGTATCCGGAGGCTTTTTAGCAAAACCTCGGTTGTTCCTTTTCCCTTTGAGTAGCCATTTTGATACCCCAACACAAGCCGAGACACTATGGTTAATACAAGGATGAGAATCTGCTCCTGACAGGTCATCAGAATCTTCACTGCTTGTGCCCCCATGCTTAACTAGTGGTTGAGATCTTCCCAAATATTTAGGTTGTAATTCTATGGATGCAGCCCCTTCTGCATTATCAGAAAAGCATATTATGAAAAAGCAATGGACAATTCCAGGTGTAATGCTTGTGAAACAGATTTTTCAAATGACCTTTTTAAATCAACCGCTATTTTACGAAAAAAATGATTATTTCACCAAGAGAGAGACCTAAAGGCATATTTGTTTTGATGAAAAAAGACTATTTCTCTATAGCATGCACATGACAGACAAGCCAAGTCAAAAGGAAATGAATCTATACCTGATATGGTTGCAATATCATCATCTGAATCCGATTCCTCATAATCGGTCTCGGAAGAATCAGTTTCAGTACATTCTGTGGATCCAGAAGTTTTTTCTTCACATGACTCGTCTTGGCAAGGACAGTAACTTCCTTCCAACTTTAAAGTTGAGATATTTGTCCGAGTGGTGGGGAGATAAACCTTACTAGCATTTGAACAGCCTCTGAAATCATCTGCGTGAAAGCCATGCCTTCTTTTCTTTGCATGGTACATAACTCCCAACTGCTCCTCCCTTGGGACAGAAGTGAAACCACTACTACTCCTATCAGGATGAAGGTAAGAAACTGATAGCTCATCACTGTTCTTTGACACTTGGAGAGTTTCAGAGCTAACGATTCCTACTTTGTTTGGACATCCCTCAAGACAATCAATTCTCTCAGAGAAAAGTTTGTTGATGCCACTTGAGACAACCAGAGATGTTTTATGCTTTGGAGGGGGTGCACTACGTCCAAACTCCATCAAACCTCTTTTCCTGGGGGGCAAAATTGAATAATTATTATCCCCACTAAGTTGGTTTCCCTTTCGGCCTACATCTCCACACACACCGATCTCATCCTTATGAGGGGACACAGATCCCACTAAAGCTTTATGAGATTTCACGGATAAGTTCCCTTGGTTTTTATTTCCAAAGCATTCTGGAGATGTCAATACTCTACTTACAGTGTCATCTGGCGATTTATTTATCATATCATCACACGAATAATTTCTTGTCCCATTTTTCCCCCCTACCAGCTGCCTTTCAAGTACAAGAGCATGCATTATTGCATCTTCACGACGAGCATATTTCTCTCTTTTCTTTGGAGGCATTCCTAGAGAAGCTTCTGCTCGTTCAATACACTCGTCAAACTCACCACATCTGAAAGCTTTCACGCGCCTTGACTTCTCCAAATTATACCAATCCCTAAAAAA
The DNA here is from genome assembly GCA_003260385.1 of Cuscuta australis. Taxonomy (NCBI): domain Eukaryota; kingdom Viridiplantae; phylum Streptophyta; class Magnoliopsida; order Solanales; family Convolvulaceae; genus Cuscuta; species Cuscuta australis. Next base: position 266,370 of record NQVE01000176.1, read on the forward strand.
GAACACATAAACACTACGATAACGAATAGTAATCGAAGTCAAATGGTAGAAAAACTAAAAAATTTGCTTTATTTAGAGATTCAGTGCACAACCTACAAAAAAGGTGTCCGTCATTTTATATCACATTTTTCTTTCACTTTACCAGAGAATTCTCAGACAAACTCCGCTGTATAATCTTGAGTTCACATCCAGACTCGGATGACATAAAGGTGAAATGGTTGTTTTACCAGCAATGAATGGAATGCGTTAATATGAAGGTGAAACAATAACTGATCCCTCCCTAAATCACATCCAGGTCACCTAGTATGTGAAGGTAGCATTACTTAACAAAGGTTTAGCACCAGACACCTTAATACAGAAGAAACCACAAAGGAGAATTTTATCAAAATAGAAATCTTTCCAAGGATGTTGATATTATGGGTAGTGTCACCTTATTGCCTAACTACAATCTCAGCATGTGCAACTGATCTAGGAGAAGCATGAATATCTGCATGACAACATCAATCAAGACTATCCATCATTTTATATTCAGAGTAACCATCTCTGGCCCTTTCATCTCCTTAAATTACTGGAATAGTCACCACAATTGATCACTTAAACCAGAAAAGTCTACGGATGCGAAATTGAAAAAAAACACTTTCCATTTTTGGAAAACCAGAACCTATGAGATTATGATGGTCTGTAGCTCCAAAACCAAGATACATTCACAACTGTAGAAACATCCTAAGAAATGAAACAATTTCAGTAAAAGCAGACTTACACACTTGCATCATCCCTTCCGAGTAGCTTCACTGCAGTTCCAGATCGCGGTGTCATCACATGGGAAGTTGAAAGCTCATGTGGATCTAGAATTTTACCAGGCCACCATGACCCATTTCGCCTCCTGACCCAAACAATGCACCCCACACCATAATCAACTATTCCTTCTTCTGTTTCCGAGCTCCCCATCCCTTCCCACCACTACACCCTCCCTCTATATAAGTTACGATCATGAGAAAGTATACGTCTATATACGTTATACATAAAAGAATTACATAAATACTGTGTCGTTTACCTTTGTATACTTTTATTTCGACTAATTCTCAACTACTTTTCGTCACATTGTATAAGCCGGACTAATATTGTGAATCTCACATCAATCGCGTAGAAACAAAGGATGACTGCCGTGAAATATGAAAAGAAAAAAGAGGCTTGCAAATTCTTTTAGATTACCGAAACATTAATAAAGGAAGAGATTTAAGGGATTTGATTGCTTGGAGTCCGGAAAAAGAAGCGAGAATTGAATTTCAAAAACAGCTTTGTTTCAAAAGATCTGAAGCAAGAAATTGTGGGTAGGTCTAGGGTTAGGGCTTGAGTTCAGCATTTGGGAATTTCACATTTAGGGATTTCCGCTTTTCAACTTTTTTTTCTTTTTCTTTTTTCCTCTGTTGTTTTGTTTACATCCATTTAATTAGAAAAAAGTTGCTCAAAAAAAGAGTAAGATATAAGTCCTCCTTTCCAATATAAATTACCTGTTTTAGTTTATGATTTTTGACTAAATTATTTTTAAATCATTTTAAATGAAAAATAGTGAGAACTAAAGAATAAGAATTACATATTGAAAAATTATATAAAAAAATATACAAAATTAGTGCTGATATTACTATATTATTTATCAAATGACTAACAAAATTAGAGAAAGAAAGTAAATGATGTTTAAGCATATGAATAGTTACATGTAATTTAATTTGGGACGGACGGAAGAACTTTTATCTCTAAAATAAGAGTTTTATATTTTTATTCCAAAATTAAAACTACGACACTGTTATAATGTAACACTATAAATTGTCATTTCATAATATTTTTGATATTATAAATCTAAATTATTTGCAGTATAAGTCTTATTTTGATGATAAAAATATGAATGTTCTACTTTAGCTTTTTCTTATAACTTATTCAATGAGTATTTCATAAATAGGTATGTACTCGAACTTTTAAGAGTTATCAAATAGTCCTTGTTGATGGGTGTATCCCACCCAGGACAGAGTCTGAATCCGAGTCCACAACAGTTGACCGGTCAAGATGCAAACATACTAGGATGGAAATTTGAGCTTAAAATAGAGTATCGGTCAACTCCGAAAAAAGTATACCTATGTAGGCTTTAGACTCACCGGTCAGAGTACATGACTTGGAGCTGGTGGTCTTTTGCCCCTTCAGAATGCAGGAGGTGAACCTACAGGCTAGGTTACTACAATGTAAAAGTGTCAGCATGAATAGCTCCGAAATTGATTGGACGGTAGTGACCGATTTCAACGAAAGATTGAGGATTCCCTCAATTTGAGCTGGGCGCTATGCGCCAAAGGTGGAGTAATCAGCACAAAATGACAAGGAAAAAAGACAAAATACTACGGGACAAAAGGAAGCCACCTCGCGCCATCTGAGAACGTGGGTTGATGTGGACACGCGACGGTCAGTCCCCTCCATTTCCTTATAAATACTTGTGTAACCCTCAAATGAAGGGATCTAAATTTCATCTCTCTAGAGTTCATATTGTAATAGTTCCGAATACATTTTTACGTACTTAATAACAATTGGACTACATGTTTTTCAACCTGCACTCCTATCGGTCGTTCCCTGTTTTTCTGCATCTTTCATTCCCCAGACTTAGCAAGCTATTATAGACCTGGTCTAGCACAGTTTGCCTGGTGGTTAATTTACAACATCACTTTTGGCACCATCCGTGGGACCGATAATGTTCCTTTTTTCATCTAGAGAGCTTACTCACGAAAACACCACATATTCTGAATGTCTTCAAGCCAACAACACACCACAACCTCCGTCCTGATGCAAGCCACCAATGAAGGAGTGACCGTGTCGGTGGTCACTTCCCAGCCAGCTCACTCTGTTGTGGTGATGCCATTGGGCTTAAGCCATGTCACAACCCCAATCATCCCCACTCCATTCACGATCACAATTCCTTCTGTCAAACCTAGGGTCACATTTCCTCCGAGCAGGATACAATTCATGAATGACCTGGCCAATTCGCAGGCCATTCAAGGATTTGGCCAGGTGATGGCCATGTATCAACAAGCCAGAGGAATGTCGTTTGTCTTGGGCATGTTCCCGTTTGCCCTACCAGGTGCGAGACAATTAGAGTTGCAGGCTCCTATGCCTATAACTCCATTCCAGGCGCCGGTGCCCCAATCGTCACCTTTTCGACCACATGTGGTGAGCGGGATGCCCCCCTGTCAACATGGTAAGCACCATGAATGGTACCGGGCCATCAAGTCGTCCCTAGAGCACCCCCGAGGGTTATTAAATCTCAATCGAGAGGGATGACGAAGAGTGAGATATTCCTAGGGCCCAAAAGAAGAAGAAGGGCAAGACCCAAAGACCGGCAAACTCCCAAGACTCTGCCTTTGATAAGCTAGGAGAGAGGGAAGAATGCCAACACAAATCCGCCAAGTTATGGTTAGGACATGGCGCGACCCATGTCAATACATTTACCCGATTGGGCGAGGGAAGGGAGGCCCAGCCCATACCCATCGCTCCCAGTCAAATAGGGTTGAACCCGCTAAATCACAGGTTTTGCACCGAGAGGAGGAAGCTGAAAGCCAGCCACGTGAGATTTAATCAATTGAATATTATTCTAGATATTTGTTAAGGAAGTTTCTTGGATATTTCCCTTTTGTTGTGTTTGTATTTAAGCCGGCCTAAGGCCTCATTTTGAAGCATCTTTGTAATCTCTTATTTCATAAATAATACACTTGTTTGTGTGTTGTTTCAAATCCCTAAATCTATATCTTAAGGTTGGTCCCCTTAAGTGTGAGTTTAAGGTTCTAGTTATTTAAATAAGTGTGTGATATCTTATTTGGATACTACATTCAACCCCAAGTTAAGATAAGAGTGTGTCATATCTCTTAACACCAACGTGGTTATACACCTTCACTAAAATACCTCTCTTCCTTTTATTAATTGATTATTGTCATCAACAAAATCGATTACCTATTCTTCGTAAAACATCAGTAATCCTCATTAATCGATTATCCTTTACATACAATCGACTATCACACCCTTCTGTAGTTCCTGCCAAACTCTCCCAAAAAACAGAATCCCCTGATAATCGATTGTTTCGTCATTGTCAATCGACTATCATACCATTCTATAGTTTTTGCCAAACTCTCCCAGAAAACAGAATCCCCTGATAATTGATTGTTTCATTATTTTCAATCGACTATCATACCATTCTGTAGTTCTTGCCAAAATCTCCCAGAAAACAGAACCCTCTAATAATCGACTATCTCACTTGGACAATCGATTACCCACCCTTCTAGAAAATCCGAAAGTTAGTCCTGTAACGTTTGAGCTTAAAAACCTACCTATCCTGAGTCAAGATACAACATTTGGTATCAAAGCCTCTTGTTTCTCCATCCTTAGAGGACCAAGAACACACTTTCTTTTTCTTCCCACCTTTTACCATGTCAAACCAATCCCAAGCTTTAACCAATGAGGAGCTCCAAGCTTCAAACGCAGCCCTCCAAGCTCAAGTTGAGTACTTAGCCAAACAAGTGGCTCAACTCACCAAGATGAAGATGACGGATACCCCCGAAGAGAGTGATGAAGAGCAAGAGTTCGAAGTACATCAAATGGGTAATTCAAGCAATAACACCGGAGTCAACTCCAATGAGAGAGCAACCACTGCACGGACTTCAAGGTTGATCTCCCGACCTTTGAAGGGAAGAACGATCCAGATGAATTCCTAGAATGGTTGGAGACCGTCGAACGCGTCTTTGATTTCAAAGACGTCCCCGAAGATAAGAAGGTTAAGTTGGTGGCATTGAAGCTTCGAAAGTACGCTTCAACTTGGTGGACAAACTTGACCACCAAGAGAAGATGTGAAGGCAAGACTCCCGTCAAAACATGGCTCAAAATGCGAGCCTTGATGAAGAAGAAGTTCCTTCCCGAACAATACGTAAGGGACAACTTTGCTCGTCTTCAACAACTAAGACAAGGCACTCAATCGGTCAAAGATTACACTCGAGAGTTTGAAGAACTCCTTATGAGGTGTGATTTACAAGAAGATGATTCTCAAACCTTGGTTCGTTACCTATTTGGACTTAACACCTAAATAACTAACGTTGTGGAGCTACAATCCTATGACACCTTTGAAGAACTATCCAAACTTGCTCTCAAGGTTGAAGCCCAACTCAAGAGGACAAAAACTCCCTTTAGCCGCCCCTCCCCCTTCACCAAAGCAGCCTACTCCTAACATAAAACCACCTCTACTACCTTGGCTAAACCCTCAAAACCCAACTCCACACCCTCCTCATCCAACCCGCCACCCTACAAAGCAAATCCCACTAACACCCGAGCTTCCAAGTGCTTCCGTTGTCAAGGCCTCGAACATTATGCTAATGAGTGTCCAAACAAAAAAATAATGGCCATTGTGGAATATGAAGAAGAAGAAGTCAGCCCTTCATGGGCAGAGGAAGAGCTAGTGGAAGAAGAATATCTCGGAGCAGACGAAGGCGAGCTCTTGGTTATCCGAAGGGCCTTGAGCAACATGGTAGCCTCCGACGATCAAGTACAACGAGAAAACATCTTTCAGACTCGTTGTACCATCCAGAAGAAGTCATGCTCTTTAATTGTCGATAGTGGAAGTTGCACCAACGTAGCCTCAAAGACGTTAGTTGGGAAATTGAAATTTAAGACTTCCCCACATCCTAAACCATATACGATTCAGTGGTTGATTCACGGGAAGGGATTACGAGTGGATTCACGAAGTTTGGTTTCATTAAGCATTGGAAATTCTTATTCCAACGAAATATGGTGCGACATCATTCCGATGGATGCATGCCACATCCTTTTGGGTCGACCATGGTTATTTGATAGACGAGTTTTCCATGATAGATATGCCAAAACCTATTCCTTCCTCCTCAACAAAAAGAAGATAACACTCACCTCCTTAACCCCCTCCTCACCTACGGCCTCACCACCCCCCAAGGAAGAAAACCCCATGCTCATCTCCACCATCCTGCAAACTGAACTCCATGAACTTGCACCTATCAAAGAACTCATTCTCTTTGAGAATGAGGAAACCAAACCACCCACACCTGCCCCAATACTTCACCCCCTAGCCGAACCCATCCTCACTCAGTTTCCCCATGTTTTCCCCGAGGATATCCCACATGGCTTACCACCCAAGAGAGACATCCAGCATAAGATCGACCTCATCCCTGGGGCTGCCCTACCCAACAAGCTGGCATACCGAATGAATCCCGAAGAAACTAAGGAAATTCAGAGACCTGTGGATGAGTTGATAGCCAAGGGATTCGTGAGGGAAAGTCTAAGTCCATGTGCTGTCCCGGCGCTTCTAGTACCTAAGAAAAATGGTACATGGTGCATGTGTTTCGATAGCTGATCCATAAACAAGATTACAATCAAGTATAGGTATCCCATACCTAGGCTTGAAGATATGTTGGACGAGCTTCACGGTTCTAAGGTCTTTTCGGAGATTGATCTTCGAAGTGGATACCACCAAATTTGAATTTTTGAAGGAGATGAGTGGAAAACGGCTTTCAAGACCAAGTTCAGGTTGTACGAATGGTTAGTCATGCCATTCGGCCTCACTAATACACCAAGCACCTCCATGGGGTTGATGAATCAAGTTCCGAAACCTTTCCTCGGTCATTTTGTCGTTGTATACTTTGACGACATTTTGATCTACAGTAGAAGCGAGGAAGAGCACGTGAATCACCTCACCTTGGTGATTAGGAAATTGGACGAAGAAAAGTTGTATGGGAATCTGGAAAAGAGTCAATTTTTCTGTCAAGAGACGGAGTTCCTGGGATACTATATCTCGGGAGAAGGCATTCGAGGGGATGAAAAGAAGACCCAAGCAATTCGAGATTGGCCGATTCCCACCTCTATGCAACAGGTTCGAAGCTTTCATGGACTATCTTCGTTCTACCGAAGGTTCGTTAAGGACTTTAGCACCATAACCGCCCCCCTTACCAACTTGACGAAGCATCAAAAGTTTGAATGGAATCCGAAGGCCCAACAAGCTTTTGAGACCATCAAAGAACGCATGTAACACCCTAATCCGTCCAGGTATGTAGCCCCTTTCGGACTAAAGTATTAACTTGGTAATCGTAAAATTTAAAACTTTTCAAACACTTATTTATCACGATAATATTTTTCATAACATATACAGTGTGGAGTCTTCAATATTGCGGAAGCTTAACAAATCATAATTACAAACATAATTTATTTATGTTCTTTAATTCAAAACCATCACATCCATTCCGGCAATCTCGCCTCCATCTGCCTCCAGAATCACGTCACATCATTCTTTCTATTAACCTGCGTGTAGCAAATAAAACATACTACACGCTCAGCGGTGAAGCTGAGTTAGCATATCTAATGCGTCGAACATCCATATAAATTGAATCCAAATTCATAATCAAATCATTTGATATCATGCACAGAGTATTCAGTTCAATTATACAATAATCAATATTCAACATTCGTCATTCAATATTCATATTCAACATTCAACATCCTCATTCAATAATATCTTTAAACTATTCTTAGTCTAAGGCTAATTTATTTGATGTTTGCCAACTCTTAAATGAATTCTAGTTTAAGATATTTAAACTATATTCGAGTTTAAGGTACTCTTAACTAACCCTTAAGCTAGGCCTAGTTTAAGATACAATTTTTCAAAAAGAAGTTTTCAAAATCTTAAACTTACCTTCGCTTAAGGTCATCCAGAAACCGAACAGCGGAATGCTCACTGTCGGGTTGGGTGGTATCCCCCAACGAGTTCCTCTAGTTTGGTTTGTAGATCCCGTACGTACGTTTTAACCCAGGCCACCGAATATTCATAATTATACCCGCAAGGCCTATTTCTAAGCCATCTTAGAGGTCTTCTAGATAGTCTTAGAAACCAACGTCAACCTAGGTATATCTTAGAGTTCTTCTAGATATCCTTAGAATTCAAATCATTTCATAATCATCAACATATTCATTTCAATTCATAATTTAATCTTCAATAATCATTTTAATCGGTAGTTTCATCAAGTCATAACTAACCCTGGGGTTGTGGTTTGGAACCATTGGGGCAGGGCTCAGGGAAGAGAGGGATTGGTTTTCAATTGAAGCTTGAGGTGTAGGTGTGAGGGGAGGAATTGAGAGGGTTGGGAACATACGTAGGGTGCTTGCTCTTGGTGTTTTTGGAGGGTATTCATGGGGTGATTTTTGTGGAGACAAAGGTATGGTTGGGATATGAAATTTAAAGGGGCTTGAGGGAACCATGTGATGGTAATCCCTTGGCAAAAATCTCTTGATCAACAGCTTCCTCATTTTCTCCCAAGTTTTCACTTTGGGTTTTCCTTCGAACTTTCTCTTAGTGGAAATATTTGTCCACCAAGTAGAAGCGTTTCGTTGGAACCGGGATGCTACAAGCTTGACCATTTTGCCTTCAGGCATATCCTTGAGGATTAGGATATGTTCAACCTTCTTGAGCCACCGTAGGAACTTCTCCGGATCGTTTCTTCCCTCAAGGGTCGGAATATCCTCCGAATTGGTGAACTCTCCAATCTTTGACATCAAAAGATCAAGATCTTTCTTTAGCTTCCTTTGGTCAGCAGCAATGTCTTCATATCGCAAGCTTTGAAGGATGTGAGACATGGGTTTTAAAAGGGAAGGTGGTTGTGGTTTTTATGGCTGGGGGTTGATCGGAATGATGATGAAGGAATGGAGAAAGAATGGAAGTGTGTTCTTGGTCCTTTGGGATGTAGGAACAAGAAGCTTTGATACCAGATGTTATACCCGAACCGGGGGTCTTAACGAGTTGTTATTTTGAGAAGGAATTAAGGGATGATGCATCTTGAGTTCAAGGTTCAGGAGCAGGTGATAATCGATTATGGCCAGGTGATAATCGATTGTGGAGCTGTGCTGCTAAAACCCAGAAACTTCAGGGAAAGCGGATAATCGATTATCAGTATATCATAATCGATTATTGAGGCTCGAAGCTTATTCCAAGGGAATTCAGGAGGGGAAGATAGTCGACTGACAACGAGTGATAATCGACTGTTAAAGACTGCAGGATTTCAAGAGGAAGTGATAATCGATTGTCTAAAGTGGACAGTTGATTATTGAAGGCTGCAGGTGTTTCAACGATGATGGATAATCGATTGTCAATCAAGATAATCGATTGTTGGGCAGAATTCTGGGCAGGAGAAGGGGTGTTTTGTGGGGAAATGGCTTAGAAATATATGGAGATGATAAAGGAGTTCTTTTGGGTGTTTTTAATGGAAGAAAAGAGTAAGATTAAGAGGAGAAATGAGGAGATATGGAATGGAAGAAATGAGTGATGGATAAACCAAGTTGGTGTTTAAGAGATATTACACACTCTTATCCTCACTTGGGGTTTGAATCTAGAATTTAATTAAGATATGACACACTTAATCAAATATGTAGAACCTAAAACTCACCCTTAAGATAACCACTCTTAAGATATAGAATTAGGAATTTGGCTAAAATAGCATCACACTATTTTATAAATACTCAAAGAGTAAAAGGAGTTTTTAATATTCAAAGTTGTGTTACAATGGCCATAAGGCCCGAGTTATATAGGCAGGGGAAGGGGGAGATAATTCACAATACATTGAATGTTAACTTAGGGAAGCTTCCTTGCAACAATCTCTTCCATGGGATGGGGTATTGGCCACTCATTCCTGTCTCCTTAGTGGAATAAAATCAGGGATGGGGCTGGGGGTTGTGGGGTTTTGGGTTTTAGGTTTGTAGCGGTTGTTTTCCTGGGTTTTGTGGGTATTATTTGGGTAAGAATGGAGGGTTGTTTCTGGTCATTAAAAGGGGACAGGGCTGGATATTATTTATGGGTATTTTGGAGTTATGGCTTTGGGTTATTGTGAGGGAAACATGGGTAGGAATTGTTGGCTAGTGGTGGGTCAGGATTTTGGCCCTTTGTGGGTGTTTATGTTGGGATTGTGAGGTTTAATTGGCCAGGAAAAAAATGGAAAGAGAGAGCGTTTTATTTGTTTATTGGAAGGGCTTGGAAGAAGGAAAATAACACAAACAAAAGGTTTTGGTTTACACATTCTTATTTTGGCCAGGGGCTTGAATAAGAGTAGGAAAAACATTATTTTGAAATGAAGTAAATGGCAAGAAGTTTTGGATAATTTGGGTTGGGTTAGACGGAGTGGGAGTTGGCCTGTCGAACCCTCGGGTCCGAAGCTATTCTGGCCTCTTGGGTTGAAGGACTCGGAATTCTCACTAAAACGGATCATAATGCTTGAACTTAAGTCCTTTGGTTTCTGCGAGGGTGTAGGACATGGGGGAGGGTATGATAGGGCCAGGCCCGGATATAACACAAAAGGCTTCATCACGCAATATAGAACCGCGTGCTTTTTGGCATATTCACCAAGCCTCATCAATTGACATAGAACAAATTGCTTTTTGGCTAAAACAAGAATCTCGGTCTCACCAAAGTATGCTTTGAGATATAATCCCCAAAACTTGAAAACAATTCTTTTTCCAAAACAAGGTTTCTAAATAAAGCTACTAAAAATTCATTAATCTTAAGAACTCTTACTAAAATGTGATTTTCCAAATTTTTACGGGTGAAAACTAAAGATTAATTAATCAAACAAGTACAATTGATGACTATTCTAATGAAATCTTTTCTTCTTAATATATAAGTAAAACAACTCCTAAAGAGTCATTTCAACCATGACTCCTTACTTCCTCACATTTAAACGAAACCACGCCCTCGTGGTTAAAAGTGTTTTGGAATTGGAGTAATTGGTTGAAATGTTCACATGCAATTACTAAATTATCTCAATACTAAAAAAATTCAACTACGCAGGTCGAACCAATAAATAATCATAACATTTAAAAAGAACTGTAATTTCAAAAAACGAGTTTTTAAGAATCATAAAAATGGAATTCCAAAATAAAATCATACGAGCATCCAAAATAATATTCTGAATGCGATAATAAGGAAAATAGGGATCTCACTATCTCTGACGCTTGCTAGGCTTAGGACCTGCCTCATGCTCCCTTTTCTCCTTCTTGTGTTCCCAAATATGGTCGAGGATTTCTTCTACCTGCCACTGCTGAGTTAGAAGAAGCGTCTCTATGCTCCTCAAGCAAGAGTCCACAGAATCCTGACATGCAAACATAGCCTGAGAGAGCTCGCGAAGAGACATGAGGATGGAATGCGGACGTTTCAGACGTGCCTCCTTGTCTTCATTATTGTAGGCAATCTGGGCCAAATATCCTGCCGGGGGTCGGAACATGCTTACAGACTCGGGAAGAACATCAGGGACCACCATAAGTAATCCTCAGACCAGAAGTTGTTGGAACACGAGTTTACGTCTACGTCATAATAAACCGTGTTCGTTTTATGACAGGTTTTGATAATGCCAAACCGCCGAAAGTAACAAGGCTAAAGCGAGCAAAACCAAGGCGAAGGAACATGGCATGATGATTTGAGAACCAAGAACCAAGGATCAAGAACGAAGACGTAGAATTGTATTGAGTCGGTCTCAATGTGATCAAGACCGGCACAAACTTTCAAACCTTGGCTCTCTAGGCTCTTTTCATCAAAATGTTTTTTGCATATTCAAAAATGTTTTTCTTAAGTTTTAAACATGCCTAAAAACACTTGGATTTCGCCTAAACCAAAAACCAAGTCATCCGGCGTTCGGCTTTCAGTTTTCGGCATTGGTTTTTGGCATCCGAACCAACCAAGTGGATTTCAACTTTTTATGATTGGTTTTTACTTCTGGGCATACTTAAATAGTTCTCCAACAAAAACGCTTCAAAAACCACCTTCCGTTTTTTGTTCGTTTAGTGAAAACCTTGTGAAACGACACAAACTTGGTTAGCCGTGGTTTTCAACTAAATGACATGGTTTTTTGGTTGTTTTACTTGATTTCTTAGCAAAATGCAATAAAGAAATGTTTTCAATACTTTGTTTTTATTTTGGAGAACTTACGTTTTTGACATCGGCTAACGGCATGACTAAACCAACCATGGGTCTGGCTAAACCAGCCAAACAGCGATGTTGGTGCAACCAACAACGCTGTCTGGCTTGGATAGCTGAAAACCATGGTTTGGCATTAAGTCTTCCAACAACGATGTTGCATGTTAGACATCGCTGTTGAGCCAAGGTTGGGTTTCTAGAAACATCTGGAACAGCGATGTAGCCTTCCCTACAGCGCTGTCCAACCTAAGCCAAAAATATAGTGCATTGGCAGAAAGTTTTTGGACAGCGATGTTGACCCAGCAACAGCGCTGTCAGGCCAAAACTCCACCTTCAAAGTCAGACCTAAACAGCGATGTTCAAGTATTGAACATCGATGTAGGGACCTGACCGTTGGAAGGGATTTAAGGCTAAAACTTTCCTTGTTTGGAAGTCAACAGCCAAAATAGCGATGTAGGAGTATAGGACATCGCTGTTGGCATGACCGTTGCTTCCCAATTTTCAAAACGCAAGCCTAGAACAGCGATGTCCAAGCCTAGGACAGCGCTGTCTGGGTGAATTTCGGTAGATCCAAATTTAATCAAATCCCACAAATTGTGTCAATCACCCCTTAAATGTTTTGATCCGTTGGAGCCTATTTTTCCACTATAAAATGGGGTGTTTGGGTCTGTTTTACATCATCACATTACTTCACAACTCCTACTCTTCCATTGCAAATCATTCATCCTTTATTCATAGCTTTTTGAGAGCCATTTTTGTGAAGCTTGTGTTGTGTTTTTGAGCGTTCTTAGTTACTCATTATCCACTCTAAAAGAGAGTATTGTTCTTGAGTGTTTTTAGTGTTCTTAGACACTTGACAAGAGAAAGTATTTCTCTTGTTGTTCGAAGGAAGGGTTGTTTCCTTCGAAGGTTCGTTGAGGTACGTGTGACTCGAACTCTCAAGTTGTACGGGTTTGTTAAGCACCGTTAAGCTTAACGAGATAGTAGTGTAGCTCGAGAGAGTCTCTCGGGAGGCTGGATTAGCCACAAGTTGTGGTGACCAGGGTAAAATCGGTGTGCCTCTTACTTGTTGGAACACACTTTGTACGATAAACTAAAGTCGTGTTCATTTCTGACAGGTTTTGATAATTGCCAAACCGCCGTGGATATAAAGAGTTTCGTTGAATAACTCAAGGCGTGAAGAATGGCTTGGAACAAGACCTAAAAGACTCAAGGACAAGATCAAGAATTGAAGACTTAGTCGAGTCGGTCTTTTGTGATCAAAACCGACAATAAATTCAAGTCTCGGTTCTCAAAAACTCAAAACAATTTTTAAAAATCATAAAAAAACTTTTGTGCATCAAAACAAACTTTTTTATGATTTCTTTTATTTTTAAAATCCCAGGTCCTTGCTCAGAACCGAAACCACCTAAGTCGGCGTTCGGCTTTCGGCGTTCGGCGTTCGGCGTTCGGTTTTTGGCGCCCGAACCAACTCAGTGGTTTTCAAGTTTTTAAACACTAATTTTACCTCTGAGCATTTTTAAAATGATCCCAAATAATTATTTTATAAAAACCAATTTTGTATCTTGGTCAATCGGTCTAACACGTGAAAAATGGTCAAAACCGTACGCACGTATAATACGACCTTGGAGACTTGGTTTTTAACCAAACAAGTCTTGTTTTCACTATTTTATACCATATACAATATTTTCCAAACCTGGTTTTTACTTTTGGGAACACTTCGTTTTTGGACCTCAGTTTTTCAAAACGGGTTTCAGCTGGCTAGATTTTAGCTGGGTGATAATCGATTATCACCTTTGTGACAATCACTATCAGCCCCTACAGCTTTGAACTTCCAAAGTTCTAGAGCACGCAATAATCGATTTTCAGCTACGTAATAATCGATTATCAGTCTTTGCAGCCAAAACCCAGAATCTTCTTCTGAGAGGACCAATAATCGATTATCACTTGTTGACAATCGATTATCTGGGTTACCGTTGTCCTCCAATGGATAGAATTTTAAATTTTTGGACAGGGAATCTTTGGATAATCGATTATCAAGCTTTAATAATCGACTATCAGTCTGTGTCCCTAAAAAATTTGTCTTCATCCTGTTGGAAACTCTAGCAACGGGTTTATCCCGTTTTGGGCTATAAAATGGCACCCAAATCCTCTCATTTTACACACAATTCTTCAACATTTCAATACTCCTTCATTGAATAAGCATTCCTATTTTTTCTTAGCTATTTGAGAGCCAATTCTTGAAGAAATTGTCGTGTTCTTGAGCGTTTACTAGTTCACTCATATCTACTCTTTGTGAGAGTTTTATTCCTGAGTGTTTAAGTGTTTTCATACACTTTAAGGGAGTTTGTTCCCTTGTTGTAAACTCGAAGGAAGTTCCTTGTTCCTTCGTGAGAAGTCTTGGAGTGCGGTATCTCCGAGCAAAGGTGTTGAGGCTCGTGTGACTCGGGTTCTCAAGTTGTATCGGTTTGTTAAGCACCCTTAAGCTTAACGGAGTTAGTGTAGCTCGAGAGAGTCTCTCGGGGGGCTGGATTAGCCACACGTTGTGGTGAACCAGGATAAAATTCGATGTGCTCCTTCCTTGCGCTCTTTACTTTAACGCACTCGTTTTTAATTTCCTGCGATTTTATTTTAAACGCTATTCACCCCCCCTCTAGCGTTGGGCCTTTATTCTAACAATTGGTATCGGAGCCTTACTCTCTGAAAGACTTAACTGTTCGAGAGAAACGATCAATGGCTTCTACTCAAAACTTATACGCAGGTTTAGGAGAAGGGCAATCCACCACGAGGCCTCCATTATTTGATGGAACAAATTACACATATTGGAAGGAGCGAATGAGAATTTTCATCCAATCCAACAACTTTCTCCTATGGAGAATTATCAAGAACGGGGAAGAAGTACCCATGAAGAAAGTTGGGGAAACCACCGTTCCCAAAACTGAAGATGAATACGATGCGCAGGATATAAGGAAAATAGAGAACAACACCAAGGCGATCAACATTCTTTATTGTGCAGTAAACCCGGATGACTACCGGAAGATCTCTTGTTGTTCCACCGCCAAGGAAATGTGGGACAAGCTAGAAATCACATATGAAGGTACGGATCAAGTCCGAGAAGCTAAGATAGATTTTCTAACCCATGAGTATGAACTATTTCATATGAAGGAGAACGAGAAAATCGACGATATGTTTGAACGATTTTCAAAAATCATAAACGATCTTCATGCTCTCAAGAAGACATATACGGGCAAGGAGCTTGTAAGAAAAATCCTGCGGAGTCTCACACCGGAATGGTGCTCCAAAGCCAATGCTATCCAAGAATCCATCGGCATCACCAGTGTCACCATTGACGGACTTAGAGGTAACCTCAAAACCTATGAGTCTACCATTCTTTACCCCTCTTTAGGTGAACAAAAGAAGAATGGGATTGCACTCAAGGCTACCTCAAGCTAAGAACCCGCCATGGAAGAATCAAGCGATGAGGACAACGAGTTCGGGCTCGTCATCAAAAAGTTCCACAAGTTCATGCGAAAAGAGTATGAACGAAAGGGCAAAAAGCATGGAGGACCACCCAAGTGCTATGGGTGTGGAGAAGTTGGGCACATCAAGCCAAAATGCCCAAATGCCAAAAACGAGAAGGAGAAGAAACCGTTCAAGAAGCACCGAGCTTACATTTCATGGGGAGGTGATTCCGGCGATGAGTCATCGGAAGGCGAAGAGAATGAAAGCGCCAACCTCTGCCTCATGGCACACGAGGAACCACCGGAAGAGGTATGTACCACTTCTAAAGATTCCTATACTTTTGATGATGTACAAGAAGCCTTTAATGAACTTTATGATGAATATGTCAACGCTTCTAAAATTAACAAGGATTTGAAGAAACAACTTACTTCCATGGAGAAGGAAGTTGATAAACTATCAAAAGATAATGAAAAACTTAAAGAAGAAAATATGTTTTTCGGAAAAAGAAGCGCCGACAAACCGGAAAGTTCAAAATGTAGTTCTTGTATATCACTTAAGGATCAAGTTGCAAAACTTGAAGGAACTTTGAAGAAGTTTGGTGTTTCTCATAAAAACCTTAATGATGTTCTTGACAATTTGCAACTTACTAAACATGGCTTAGGTTTTGAAAATGAAACCAATAATAAGGAAAAAGTTGAGCAACCACCTAAACAACCTAATGCTCAATCTAGGAAAACTAAAATGAACAATAATAGACAATCTACATCAACCAAGAGCACTAGACCACCTAGAAAGAACACTAGGATAAACAATGATCAAGTTAGAGAATCTAGAAACCATTTTCCAAATATGCATAAACAAAACTTTTCTCAAACTAGGGTCAAGCAATATAGAAAACCTAGTAACTATTATCAACCTAGGAGAATGCATAATCCAAATGTTATTTGCCATTATTGCAATAGGGTAGGACATATAGCCCCGGTTTGTTTCACTAGGCATATGCATTGCACTCAAAACCAATCACACTACCAACGTGCACCTAACGCCCAATGACCCAAAAGGAATTGGGTACCTAAAACTTTTTAAATTGGTTTGTAGGTGTGCTTGAAGGCATCAAGTGTACTTTGGTACCTTGATAGCGGATGCTCCAAGCACATAACCGGAGATGCATCCAAGTTTTTGCAAATCAAACCAACTAAAGGAGGAAACGTTGTCTTTGGCGATAATAGCAAAGGCAAGATAATCGGCATTGGTTCGGTTGGTAAAAACGAAAACTCCTCTATTGATAATGTTTTGTTGGTTAAGGGTCTTAAACACAATCTCTTGAGCATAAGTCAATTGTGTGACAAGGGAAATTGGGTGACCTTCGATTCCAAATCATGTACGGTAGAACGTCTTAGTGACGATAAGACGATTCTTCGTGGTGATAGAATTGATAACATTTACATGGTTAACTTAGATGAATCTCCCTCCGACTTTGCAAAATGTCTCATGAGTAAGGAGGACGATATGTGGCTATGGCATCGTAGAGTAGCTCATGTTAACATGAATCTTTTGAATAAATTGGTTTCACAAGACCTAGTAGTTGGGCTTCCAAAACTCAAGTTTGAGAAGGACACCATTTGTGATTCATGTCAAAAGGGCAAGCAAGTAAGGGCCTCATTTAAATCAAAGAATGTTGTGTCTACAACAAGGCCCCTACAACTTTTGCACATGGATCTCTTTGGACCATCAAGAACAAAAAGTTTTGGGGGAAACTATTTCGCCTTTGTGATTGTTGATGACTACTCTCGATTCACATGGACATTATTTCTAACTCATAAAAGTGAGGCATTTCATGTTTTCAAAATTTTTCTCAAAAAGGTTCAGAATGAAAAAGGCTTAACCACCGTAGCCATACGAAGCGATCATGGTGGAGAGTTCGAACGAGATCTCTTTACCGAATTTTGTGACGAACTAGGCATCGAGCATAACTTCTCCGCTCCACGTACACCACAACAAAATGGCGTGGTGGAACGTAAAAATCGTTGCCTTGAGGAGATGGCTAGAACTATGCTTGATGAGGCAAAAATTCCTAAGTATTTTTGGGCGGATTCCGTGAGTACCGCGAGCTACGTGTTAAACCGAGCCGTCATTAGACTGACACTCATGAAAACCCCATACGAACTATACAAAGGAAGAAAGCCAAACCTCTCCCATCTTCGAGTCTTTGGTTGCAAATTTTTTGTTCACAATAACGGAAAAGATAATTTGGGCAAATTTGATGCAAAGTCGGATGAAGGAATTTTTCTTGGTTATTCATTGCGTAGTAAGGCTTACAGAGTCTTTAACAAACGCACCTTAACTGTTGAGGAATCTCCTCATGTTGTCTTTGCCGAAAATGATGCTCGCTTGGCGAGAAAGGTTTCCTGTGATGATCTTATAGATTCGTTGGAAAACATCTATCTCAACGGCGATGACGAAGTAGACAACTCAAAGGAAAGCCAAGATGAAGAAGTAGAGCCACCCGTAAACGAGGAACAACCACAAGAGGAGGAAACGCCAATGCCAAGGGCATGGAGGACTTCAAAGAACCATCCTCTTGACAAGGTGATCGGTGACATCATCCGAAAAGTAAGTACTCGTAGCTCTCTTAGGGACACCGTAGGTCACATGGCTTTTGTTTCTCAAATTGAACCTACAACCATTTTGGAAGCAATTGATGATAAACATTGGACCTTGGCAATGCAAGAGGAGCTTAACCATATCAAACGAAATGACGTTTGGGAATTGGTGCCAAGACCCGATGATCATACCATAATTGGTACGAAATGGGTGTTCCGTAACAAACTCGATGAAAATGGAATAATCACTAGACACAAAGCTAGGCTCGTACCTAAAGGCTACAATCAAGAAGAAGGCATTGATTTTGAAGAAACTTATGCACCGATAGCAAGTTTAGAAGCTATTCGTTTATTACTCGCTTTTGCTTCATCTATGGATTTTAAGCTGTACCAAATGGATGTTAAGAGTGCCTTCCTCAATGGTTTTATTCAAGAGGAAGTGTATGTTGATCAACCCCCGGGCTTTGAGGATTTTGAGCACCCGGAGTATGTCTATAAACTAAAGAAAGTACTCTACGGTCTTAAACAAGCACCTTGTGCATGGTATGAACGTTTGAACAAATTTCTTTTGGACAACGGGTTCAAAATGGGGAAGGTTGACACTACACTTTTTATCAAGAGTAAAAACGATAACATCCTCTTGGTGCAAGTTTACGTAGATGACATTATATTCGGTGCTATTAACGAATCTTTGTGCAAGGAATTTTCAAACTTAATGACAAATGAATTTGAGATGTCCATGATGGGGGAACTCAATTTCTTCTTGGGGTTACAAGTCAAACAAATGAGGGAAGGGACCTTCATTTGTCAATCAAAATATTGCAAGGAGCTCCTAAAGAGATTTGAAATTGATGGCTCCAAAGCAATGGCTACCCCAATGAGCACCTCCGAGCACTTGGAAAAAGATGAAAAGGGTAAGGAAGTAGACGTAAAGAAGTATCGAGGTATGATCGGATCCCTTCTTTATCTTACCGCTAGTAGACCCGATATCATGTTTAGCGTTTGTTTATGTGCAAGGTATCAATCTTGTCCGAAAGAATCGCATTTAACGGCGGTGAAACAGATAATGAAGTATCTTGTTGGTACAATGAACGTTGGATTATGGTACCCCAAGGGGTCTCCTTGTCATCTTTTTGGCTATTCCGACTCGGACTTTGCCAGTTGTAGATTAGACCGTAAGAGTACGAGTGGGACTTGTCACTTGCTTGGTAATTCTTTAGTCTCATGGTTTAGCAAGAAGCAAGTCACTGTTGCGTTATCCACAACCGAAGCGGAATATGTTGCCGCCGGTAGTTGTTGTGCTCAAATCCTTTGGATGAAGCAACAACTTGTGGATTATGGCCTTAGTATCGATCACGTCCCTCTTCGATGTGATAATACTAGTGCCATAAGCTTGACGAAGAATCCGATTCTTCACTCAAGGACGAAACATATTGACATTAGGCATCATTTCATTAGAGATCATGTTCTCAAAGATGATGTCGAAATTGAGTTCGTTGAAACACACAACCAATTAGCCGACATTTTCACAAAACCATTAGAGAAAGAGTCGTTCTTCTGCATTCGTAGTGAACTCGGAATCCTTGACTCCACGATGATCTAAGTTGTGCATTAATTATTATTTTTGGTCCTTACTAACTTGAATGTCGGAGACGTTTTTAATTCTTTTTTGCAGGGCTCTTTTTTAATTTTATTTTCAGGTGTCAAAGTCAGGGGGAACAAAGCAAATCGATTTTGTCTCCAGACTTGGTGTAAATCGATTCACAAGCTTGTGATAATTGACTATCATAGCCCGCTGAAATTTGGAGCAGAAACTGAAGGAGCCAGTAATCGATTATCAACATTAGGATAATCGACTATCATTGCCCGCAGAAGTTTGAAGCAAATCAGACGCAAACCACGACAATCAATTATACGTTTTGTGTAAATCGCAGCCTGCAGTTCCTTCGGCGGAGAATCTGAAAATGTAGATAATCGATTTACAAGTTATGTAAATCGATTTATAATGGCAGGAGGTCAAAGAAAAAGATCCCGCACCCGCAAGAACGTTGCTTCTTCCTCGGCTCCTCCACCACCGGCGCACCAATACCTCGACGGGTCGTTCCTTTGGTTCAACGACCACGCAGAGGCAACGCGGTTCTCGGAGAAATTTGAGCACCGGGAGATTCTCCCTCCCCGATTCTCCACTGCTCGCTTCATTCATGACTCCATTCCACGTGAGGCACGGGTTATCCTCGAACGTGGAAACTTCCTCGACCTCCTCTACATCAAGAAGGTCAATTATCACCCCTTTCTTGTTCGAGCTTTCTACTCGAACTTGAAAAAGGATGAGGACGGAGCGTTGATCTCTAACGTCAACGGGGTGGACATCTATTTGAATGAGGAAAACATTCAAATTCTCACAGGGCTTCGTCGGGACGGACAGGATCTCGGGCTCTACGTCGGAGAAGAAGGAGCGCGGTTCAATGAGACCGCTCTCTTGGAGGAAGTGGGCATCCGACACTTCGTCCCCACTCCCCAAAAGCGGCGCCCTACGATTGCTTCCATGAGCCCCATGTTTCGATTCATTTTCTATGTTTTGACACGGATTCTCAAGCCCAGGAAGTTCAATCACACCAGGAGGACACGAAGACAATTCATGCGATGATTCACAACGCCAATCTCAATTGGTGTAAATTTGTGATGACTCACATGTTCACCGCCACCTCCGACAATCGGCCGCTCCTCTACGCCCTCCTCGTCATGGCGATTCTTGAAGAGTATAACATCAAAACCGATGTTGGGCCAAAGCTAAAGGGGACAAAGCATTGGGAGATTGATGAATCCTCTTTCCACTCAGGCACCGACGAGACTCCGTTTCGACAGCCTCGTCCACGCCGCCAACCAAGAGCCACTACCTCAACCGCCACCCCTTCGACCAATCCTTCTCTCGCCGAGCAAATGGCAGCCTTGACCGCCACTCTCTCTCGGATTGACACCAACGTCTCCAAAATGGCACACAACGTCAATACCTTGAGCCGTGAACTTCACGGGTATTTTGACTTTGTCAATTACCCGTACGCTCAAATGGTCCCTTAGGTTCCTCCACCGAATTTCGGAGGTGAACAAAGTGTTGGGAAACGAGGCTTGGATAACACAGCGAAAACAAAAAATTTATAGTCCAAAACTCGATTCCACCCAAGAACAACTACGTAAATTACTAGCTATAGTAACAAATTTACCTTAACGGTGAAAACGAAGAACGGAGGAACGGTCGGGGATGGTTTTGAGGAGATGAACGTAGCGCCAAACGTATGAAGCCTCCAACGTATCCACACGAACTTGCTCCGGAGTCCAAGATTAAACTTGTGCTAGCAAGTTTAATATAGGATAGTAAAAACTATAATAATACTACTTTGGGAGTAATAAATATATAGTAAAATATTTATCTTATAAATATTTGTTTATAATATTTTGTGTATATTTCTAACACTTTAGAAAAATAATTTTGAACACAAAATAAAATTTTCTTCTCTCTCAAATTGGGATGGCCGAAAGTTTTGTGTATATTAAAAATCAAGACTTCATTTTATAATAAAGTATATTTAGGAAATTGCTAGGAAATTAATGTTAAGCATAAGTACATGCAAATGTCTTAACACCATGTGTAAATGTTTAATATCTTAGCTACCAAACAAAATAGAATCCCTACATCAAATAATAATCAAATATATCAATTTGACATTAAAAATACTTTATGTATAAAATCAAAATGGTCTTGGATTTTTCCTCTTGAAATTTCGGTCAACCCATATTTGAAATATATCATATTTTATTTTTGACATCAATAATTATCATATAATTAAAATGATGAAAAAATAAAATAATATATATATATATACACACATTCGGCGCTACATATATATATATAATAAAATTTGTTTTGTCAAAATATAATTATCATATAATTAAAATGACACAAACAAAATATAATTTTAAAATACATATGTATTTTCGAAATACATATATATGTATAAAATTATCACAACTATATATTTAATATTACTCCCACTAGTGTAGTATACTCCCTTACAAGTCCTAAGTGTGTGACCCTTTAGGTATCCATAACACTGGCAATGATAAAATTAATACCATAGATAATAAGCAGTATCTAGCAACACATTATTATCCCCAGATTATGAAAAAGACGTTCATCTCATCAATACCTTCTACGACACAAGACATTCTATAACTATTATCCTTCTGTCCTAAATGTCATGATTTAACACAAGGCATGGGATGTGTATCCTTGTATAGTTAAATCAACTGTTACTGAATCTCAAGTAGACTGGCAGGGATCAGATATTTATCAGTCTCTAGATAGCGACATATCTAGGCATGGCCATGCACTATCCCAAGTCCTACTATTCAGTGGGCCCATTGACATTATACTTCTATACAGTAGAAGGGACAGATCCTGTATCTGTTATTCATATCTCTAAATATGCTTAGCGGCATACCCAACGCATAACTGTATGTCTACCAGTATTTCAGATAGCATTAGTTATGAATCAAAGCATACGGCCCCACATATCAGAGAATGTAATAACTTCAAGTCTGAGGATAGTTATAGCAAGGTCGATTTGAGAATACTGATAAACACATTACTGTAGATCCATGTAGTATTCTCAAGATGGGTCAATCCAGTCACATATTATCGATATAATATGCACCTACGTACAAATTAAGATATCACAATACCTATAGTCTATGAGATGCAACTATCTCATCTCGTACGTACTAGTCTTGATACGTTATGACGTCCGTATTATCATAAAGTGCGACTAGGGATATTCTAGACATAGCCTTCGTCAAGAAGTAACAGTCTCATAATCAGAACATCGTAGTCCTCATCTAAGTTACTGAAGCGCTATCGTCTATGGACTGAAGCTATGTTATGTTACACGAGATATAAAACATACTTCAAGGCCTTTCATTCATGATAAAGTGTACAGTTACATAGGTATTTGATTGGCTCTAGGGCACCTAAATACAACAATCTCCCACTTGCCCTAAGGCCAATCAAGCATTTCTCGAATGCCCATGGACCACGTATGACTCTCGTGTTTAGGCTTTCCTAAAGCCTTCGTCAACGGATCCGCGATATTGTCGTCTGTACCTATCTTGCAAATCTCAACGCCCCCACGTGCAACGATTTCTCGTATGATGTGATAACGTCTAACGATGTGTTTGGTCTTCTGGTGAGACCGAGGTTCTTTCGCTTGTGCAATTGCCCCATTGTTGTCGCAAAACAACGGTATAGGGTTCTTGATGCTAGGAACCACTCCAAGCTGAGTAATAAAATTCTTGAGCCACACACCTTCCTTGGTTGCCTCGGCTGCAGCCATGTACTCTGCTTCTGTAGTGGAATCAGCGGTAGTATCTTGCTTGTAACTCTTCCAGGTAACAGCTCCGCCATTCAAACAAAACACATACCCTACCTGCGACTTGAAGTCATCTCTATCAGTTTGGAAGCTGGCATCAGTATATCCAACAATACTGAGCTCTTCTTTTCCGCCATATACCAAGAAGGCATCCTTAGTCCTACGGAAGTATTTAAGGATGTTCTTCACAGCCGTCCAATGGCTTTCGCCAGGGTTGGACTGGTATCTACTCGTGACACTCAGAGCAAAGGCGACATCAGGTCTTGTACATACCATCCCATACATGATGGATCCAATGGCCGACGCATAAGGAACATTTCTTGTAACACCCCAACCCGCATGACCCAAACCCGTGAGACAGCGGACCGGTGTGCCACTGAATTGGTATCCGAATTTGCAACATTTTCAAAACAATTTTAAACAAACGTTCTTTCAATACATATAAAAATCCATCGGAGTAATTTAAAATAATGCGGAAGCCTTTTTAAAGTCAAACAACTTGGGATCTTGCCCGAAAACGTAATAAGCATTAAAGTTAATTAAATAAAGCATAATCAACAGATTAAAGAGGCAGCCACGCCATCATACATCTCCTCCTCAATGCCCTCTGGGATCGGCTCTAGGTTCATCTGTCTGATCACCTACGGACAGCAAAAAGAAAAACAACGCTATCCGCTCAGCATTGACGCTGAGTGGTACTCCATTGTAGCACAAGAATAAACATAATAATTCAACAATTAAGATCGTGCATATGTTTATCCTTTTAATAAAAATCAATTCAACTTTACATTCGGTTCTTTAGACGGTTGACCAACAGTCAACTTATTTTCTTTCTTTTCAAAACGATTTAGGTGTCAAGGATTCCTCATTAACTCGTTGACCACCGGTCAAACCAATTTAGACTTTCACCAAAGTCAAACCACTTAACATTTAATGCCTATGACGGAGATAGCCTCAATCCGTAATACCGAAGATAGCCTCAATTCGGTGGAGGTAGGATCCCTCGGGCGATAGCCTCAAACCCAAGATCACAGACCCTCGTGCGCACGTCTTAACCTCACTGACCAGGCCCTGCAGCCGCCCGAGCAATGGCCAGTTTCTATGATTGACACAATAAACCAATTGACCTTAATCACCGATTAGAATTAATTAATTAACTTAACTAATTCATTAAAGTTTTGGATTTAACCATTCGGTCAAACCTACATCGACAGAATATCCAGTCAAAGTCTAAGTCAAACAGGACCTAACCCAAGTCAAAGTCAAACCTGTTCAGTCAATTCACAATCCTCAACAATTCAATTCAAATAATCAATTTAATTCAATTAACCAATTTAGCCAAATTATAGCATAAACATATATAACGATCCAAACCATTAAATCTATTCTAAATGCTATTAACTTCATAGTACAGACCTGGATTTCGCCGAACGGAAGACAAATCGACGAAATCAAACAAACGGGTCAAATTGAGTCAAAATGCGAAATCGACCAATCAATCCGGCGTGGCGGTTAATCTGCCGGCGATATCAACTCGGGGCAGCGGCCGGATGCGGCGACGGTGACGGACGCCGGCGACAGTGGCGGAGCGGCAGCTCGACGGCGATGAGCAGCGACTGGCGGCGCTGCAATCGACGGCGGCGGACGACCGACGAAGGCGAAACAGCGGCGTTGCACTCGACGGCGAGGATGGCCGCTGTGCTAAGGGCGACGGTGGCTGGAGGCTCGGCGACGGTGGCTGGAGGCTCGGCGACGGCGATTGGCTGGGGAAGGGCGACCGGCAATGAGCGGCGACGCCGGCGGCTGGTTGCTCCAATTGGACGGCGACGAGGAGCGGCAGCTACTGGCGAAGGACAGCGGCGATTGGAGACCGTCGTCGGCGGCGCTGACCCTGGTAGTGGGCGACGGACTTCCGGCGAAGGAAAGGCAGCAGTGGTGCGGCGAGGAGGCGGAGGTCGAACGGCGCTGTTGAAGACGAAGAAGGAAGAAGAAGAAGAAGAAGAAGAAGAAGAAGAAGAAGAAGAAGAAGAAGAAGAAGAAGAAGAAGAAGAAGAAGAAGAAGAAGAAGAAGAAGAAGAAGAAGAAGAAGAAGAAGAAGAAGAAGAAGAAGAAGAAGAAGAAGAAGAAGAAGAAGAAGAAGAAGAAGAAGAAGAAGAAGAAGAAGAAGAAGAAGAAGAAGAAGAAGAAGAAGAAGAAGAAGAAGAAGAAGAAGAAGAAGAAGAAGAAGAAGAAGAAGAAGAAGAAGAAGAAGAAGAAGAAGAAGAAGAAGAAGAAGAAGAAGAAGAAGAAGAAGAAGAAGAAGAAGAAGAAGAAGAAGAAGAAGAGAAGAAGAAGAAGAAGAAGAAGAAGAAGAAGAAGAAGAAGAAGAAAGAAGAAGAAGAAGAAGAAGAAGAAGAAGAGAAGAAGAAGAAGAAGAGAAGAAGAAGAAGAAGAAGAAGAAGAAGAAGAAGAAGAAGAAGAAGAAGAAGAAGAAGAAGAAGAAGAAGAAGAAGAAGAAGAAGAAGAAGAAGAAGAAGAAGAAGAAGAAGAAGAAGAAGAAGAAGAAGAAGAAGAAGAAGAAGAAGAAGAAGAAGAAGAAGAAGAAGAAGAAGAAGAAGAAGAAGAAGAAGAAGAAGAAGAAGAAGAAGAAGAAGAAGAAGAAGAAGAAGAAGAAGAAGAAGAAGAAGAAGAAGAAGAAGAAGAAGAACCGAAAAAGGAGAAGAACGAAAAAAGAAGATAAGGATCGAGTGGTTTAAATTAGTTTAGGTTTATTTAATGGTCCCATTCCAAAAAGAATTGGGCTTCGGACCCAAAATACCTTATTAAATGGTCATAACATGAGCTCCATAACTCCGATTCGCGAGCCGTCTGAACCGACGCGATCACAAAAATATTTCCTACGAGATGACATAAAAGTTGGGCTTAAAATCCAAATTATAATTTTAACCCCTTTTTGGGCCCAATTCGTAATCAGTTGCTCTAACAATTTAATTAATTCTTTTGGGCCAGATTTCGGGGCGTTACATTTCTCATGCGTTCTACTTCCTCTGGAGTGGAAGCACCCTGAGTCTTGGAAAGACTCGTGCCTTGGGCCATAGGCAAACTTCCTCGTTTCGACTCAGACATGCTGAATCTAGCGAGGACCTTGTCTATGTATGTACTTTGACTGAGACCTAACAGCTTTCGTGATCTATCCCTATAGATCCTTATGCCAAGTGCATAACTGGCATCTCCCAAGTCCTTCATAGAGAAACTTTTACTCAACCACGTTTTGACGGTGGTTAAAGTAGGAATATCGTTTCCTATGAGCAGTATGTCATCAACATACAGAGCAAGGAAGACTACAGCACTCCCAATGACGTTCTTGTATACACAAGATTCATCCAAATTTCTTTCAAAACCAAAGCCGATGACAGTTTCGTGAAAGCGGATGTTCCAACTCCGTGAGGCTTGCTTCAATCTGTAGATTGATCGCTGCAACTTGCATACCTTGGTAGATTCTTCAGGAGCGCAAAACCCTTCAGGTTGTGTCATAAAGACATCCTCAAGGAGGTTTCCATTAAGGAAAGCCGTTTTGACGTCCATCTGCCAGATTTCGTAATCATGGTATGCTGCGATAGCAAGTAAGATCCGAATGGATTTAATCATGACAACTGGAGAAAAAGTTTCGTCATAGTCGATACCATGTATTTGACGATATCCTTTTGCTACCAATCGTGCCTTGAAGGTTTGCACCTTACCATCCATGTCAGTCTTCTTTTGAAGACCCATTTGCACCCAATGGGTTTGATCCCTTCGGGTGCATCAACCAAAGTCCATACTTGGTTGGTGTACATGGAA
Source organism: Cuscuta australis (assembly GCA_003260385.1). Taxonomy (NCBI): domain Eukaryota; kingdom Viridiplantae; phylum Streptophyta; class Magnoliopsida; order Solanales; family Convolvulaceae; genus Cuscuta; species Cuscuta australis. The sequence goes on from NQVE01000176.1 coordinate 293,669, forward strand.
TCCATTTCGGACTGCATGGCTTGACGCCATTCCTCAGCCTCGGGACAACTGATTGCCTCGAGGTAGGTCTCCGGCTCATCCTGGTCGATAAGCATTACGTCACCCTCAAAGGTTAGGAGGAATCCATACCTTTCAGGTTGTGTGCGTAACCGGTTAGACCTACGGGGTTCTTGTGTATCTTGAGCATTTTGAGGTACAACGGTTTGTTCCTCTAGCTCATGTTCCAGAACCGGCGCGGTAGTTTCTTCGTCGTCTCGAATTTCTTCGAGCTCTATCTTTCTCCCGCTAGTTGCGATGGAGAGAAATTCCTTCTCGAGGAAGACACCATTGCGAGCAACGAATACCTTCTTATCGATAGGGTGATAGAATGAATACCCTCGAGTTTCCTTTGGGTATCCCACGAAGAAACACTTATAAGACTTGGCGTCAAGCTTCCCATTCGTCATAAGACATTTGAAATAAGCCTCACAGCCCCAAATCTTTAAGTGTGACAAAACCGGGCATTTGCCCATCCATAGCTGGTATGGTGTTCCTTCAACCGCCTTGGTTGGAACTCGGTTAAGAGTATATATTGCAGTGCTCAGCGCATACCCCCAGAATGATTCTGGTAGAGTCGAATGACCCATCATAGAACGAACCATGTCTAGCAGGGTTCGATTCCTCCTTTCAGAGACACCATTCCATTGTGGAGTCCCAGGAGGTGTGAGTTGGGATAAAATCCCATGCTCTCTAAGATAGTCATCGAACTCACCACTTAAGTATTCTTCACCTCGATCGGATCGTAGTGTTTTAATACTTTTGCCAAGTTGTTTTTCAACTTCATTCCTGAATTCTTTGAACATTTCAAAGGATTCTGATTTGTGTTTCATGAGATACACATAGCCATATCTACTGAGGTCATCAGTAAAAGTGATGAAGTATGAATAACCACCTCGTGCAGTTGTATTGAAAGGGCCCGCACACATCACTATGAATGAGTGCCAGAAGATCACTAGCTCTTTCACCGTGTCCGGTGAAAGGAGATTTGGTCATCTTACCCAATAAACAAGATTCGCATGTGTCATATGATTCAAGATCAAATGACTCCAGCATTCCCGACCGATGTAGCTTGGATATGCGTTTCTCGTTTATATGACCTAACCTACAGTGCCATAGGTATGTTTGGTTCAAACCGTTCGGTTTGTTCCTCTTGGCTGATATGTTATAGACAGGCATGTCCAAGTCAAGGACATATAACCCATTGGTCATGTTGGCATTAGCATAGAAAACATTCTTTCTGTAAACGGAAAGGGACTTGTCTTTAATAGAAATGATGAAACCATTCTTATCAAGACATGAAACAGAAATAATGTTTCTGCTAATCGCAGGAACATACAAGCAATCGTTTAATTCCAACATTAGACCACTAGGCAAGACTAAACTATAAGTTCCGATTGCCAAAGCTGCAACAGGTGCACCATTGCTGACTCGGAGTCCAATCTCGCCTCGAGCTAACCGTCTACTCTGCTTCAGTCCCTGCATGGTAGTACAGATATGAGACCCACATCCAGTATCTAGTACCCATGATGAAGATATAGACATGTTAACTTCTATAACATACACCTCAGAAGAAATGGTCGTACCTTCCTTCTTCTTGGTTGCGAGGTATGTCTTGCAGTTTCTTCTCTAGTGGCCTGCCTTACCACAGTGATGACATTTGCCCTTTGCAACTCCTCCTATGGGTTTCTGGGTTGCAGATGAAGTGGACTTCGATTTAGGCTTTCCGACCGTCCTAGCCTTAATCTTAATCCCCTTCTCCGGCTTCCCCTTTTCGCCTTAGACCATAAGGACAGAAGCACCCTTGCCCTTAGTAAGGTTCTCCTATGCAGTCTGGAGCATTTTAAGAAGCTCCGAAAGGGGTTTGTCAAGATCATGCATCATGTAGTTCATGATAAAACCCTTATACAGCTCAGGGAGCGACTGCAGGATCAAGTCCGTTGCCAGCTCCTTCTGCAAGGAAAACCCGAGTTTCTCCAGATTGGTTATGTACCAATCATTTTGGGAACGTGCGGACCGACCAGGTTCCCTGAAGAGAGCTTGCAACTAAACAGAGCCTTACTCACGAGAAAACGTTCATGCCTGGATTGCCCCTGGTATAGCTGCCGCAAGGCCACGATCATCTCGTGGGCCTTCATGTCCTCGTGTTGTTTTTGCAGCTCGGTTATCATGGTAGCCAGCATGACACAGCTAACCTGGTTGTCATCCTTAACGTGTTTTTCGTAGGCATCTTTGACCGCTTTCGGGGCGTTAGCGGGAGGGGCAGGAGGAATGGGCTTTTCGAGCACATACTCTTTCTCATCCATGTGGAGAACAATGGAGAGATTGCGTTGCTAGTCAACAAAGTTTGTTCCGTTCAATTTATCTTTATCCAGAATGGAACGCAGGGCGAGGTTGTTTGCCATCTACAGAATTTTGCGAAGATAGTTATTATCATGAATTAAGTATCTAATAGGTCTTCATTAAATACTCTCCCACTATTTCTAACAAGTCAACTACCCTCAGGTACGGAACCTATTGACTTGGGGTTCCTATTTGAAGAATACCCTAGCGGGCCAAGATCCATATTTTATTTAACTATAGTTGTGATTTGCATCTTGCCCTACAGTTAAATTATTTAGGTAGGAATTCATTCCAATTGCAATCGTTATTACAACTCTTGGAATAAATTGCCCGACAGTTGTGCTTTGCATCTTGCCCTACAGTTGTGCTTTGCATTTTGCCATACAGTTAAATTATTTCTGGTAGGAATAAATTCCAATTGTAACAATTTACAACTCTGGTTGGATGATTTGATTTTATTTATTGATCCTACCGCAGTGCCCTAAGTCTCTCATCCTTATGACCAAGACTTAGTTAAGACTAACCCGGGGCGAGTCAGTACCATAGTTACGGGTTTCGCGCCTAACCAACGTAAACCGGGCGTCTCACTTGGGTGAGTCCGTTACCGATCTAAATTGGGTTTGAAGAGTGACGGGGCGTCGGGGTGGCACATACTTAAAATTATGAGGGATTTATAACGCAGTCTTGCCTATGACATACACCGCGCGTATGCACTAGCGAAAATCACATACATGCTGTAACGCCTCAAAATATACCCTAAAATTTATTGAATTAAATATTCAATTAAACAAAATTTGTTTTGATTAAAATAAATTGTTGTTGGGATTTGGGCTTGAATAAAATATATATTGATATCCAATAAACATAATCTGGATAAGTCTCATAGAGATAAATCCAATATGTGAACTATTTGTGTGGTCTTGATTGAGAACCTGAGTACAGACCCAAATCAAGAATAAATAAAGAATTTGTTTAGAATGTAAATATTGAAAAGATTTGTTGAAATAAATCATGAGAATAATTGATATGAATTAAATGAGAGAACCTTTTATGAGAAAGATCAATTAAACCATTTTTTACTCTGTTAAAGTCAAACACCCAAAAATGTGGTGTCGGAAAAAGAATAACGAATGAATATAAAAATTATATCGTTGGATAGAGTTTAACTATCCGATCGCAAAGGTGCAAACGGAATTCAATTCGGAAAAAGTTGGACCAAAAAGTGTACCCCGACTGGAACCAAAATTGGTCCCAATCAGGGACTTGCTTTTAAAATCATTCGGAAACGCAGCCAGGCGCACTAGCCGATCAATTACATCACGAATAGCAACTTCCCTAACCTCTTCCTTCCATTCTCTCCTATATAAGGCATGGTTAAATCCTTCATTTCTCCACCAATCTCTGTAATACTTTCTCCTATTATGCTCCTGAGAGTATGAGGAATGATGTGGTGTTGTCAATTTGGTGTGAGATCGCCGGAGTTGAGAGCTATCGTCACTGGAAGTTTCGTCGGAAAATCTTCAAAACACCCATTTAGCTTCAAGGTAAGCCCGTAGATATATCTAAAGATTAGAATGTTCATATAGGTTGTTTTTACGTTCATAAATGGTCATTTGGTTGAGTTTTGTGTTGGACATGTTTGAAGAACCAAGAATCATAAACCTTGAATTTGATGTTAAAAATATGTTTTAATGATTCTAAAATGATCTATGAACCTTGGAGAACATTTCTATATAATTTAATTGAAGTTTGGTCTTTTAAAACCATAATACTCGAAACTGACCCGAGGAAGAAGATGATGAACAGTAGCCGAAAATCGATTATTTACTTACTAAAAATCGATTAGAATTTTATTCAGACCAGTGGTTCGAAGTCAGTACCATTTAATCGATTATTTATGTTGTAAAAATCGATTATTATGAATTAATTGATTATTTAAATTGTAAAAATCGATTATTATGAATTAATTGATTATTTAAATTGTAAAAATCAATTATTATGAATTAATGGATTATTTAAATTGTAAAAATCGATTTTTATGAATTAATCGATTATTTATATTGTAAAAATCGATTAAAATTAATTAATTGATTATTTAAATTGTAAAAATCGATTATTATGAAGTAATGGATTATTTAAATTGTAAAAATCGATTTTTTATGAATTAATCAATTATTTATGTTGTAAAAATAGATTAAAATTAATTAATTGATTATTTAAATTGTAAAAATCGATTATAATGAATTAATTGATTATTTAAATTGTAAAAATCGATTATTTTGAATTAATTGATTATTTAAAATTATATAAATCAATTTTTATAAATTAAATGATTATTTTAAATTATTTTCCTCAATTCTAGATCCTGTTCTGAAAATATTATTGAAAATATGCTCTAAAATCCTATTTTGTTACCAATTAATTATAAACCATAAAAATATGATTTTGTACAATAAAAATGATGTTTGTGACAAATAAACATTATGTGATGCATGACGGTAAGTTCGGGTGTTAACACTCGAGACTAGGCCGCTATTTGTTATTATGCACTATGACAATTGTTTGATTATTGATTATAATGAATTAATGATGATGAACGTTTTGAATGATGATCATGAATTGTTAAAGTGAAAATAATGAATTAATGAATCGTATTGTTAAGGATATCTAGAACAACTCTAAGATATACCCACTTGCATATTGATGATGATTATTAAGGATATCTAGAAGAACTCTAAGATATACCTACTTGACCAATTCATATTTCGGGTTAAAAAGTACGTACGGGATCTAGACCGGATATCACCCACCCGACAAATCATTGTTCGGTTGGTACGTAATCCACATGACCCATAGGGTGGATTATCGATTCTTGTGTTCTGCATTAAACTATTTATAGTTTAAGGGCCTGGTTAGAATTACTGCCTTAGACTGGGAATAGCTAAGAGCTGAATATAAAATGATGTGGCCTTAGATTAAGAATAATTTAAGAGCATTATTGATATATATTGAATATCAAATGACTTGGAATAAAATATTGAAAATATTTTGAATGTTTGAACCATATATTGTGTGCATGATATCAAATGGTTGATTATGAATTGAGATTCAATTTATGTGGATGTTCGACGTTTTAGATATGCTTACTCAGCTTCACCGCTGAGCGTGTAGTATGTTTTATTTGCTACACGCAGGTAAACAGAAAGATTAATGTGATCCTGGCGGCAGATGGGGCGAGATTGTCGGGATGGATGTGACAAGTTTTGAAATGATTTATGATATGTCAATATTAAATTCGCTTCCGCAATATTGTTAAATACTCCGTACTGTATATGTTATGAAAAATATTATTGAGATTAATAAAGTGTGTTTGAAAAGTTTTAAATTTTACGATTACCAAGTTAAATACTTTAGTCCGAATGGGGCTGCAGACCTGGACGAATTAGGGTGTTACAATTTGGTATCGGAGCAAATGGTTTTAAACACGATCTTCGGATCAATGTTTGATAATAAAAAAAAATATACTCCCTCCGTCCCTCATAGATCTTCTCAATTGCCCTTTTTCATTGTCCACAATAGATCTTCTCATTTCATTTTTTAACCATTAAAATACCACAACTACCCCCACTTACTTTATTTATTACACCTTACCCACCTCATTTAATACACTTCACCCATTTTTCATTAAGGGTATTATGGTAAACTTTCACCTTTTTTCAACTTTCCTTAAAAACCACCAAAAGTCAAAATGAGAACATCTTAGGGGGACGGAGGGAGTATTATATATTTTGGGTAAAAAAAAATATTGTCAATCACACCCATGACTCTCGCATCCCTCTGCTCCAGGAAAGGTATGAAAATTTACCTAGTAAATATTGACTTGTTAAAATTTTCATTAGATAATAATTGTTAGTACAAAAAAAAATCTACATCGAGCTAGACTCAAGTTAATCCTTCGTACTCGGTGAAGAGATGAAAGAGTAAATGAAATGTGTATAACCTTCCGATACGTTATTAGCGTACGCATCGCATCGCGAATGACAAAATTGATCTATACCGGAATGTCTCGTAGAAGTAAGACGACTTTGAAGAAACGATTAATATTGATTTTACGAACAAAATCTGTGAAGCTGATGTCAAAAATCCTCATGTGGAATCAAGACAATCTAATCGCTGATTCAAACACGAACGTTTAGAATCAATAAACTTTGTTATCTAAAGTATCTGATACTATTGTTTGACTCATTAGGACACATTATGCGATTACTTAATGTGAATTGAAATCATTCGTTAAGCGACAATTCTTTGTAAAAAAAAACATCGTTGAAGTACCATACAAGGAAATCGACATTACCCTTAGTATGCATTAACTGACTGAACGTCGTTGCTGTTGTCAACTTGTGATTAAGAATTCCTCAACTGAAGACCAATGATGGTAACCTTATAGAGGTGAACGCAAAGCTGATTTTTGAACCGACCAAGTTCATCTCGAATATATATACAAAAACATCTCAAGTGTAAATTCTATTCGTGCGATACCCAAAAAAGAAACATCTAAGCTGAAGGAACGTACGAAAGTATGTCACCCCTCTGATATGAACTTCCTTATATTTCACCGTTCCAAGAAATTGAAAACTCTGTCAATCTTGATCCTCGAGAGGACCAATATTCGTAACTCTGTATTGAATATGTTTCCGTTGAAAAAAAAACTCAACTATGAAGATTGCCTAAGAAGGAATCATCTGACAAAGTGTTTCCTTTATCGGAGAGTATCTGTTCTGTTCAAACGTGAATAAGGAAGAATCAATGAGACTCTATATCAACTACTGTCAGTTGAACAATTCGTTATCCTTTACTTCGTGTCATGACTTATTTGATTAGCTTAGAGGATCCATTGTATTCTCTAAGATTGACTTACGGTCAAGATACTATCACATCCCTGTTAAGAATGATGGACAAACTGACGATCAAGAATCGCTACTCTTTACTACGTATAGACGATTTGTTCGAAGAACCTGTTTGTTAAAAGCTATAGACATCTCGAACATGTTGAATAAACTGATGCCTTGCTATGAAGCGACTAATGATTTAGTTGTTTATCGTCAAAAATGTCGAGGTAGTCTGAATTGACTAAGTGAAACATAGGGATGCTGACTAGACAAATCGATTGACTCGTTTGACGTGAATAAATGACGCCAACAGTGAAAGACTGAAGAATGAAGCAAATGTAGCTCGCATATGACTAACCATTGATGTTTATGGATAATATTATTTAAACACAAATACAACTTGGATTACGTGTAGAAAGTTATAAATGCAATTCCAAGTTTAGTCTTCCGGGATTCACGAACTCATCGTAACTAACCCCAGGTTCCGGGAACGCTTTAGCAAACTCTAGTTTGTCTAAAAGCTCATCAACAAAGAATGAAGAAATAAAAAGTTTCCTTTGATTCAAAGCCATGAAGTTCTGCCTCACCGCATCATCTAGAAATTTGAGTAGGTTATTGAAATAACCGTCAATGTTCAAGAGACAAATGGGTCTATTGTGTAACCCTTCAGAAGCCCACGAGATCAAGGTGAACAAACCTTCCATAGTGTCAACTCCTCCGGGAAGAACGATGAAAGCTTCCACAACATGATTTATCTCAAAATATTTGTAGTAATTGTTGGAAACTGTGTGCTCTATGCCATATGTAGGTCCGTAGACCCGTCGTATTGCTATGTACCCAGGAATGAAACCTCTAACGAGACCACCATTGGTGAAGACTGTTGAAGCAACTGCTCCTTGAAGGCCAACACTACCTCCTCCATAGGCAAGTTTAATCTTTCGCCTTATCAATTCCCTTCCTAAAGCTACCGCAGTATCCATAAACTTTGGATTTATACCAAGAGAATGACTACCAAGTAGACCAACGAACCTTATGGTGTAAGGAAGTGTTCGAGAAGTTCCTTCCATAATGTGAGAATGTGAGATACTCTTTCCATAATCGTGATATATATAGTCTCTAAAACTGGACCATTGATGGAAAAGTAATTATCACCAGCCAAAATACATACAGTAAAATGGATTCAAATTACCTGCAAACGAGAACGTACTCGCTAATACTATAGTCTGCTGACGATATGACGTATTGAGACTCTTGAACAGTTAGATTCACTGTCTTGAAACACGTTCAAATCTGAGACGAAAAGTCAAAATGGCTATTTCCTAAGACAACAACCTCTTGAGTAACTTCCAAAGAGTGAAACATTGAAGGAAGAAAACCTACGATTAGTAAAGGTAATTCACAAATTCTATCTTAATATCTTATGACTCATATCCTTGAATTACTCAAACTTGATGTGTTAACTACACCCTTGAAACATCCCGCTTGATCAATCTTGAAAAGATTGAATTCCATTCTTTGTATCAAAATAATAAAACCACGATTCTTCATTAAACGAAAAGATGTTTTATGATACCAATATTTGAAAACTATACCTTGTGGAATACATGACTCGATCACAATAGTAAAACTACCTTGACTTGAACATTATGTTGAACCTCTCCTTGTGGACCACAAAACAATCAATACAATTACGTTATCTCTGAAGATTATTATCGATGATCTTATTGACCAAACAAACTCCGTCATAACCCTAGCAAGGATATGTGTGTGCAACAACCAAAGAAGAAATGACGTCAAGAGAACAAGCTGAATCATTCAAGCGAAAATCCCTAACCTATATGCGATGTTGGTGTTAGAACTTGTAAAGATCCCTCACTCTATGAATTCATGAATTGAATCGCGTACTGAAGATATTCTCTTCTTCCCTTGAAACAAGATCAGTCATAGTGCTACAATCGAATCTGTCGCTATCATATCTAGATATGGTTTCAAATTAATAGAAGAAGTTTAAATATGACAAGTCGTACATGAGACGCTACTCGAACGTCATCACCTATGAGTACGAAGACTCATTAAACGATAAATGAGAGCAACCATAAAGATGAATGAAGAAATGTTTCAACATAAGGTCGATGAATGACGAACTATTGTACAACCGATCGACAGTTTGAGATTACGTATCCGTATGGATAATGACGGAATTATGGTTTAAGCAATTGAGCATGACACAGTCATGTTTAAGTGAGATCACTACAAAATGTTGAACATTGGGCCTTAGAAAAATTTCGAGGACGAAATTCCCTTAAGGGGGGGAGAAATGTAACGCCCCAAAATAGACCCTAAAATTTATTGAATTAAATATTCAATTAAACAAAATTTGTTTTGATTAAAATAAATTGTTGTTGGGATTTGGGCTTGAATAAAATATATATTGATATCCAATAAACATAATCTGGATAAGTCTCATAGAGATAAATCCAATATGTGAACTATTTGTGTGGTCTTGATTGAGAACCTGAGTACAGACCCAAATCAAGAATAAATAAAGAATTTGTTTAGAATGTAAATATTGAAAAGATTTGTTGAAATAAATCATGAGAATAATTGATATGAATTAAATGAGAGAACCTTTTATGAGAAAGGTCAATTAAACCATTTTTTACTCTGTTAAAGTCAAACACCCAAAAATGTGGTGTCGGAAAAAGAATAACGAATGAATATAAAAATTATATCGTTGGATAGAGTTTAACTATCCGATCGCAAAGGTGCAAAAGGAATTCAATTCGGAGAAAGTTGGACCAAAAAGTGTACCCCGACTGGAACCAAAATTGGTCCCAATCAGGGATTTGCTTTTAAAATCATTCGGAAACGCAGCCAGGCGCACTAGCCGATCAATTACATCACGAATAGCAACTTCCCTAACCTCTTCCTTCCATTCTCTCCTATATAAGGCATGGTTAAATCCTTCATTTCTCCACCAATCTCTGTAATACTTTCTCCTATTATGCTCCTGAGAGTATGAGGAATGATGTGGTGTTGTCAATTTGGTGTGAGATCGCCGGAGTTGAGAGCTATCGTCACTGGAAGTTTCGTCGGAAAATCTTCAAAACACCCATTTAGCTTCAAGGTAAGCCCGTAGATATATCTAAAGATTAGAATGTTCATATAGGTTGTTTTTACGTTCATAAATGGTCATTTGGTTGAGTTTTGTGTTGGACATGTTTGAAGAACCAAGAATCATAAACCTTGAATTTGATGTTAAAAATATGTTTTAATGATTCTAAAATGATCTATGAACCTTGGAGAACATTTCTATATAATTTAATTGAAGTTTGGTCTTTTAAAACCATAATACTCGAAACTGACCCGAGGAAGAAGATGATGAACAGTAGCCGAAAATCGATTATTTACTTACTAAAAATCGATTAGAATTTTATTCAGACCAGTGGTTCGAAGTCAGTACCATTTAATCGATTATTTATGTTGTAAAAATCGATTATTATGAATTAATTGATTATTTAAATTGTAAAAATCGATTATTATGAATTAATTGATTATTTAAATTGTAAAAATCAATTATTATGAATTAATGGATTATTTAAATTGTAAAAATCGATTTTTATGAATTAATCGATTATTTATATTGTAAAAATCGATTAAAATTAATTAATTGATTATTTAAATTGTAAAAATCGATTATTATGAAGTAATGGATTATTTAAATTGTAAAAATCGATTTTTTATGAATTAATCGATTATTTATGTTGTAAAAATCGATTAAAATTATTTAATTGATTATTTAAATTGTAAAAATCGATTATAATGAATTAATTGATTATTTAAATTGTAAAAATCGATTATTATGAATTAATTGATTATTTAAAATTATATAAATCAATTTTTATAAATTAAATGATTATTTTAAATTATTTTCCTCAATTCTAGATCCTGTTCTGAAAATATTATTGAAAATATGCTCTAAAATCCTATTTTGTTACCAATTAATTATAAACCATAAAAATATGATTTTGTACAATAAAAATGATGTTTGTGACAAATAAACATTATGTGATGCATGACGGTAAGTTCGGGTGTTAACACTCGAGACTAGGCCGCTATTTGTTATTATGCACTATGACAATTGTTTGATTATTGATTATAATGAATTAATGATGATGAACGTTTTGAATGATGATCATGAATTGTTAAAGTGAAAATAATGAATTAATGAATCGTATTGTTAAGGATATCTAGAACAACTCTAAGATATACCCACTTGCATATTGATGATGATTATTAAGGATATCTAGAAGAACTCTAAGATATACCTACTTGACCAATTCATATTTCGGGTTAAAACGTACGTACGGGATCCAGACCGGATATCACCCACCCGACAAATCATTGTTCGGTTGGTACGTAATCCACATGACCCATAGGGTGGATTATCGATTCTTGTGTTCTGCATTAAACTATTTATAGTTTAAGGGCCTGGTTAGAATTACTGCCTTAGACTGGGAATAGCTAAGAGCTGAATATAAAATGATGTGGCCTTAGATTAAGAATAATTTAAGAGCATTATTGATATATATTGAATATCAAATGACTTGGAATAAAATATTGAAAATATTTTGAATGTTTGAACCATATATTGTGTGCATGATATCAAATGGTTGATTATGAATTGAGATTCAATTTATGTGGATGTTCGACGTTTTAGATATGCTTACTCAGCTTCACCGCTGAGCGTGTAGTATGTTTTATTTGCTACACGCAGGTAAACAGAAAGATTAATGTGATCCTGGCGGCAGATGGGGCGAGATTGTCGGGATGGATGTGACAAGTTTTGAAATGATTTATGATATGTCAATATTAAATTCGCTTCCGCAATATTGTTAAATACTCCGTACTGTATATGTTATGAAAAATATTATTGAGATTAATAAAGTGTGTTTGAAAAGTTTTAAATTTTACGATTACCAAGTTAAATACTTTAGTCCGAATGGGGCTGTAGACCTGGACGGATTAGGGTGTTAAACATGCATACATTCAATCATACATCACATGCATAATAAGTAAACGTGAAATGATTGTGGCTCCTAAAGAAAAACAAACGATAGCGCCTTGATCAAGAGATCTCTATCTACGGCCCATCACGTCTTCCTTAGGATTCTCTATCACGAACGGACTTCGTGTTCTTATTTTCTTATAATTTTCGAGAGAAAAGAATATTTGAGGTAAAGAAGAGAATTACATCCAGAGTATAGAGATGAGGCACGACAAGCAGGCCGTATTTAAAATTACAACAAATATAACTAAGCCACAATCATACACCATGCAATAATACATACAAGCATCACATTCATCACATCATACATATTAAAGCATACATCAGATGAACCGCGCTCGCCCCAGACCTAGTTTATTCTATTCTACGGAATAAACTATCAACAATAAATTAATTAAACTAGAAAGTAATTTAATTAAAAATCATAAAATACTTTAAATTTCAAGAATGTTAGAAATTTGATTTTCTAAATTCCAGAAAATAAAATATTTTATATTTACCGTATTTATATATATTTAAATTCAAAAAGGGCTTTTATCAAACTCGTTCTTTCTTTACGACATTTATGACCGCGTCAGGTTAAACTATAATTACGTCATTATCCACACGGATACGTATTCTCGATGTTTATCAAACTCGTTCTTTCTTCAAGAGATTAACAATCTTAGATTAAGCAAGGTTTCCAACGATCCTTTTGTGGGTTCCCGGTCAAATTCAACCTCCATAACTTAGGTTCCTTTGTAAGGTATAACATCGTATTTTGGAGCATATTTAACATATTTGCACATCACTTCGTTCATTCACAAGTCTCGATTGTACGTCATTACTCAACAACATTCCTTCTTTGATTGAAAGTTCTTCAATAACCTTTGTAGTTTCGAATCATCACCTTTACGATAGGTATAGTTCAGGATTTAGAGTTTGTTTCAAAACATCTTCACATCGTTCACATAGTCCATCAATGACTCGTAAATAACATTAAATGGCTTTCATCGGTTCAGAATATGGGATTTGTCATCATTTATAAGGAAGTACTTTCGATTGATTGTACAGTAGCTTGTTATCATCGATTTACATCGAAACATTTCTTCATTCACTTCATGGTAGCGCTCATTTATCGTTTAATGAGTCTTCGTATTCATAGGTGATGACGTTTGAGTAGCGTCTCATGTATGACTTATCGTATTCAAACTTCTTCTATTAATTTGAAAACATATCTAGATATGATAGCAACATATTCGATATTAGCACTATGGCTGATCTCGTTTCGAGGGAAAAAAAATATCTTCGGTATGTGATTCAATTCACGAATTCATAGAGTGAGGGATCTTTACTAATTCTTACACCAACATTGCATATAGGTTTGGGATTTTCGCTTGAATGATTCAGCTTTTCTTTGTGACGTCATTTCTTCTGTGGTGGTTGCATACACATTTCCTTGTGAGGGTTATAATGGAGTTTGCTTGGTCAATAAGATCATCGATAATGATCTTTAGAGATAACGTAATTGTATTGATTGTTTTATGGTCCACAAAGAGAAGTTCACCATAATGTTGAAGTCAAGGTAGTTTTACTATTGTGATCGAGTCACGTATTCCAAAAGGTATAGTTTTCAAAGATTGGTATCATAAAACATCTTTTTGTTAAATGAAGAATCGTGGTTTTATTATTTTGATACAAAGAATGGAATTCAATCTTTTCAAGATTGATCAAGCGGGATGTTTCAAGGGTGTAGTTAACACATCAAGTTTGAGTAATTCAAGGATATGAGTCATAAGATATCAAGATAGCATTTGCAAATTACCCTTACTAATAGTAGGTTTTCTTCCTTCAATGTTTCACTCTTTGGAAGTTACTCAAGAGGTCGTTGTCTTAGGAAATAGCCGTTTTGACTTTTCGTCTCGGATTTGAACGTGTTTCAGCACAGCGAATCAAACTATTCAAGAGTCTCAATACGTCATATCTTCAGCATACTATAGTATTAGCGAGTACGTTCTCGTCTCCAGGTAAATTGAATCCATTTTACTGTACGTATTTTGGCTGGTGATAATTACTTTTCCATCAATGGTGAGGTTCTAGAGACTATATATATATCACGATTATGGGAAGAGTATCTGTAACTCTCTAATCCGTCCAGGTCTGCAGCCCCATTCGGACTAAAGTATTTAACTTGGTAATCGTAAAATTTAAAACTTTTCAAACACACTTTATTAATCTCAATAATATTTTTCATAACATATACAGTACGAAGTATTTAACAATATTGCGGAAGCGAATTTAATATTGACATATCATAAATCATTTCAAAACTTGTCACATCCATCCCGACAATCTCGCCCCATCTGCCGCCAGGATCACAATAATCTTTCTGTTTACCTGCGTGTAGCAAATAAAACATACTACACGCTCAGCGTTGAAGCTGAGTAAGCATATCTAATGCATCGAACATCCATATAAATTGAATCATGCTCACAATACATATTTCAAGCATACATTATTCATGATATTCACAATATTTTATTTTAAGTCATTTCATGATATATTCAATATTAAATATTTCATCAGTGCTCTTAAATTATTCTTAATCTAAGGCCAAATCATTTTTATACAAGCTCTTAGCTATCCCTAGTCTAAGGCAATATTTCTAGCCAGGCCCTTAAACTATAAATAGTTTAATGCAGAACACAAGAATCGATAATCCACCCTATGAGTCATGTGGATTACGTACCAACCGAACAGTGAACTGTCGGGTGGTTGATATCCGTTCTAGATCCCGTACGTACGTTTTAACCCCGAAATATGAATTGGTCAAGGAGGTATATCTTAGAGTTCTTCTAGATATCCTTAATAATCATCATCAATTTTCCAAGTGGGTATATCTTAGAGTTCTTCTAGATATCCTTAACAATATACATCATTTTCATAATCATCAATATATTCATTTTTTTTAATCATAATTTAATCATTCGTAATTATTATTTTAATAATAATATTCATCAAAGTCTAATCATAAACAACATCAATAATAATGATCACAATATCTAATAACAAATAGCGGCCTAGCATCGAGTGTTAACACCTGAGCTTACCGTCATACATCACATAAAATTTTATTTGTCAAAACATCATTTTTATTTTATCACATAAAATTTTATTTTTCAAAACATCATTTTTATTTTTAACAATTATTTTTATATTGATCATAATTGATTGGTATATAAAACAAATAGGATTTTATAGCTTCAAAAATAGCATTTTTGGGCTTAAAAATGTTCGTAACGGTCGACCGTTGGGTCCGAACGGTCGCCCGTTCCGCTGGAAAATGCAGGAAATTGAAGGTTCACTATTCAAAATCTTCAACCTCTAGCCCATTTTTCTCAAGTTCCATTTTTGGTCACCAAACTTCAATTAAACTATATAGAAATGTTCTCTAAGGTTCGAAGATCATTTTAGAGGCATCAATTCGAAGTTTTAACATCAAATTCAAGGTTTATGATTCTTGGTTCTTCACATATGTCAAACACAAAACTCAACCAAACGACCATTTATGAGCGTAGAAACGATCTATACGAACATTCTAGTCATTAGATATATATACGGGCTTACTTTGAAGTAAAACGATGATTCCGGCGGAAAAGTGGCGAAACTTCCGGCGAACACCATGGCTTGCTCCGGCGACGGGAAGCTCTCCGGGCAGCTTCTCTCAATTCTCTGAACTCTCCTCTAACTAATGGGATGATTTTGGTGGGGAGATGATGAAGAATGAATAACCCTATATATAAGCCTGGGAGAGGGAGTGGCGTGTTGGAGCTCTGTGATTTTCCTACGTTGGCCGATCGTCTAAGTGGAGGAGGCGACTGCTATTTAATTACTTCCAGTTTAGTTTGATTAAATTACCTCAATTGGGGTACACTTTTTGGTCCAATTTTATCCAAATTGAAATCCGTTCACACCGTTGCGATCAGAAAGTCAAACTCTATTTAATGATATAATTTTTTTATTTATTTGAAATACTTTTTCTGACAGCATATTTTTGGGTGTTAATTTGATAGAGTCAAAATTGAATTAATTGATATGTAATTAAAATTAGTCTCCTATTCAACCAATATTATTAAATATAAATATTTAATTCAATAAGTCATTTTACAAAAGTTCACTTCTTTGACTTTTTCTCATTTTTATACAAATTACATATTTAAAATGTCATAACTGAACCTCTGTACATCAGATTTACTCATAAAATAAACCGTTGGATTCGTCTCTTCAAGACCTATCCATAAAAGTCAATCTTAACAAAAATCATTGACTCCAAAAATTCCCTCATTTTTGGTCAAACATAGAAATAATGTTTTGTTGAGTCAAAATATGGTTTCTAAAAATACTTTTATAGTAGAATAACTTTTAGACCATGTTTTGGGGCGTTACATTTCTTCCCCCCTTAAATGAATTTCGTCCTCGAAATTTATCTAAGGTTCACCGATCAATATTTTGTTGTATTTTTGTTTAACCATGACTCCGTCATGTTCATTCATTATGATTACGTCGTTATCCCTACGAATACTTATGCTCAAACCGTTATTGTCATTATACTCATTCTATCTTCGAGAGATTAACAAAGTTATTCATACATCTTTTTACAGATTGCCATTTGAAGTTAAAAATAATTAAATAAGTTTCCTTTACATCATATTTTGGAGTATACTTGACATATTTGCACATAATTTTGTTTGTTCACAGATCTGGCTTATACGTCATTGATCAACAATATTCTTTGATCGAAAGCTCTTCAATAGCTCTTGTAGTTTCGAATCATTATATTAACGGAAGGTATAGTTAGGGATTTGTTTCAATTCATACGTCATAGTGTAATCTTCTAAGTCTTTAAGACATCTTCAGCAACGACTCATAGATAACATTAAATGGATTTTAAGTGTTCATGATTTTTCAGAATATGAAGCATCATTTATGAGGAAGTACTGTCGATTGATCATCGATTTACATTGGAATATTTCTTCATTCACTTCATAGTAGCTCTCATTATCGTTAATGAGTCTTTGTATTCATAGGTGATCACGTTCGAGTAGCGTATCATATATGTCTTGTTGTACTTCAAATTTCTTTCATCAATTTGAAAAAGAAATATATGTTCATGATAGCGACAGGTTCGATTGTAACACTATGATTGATCTTGTTTCAAAGGAAGAAGAGAATATCTTCGGGATGTGCTTCAATACACAAATTCAAAGAGTAAGGAATCGTACGAGTTCTTACACCAACATCGCATGTAAATTCGGGATTTTTGCTTGAATGATTCAGCTTGATCATTCTGACGTCATTTTTTTATGGTTATTACTCATACATTCTTTTGTTAGGGTCATAACGGGGTTTGTTTGGTCAATAAGATCATTGATAATAATTTTCAAAGATAGCGTAATCGCATCAATCGTTTTGTAGTTCACAACGAGAGGTTCAACATAATACTTCAAGTCAGGGTAGTTTTACTATTATGATCGAGCCACGTATTCCACAGGGTATACTTTTAAAAGATCGGTATCATGAACATCTTTGGTTTTCAAAGAATGGAATTCAATCTTTTCAAGATTGATCAAGCGAGGTATTTCAAGGGTGTTGTTAATACAACAAGTTGAGTCATTCAAGGATGTGAGTCACAAGATACAAAGATAGTGTTTGCGACTTATCGTTGCCAATCGTAGATTCTCTTTATTCAATGTTTCACTCTTTGGAAGTTACTCAAGGAGTCATTGTCCTAGGAAATAGTCGTTTTGACTTTTCGTCTCGGATTTGATCGTATTTCAGGACAGCGAATCTAACTATTCATTGGTCTCAATATGTCACATTGTCAGTAGACTACAGTATTGATGAGTAAACTTTTGTCTGTAGATAGTTGAAGCGAATTCATTTTTCTGTACGTATTTTGGCTGGTGATAATTACTTTTCCATCAATGGTCAGGTTCTAGAGACTATATATATCATGATTATGGAAGAGTATCTCACATTCTCACATTATGGAAGGAACTTCTCGACCACTTCCTTACACCATAAGATTCGTTGGTCTTCTTGGTAGTCATTCTCTTGGTAGAAATCCAAAGTTTATGGCTACTGCAGTAGATTTAGGAAGAGAATTGATAAGGCGAAGAATTAGTCTTGCTTATGGAGGAGGCAACGTTGGCCTACAAGGAGCTGTTGCTTCAACAGTCTCTACCAATGGTGGTCTCGTTAGAGGTTTCATTCCTGGGTACATAGCAACACGACGGGTCTACGGACCTACATATGGCGTAGAGCACACAGTTTCCAGCAATTACTACAAATATTTTGAGATGAATCATGCCGTGGAAGCTTTCATTATTCTTCCCGGAGGAGTTGACACTATGGAAGGTTTGTTTACCTTGATCTCGTGGGCTTCTGAAGGGTTACACAATAGACCCATTGGTCTTTTAAACATTGACGGTTATTTCAATAACCTTCTCAAATTCTTAGACGATGCGGTGAGACAGAACTTCATGGCTTCTAGTCAGAGGAAACTTTTTATTTCTTCTTTCTTTGTTGACGAGCTTTTAAACAAACTAGAGTTTGCTAAAGCTTTCCCGGGTCCGGGAGCCGGTTACAACGAGTTTGCAAATCCTGAGAGATTAGACCTAGAATTGCATCTGTAACTTTCCTCATGTAATCTAAGTTGCATTCATGTTGAAATAATATCGTCCTTGAACATTACGAGTTAGTCATAAATATTATTCTAAGCTGTATGGTCAGTGCAGCTACATTTTCTTCATTCTTCAGTTTTTCACTGTTGGTGTTACTGTTTTACGTCTCGTTCTGTATTTTACGTCAAACGAATCAATCGATTTGTCTTGTTAGCATCACTTTGCTTCACTTAGTCAATTCAGACTACATCGACATTTTTATGATAAACAACTAAGTCATTAGTCGCTTCATAGCAAGGCATTAGTTCAGTCAACAAGGTCGAGATGTCCGTAGCTTTTAACAAACAGGTTCTTCGAACAAATCGTCTATACGTAGTAAAGAGTAGCGATTCTTGATCGTCAGTTTGTCCATCATTCTTAACAGGGATGTGATAGTATCTTGACCGTAAGTCAATCTTAGAAAATACAATGGATCCTCTAAGCTGATCAAATAAGTCATGACATGAAGTAAAGGATAACGAATTGTTCAACTCACAGTAGTTGATATAGAGTCTCATTGATTCTTCCTTACTTACGTTTGAACAGAACAGATACTCTCCGATAGAGGAAACACTTTGTGAGATGATTCCTTCTTAGGCAATCTTCATAGTTGAGTTTTTTTTTCCAATGGAAACATATTCAATACAGAGTTACAAATATTGGTCCTCTCGAGGATCAAGATTGACAGAGTTTTCAATTTCTTGGAATGGTGAAACATAAGGAAGTTCATATCAGAGGGGTGACATACTTTCGGTACGTTCCTTTAGCTTAGATGTTTCTTTTTGGGTATCACACGAATAGACTTCACACTTGAGATGTTTTCGTATATATATTCGAGATGAACTTGGTCGGTTTAGAAATCAGCTTTGCTTTCACCTCTATAAGGTTACCATCATTGGTCTTCAGTTGAGGAATTCTTAATCATAAGTTGACAACAGCAACGACGTTCAGTCAGTTAATGCATACTAAGGATAATGTCGATTTTCCTTGTATGGTACTTTAACGATATTTTACAAAGAATTGTCGCTTAACGAACGATTTCAATTCACATTAAGTAATCGCATAATGCGTCCTAATGAGTCAAACAATAGTATCAGATACTTTAGATAACAGAGTTTATTGATTCTAAACGTTCGTGTTTGAATCAGCGATTAGATCGTCTTGAGTCCACATGAGGATCTTTGACATCAGCTTCACAGATGTTTCTCAACATATATCAACACGAATCGTTCTTCAGGTTCATCTCACTTCCGTGCGACTTTTCTGGTACAGATCAACTTCGTCATTCACGATGCGATGCGTACGTTGATAACGTATCAGAGGTTTATACATTTTTTTATTCTTTTGTTTCTTTACCGAATACGAAAATTCGACTTGAGTCTATGCTCGATATAATTTCAGTACTAACAATTATTATCAAATGAGAATTTTAACAAGTCAATATTTACTAAGTAAATTCTCATACCTCTCCTGGAGCAGATGGATGCGAGAGTCGTGGATGTGATTGACAATAAATTTTTTTTTACCCAAAATATATAATATATATATTTTTTTAAATCAAACATTGATCCGAAGATCGTGTTTAAAACCATTTGCTCCGATACCAAATTGTAACACCCTAATCCGTCCAGGTCTGCAGCCCCATTCGGACTAAAGTATTTAAGTTGGTAATCGTAAAATTTAAAACTTTTCAAACACACTTTATTAATCTCAATAATATTTTCATAACATATACAGTACGAAGTATTTAACAATATTGCGGAAGCGAATTTAATATTGACATATCATAAATCATTTCAAAACTTGTCACATCCATCCCGACAATCTCGCCCCATCTGCCGCCAGGATCACATTAATCTTTCTGTTTACCTGCGTGTAGCAAATAAAACATACTACACGCTCAGCGTTTAAGCTGAGTAAGCATATCTAATGCATCGAACATCCATATAAATTGAATCTCAATTCATAATTAACCATTTGATATCATGCTCAAAATACATATTTCAAGCATACATTATTCATGATATTCACAATATTTTATTTTAAGTCATTTCATGATATATTCAATATTAAATATTTCATCAGTGCTCTTAAATTATTCTTAATCTAAGGCCAAATCATTTTTATACAAGCTCTTAGCTATCCCTAGTCTAAGGCAATATTTCTAACCAGGCCCTTAAACTATAAATAGTTTAATGCAGAACACAAGAATCGATAATCCACCCTATGAGTCATGTGGATTACGTACCAACCGAACAGTGAACTGTCGGGTGGGTGATATCCGTTCTGGATCCCGTACGTACGTTTTAACCCCGAAATATGAATTGGTCAAGGAGGTATATCTTAGAGTTCTTCTAGATATCCTTAATAATAATCATCAATTTTCCAAGTGGGTATATCTTAGAGTTCTTCTAGATATCCTTAACAATATACATCATTTTCATAATCATCAATATATTCATTTTTTTAATCATAATTTAATCATTCGTAATTATTATTTTAATAATAATATTCATCAAAGTTTAATCATAAACAACATCAATAATAATGATCACAATATCTAATAACAAATAGCGGCCTAGCATCGAGTGTTAACACCTTAGCTTACCGTCATACATCACATAAAATTTTATTTGTCAAAACATCATTTTTATTTTATCACATAAAATTTTATTTGTCAAAACATCATTTTTATTTTTAACAATTATTTTTATATTGATCATAATTGATTGTTATATAAAACAAATAGGATTTTATAGCTTCAAAAATAGCATTTTTGGGCTTAAAAATGTTCGTAACGGTCGACCGTTGGGTCCGAACGGTCGCTCGTTCCGCTGGAAAATGCAGGAAATTGAAGGTTCACTATTCATCATCTTCAACCTCTAGCCCATTTTTCTCAAGTTTCATTTTTGGTCACCAAACTTCAATTAAACTATATAGAAATGTTCTCCAAGGTTCGAAGATCATTTTAGAGGCATCAATTCGAAGTTTTAACATCAAATTCAAGGTTTATGATTCTTGGTTCTTCACATATGTCAAACACAAAACTCAACCAAACGACCATTTATGAGCGTAGAAACGATCTATACGAACATTCTAGTCACTAGATATATATACGGGCTTACTTTGAAGTAAAACGATGATTCCGGCGGAAAAATGGCGAAACTTCCGGCGAACACCATGGCTTGCTCCGGCGACGGGAAGCTCTCCGGACAGCTTCTCTCAATTCTCTGAACTCTCCTCTAACTAATGGGATGATTTTGGTGGGGAGATGATGAAGAATGAATGACCCTATATATAAGCCTGGGAGAGGGAGTGGCGTGTTGGAGCTCTGTGATTTTCCTACGTTGGCCGATCGTCTAAGTGGAGGAGGCGGCTGCTATTTAATTCCTTCCAGTTTAGTTTGATTAAATTACCTCAATTGGGGTACACTTTTTGGTCCAATTTTATCCAAATTGAAATCCATTCACACCGTTGCGATCAGACAGTCAAACTCTATTTAATGATATAATTTTTATATTTATTTGAAATACTTTTTCTGACAGCATATTTTTGGGTGTTTACTTTGATAGAGTCAAAATTGAATTAATTGATATGTAATTAAAATTAGTCTCCTATTCAACCAATATTATTAAATATAAATATTTAATTCAATAAGTCATTTTACAAAAGTTCACTTCTTTGACTTTTTCTCATTTTTATACAAATTACATATTTAAAATGTCATAACTGAACCTCTGTACATCAGATTTACTCATAAAATAAACCGTTGGATTCGTCTCTTCGAGACCTATCCATAAAAGTCAATCTTAACAAAAATCATTGACTCCAAAAATTCCTTCATTTTTGGTCAAACATAGAAATAATGTTTTGTTGAGTCAATATATGGTTTCTAAAAATACTTTTATAGTAGAATAACTTTTAGACCATGTTTTGGGGCGTTACAGTATCTCACATTCTCACATTATGGAAGGAACTTCTCGAACACTTCCTTACACCATAAGATTCGTTGGTCTTCTTGGCAGTCATTCTCTTGGTAGAAATCCAAAGTTTATGGCTACTGCAGTAGATTTAGGAAGAGAATTGATAAGGCGAAGAATTAGTCTTGCTTATGGAGGAGGCAACGTTGGCCTACAAGGAGCTGTTGCTTCAACAGTCTTTACCAATGGTGGTCTCGTTAGAGGTTTCATTCCTGGGTACATAGCAACACGACGGGTCTATGGACCTACGTACGGTGTAGAGCACACAGTTTCCTGTAATTACTACAAATATTTTGAGATGAATCATGCCGTGGAAGCTTTCATTGTTTTTCCCGGAGGAGTTGACACTATGGAAGGTTTTTTCAATTTGATCTCGTGGGCTTCTGAAGGGTTACACAATAGACCCATTGGTCTCTTGAATATTGACGGTTATTTCAATAACCTAATCAAATTTCTAGATGATGCAGTGAGGCAGAACTTCGTGTCTTTGAGTCAGAGGAAACTTTCATTTCTTCTTTCTTTGTTGATGAGCTTTTAGACAAACTAAGTTTGCTAAAGCTTTCCCAGGACCTGGGGTTAGTTATTCTTGGAATGCATGAGTTCAACCCTTTCTGTGTTGTTAAGTGTTGACTCACAGGTTTTGATAATTGACAAACACAATTTATTCAAGTCAAGATCAAAGTGCTACAACGACAAACACGAAGACTTGAAGTGCCATTCCTTGAAGTACTCAAGAAGGTGCACAGGATTTTATTGAAGTCCGAGACGCATTCGGAGCGCCTAACGGAGGACTCGGAGGAGTAGAAGATTTCCGAAGACTTTTTATTTATTTGAGTCTTAGGAATTATTGTAAGGATGACAAAAATATCTTCTCTCCAAAATTATTTTTATGAGAGTCAAAATAAAAATTATACTTATTTTTGGAGTCAGTTGAAAAATCTTTTTAACTGTTCAAAATAGTTTTATTGAGTCAGTTACAAAAAGTGTGTCAAACATTTATCAAATATTTATTTTGAAATATTTTTGGTAAGCAAAAATATTTTATTCAAATATTTTTCGTGTACATCGTTTGACACACAAAATAATTTTTGGACTCACTTTTACTCCCTTATTCAAATTTATTGAATAAGAGGAGGAGCGTTCTCCGATTCCCGTTGTCTCAAACAACGAGTGTTACGCCAATTTGCTCTCCATCGCAACTGGCTTGGGCCCTTTGTGTTTTGCCCATTATTTCTTTTGGTAATCGATTATATTTCTTTGTTTAATCGATTAACTGTCGTTTGCATTCCATTAATCGATTATTCCTCTTGATTTAATCGATTAGTCCTCTCAGAGCCTTCTAATCGATTAATCCCTCTGCATTAATCGATTATTTACACGTTGAAGGAACTCTGCGCAGACTGCATTAATCGATTATTGACACTGCATTAATCGATTATTATGCTGCATTTTTTCATCCTAGCTTCTTTTCTTGGACCAACGGATATATTCCTTCAACCCCTATTTTAAACACTCTTCCTTGGTCATTTTTCTCAATGAACAAGCACTCCTAAAATCCCCCAATCTTGAAATTATAATCCTCCATTCATTTCTTCCTCAAATTGATATATTTTGAGAGAAAACTAAGTGTTTTCAAGAGAGTGTTCTTGTCATCCATAGAGCTTAATCTTTTCTCATTTCTACTCTTGTGAGAGTTATTGCTGAGAGGTTGAAGAAGATTGTTCTTCTTGTTGTTCAAGGCTTATGTGATTTAAGTCTTGGTTGTGAAGTCTTGTAGAGGGCATATCTACGAGCGGTTGTGTCGAGGCTTGCGGGATTCAAGTTCTCGAGTTGTAAACGGTTTGTTAAGCACCCGTAAGCTTAATGAAAGTAGTGGTAGCTTCGAGAGAGTCTCTCGGGGAATTGGACTAGCCACGAGGTGGTGAACCAGTATACATCGGTGTGTTCTTTGCCTTCTCTATTTTATTTCCGCTGCACTTTCGTTTATCTTATTTGATCCTGCGAAAATCGGTAAACATTCTCAACAACTCTATTCACCCCCCTCTAGAGTTGCACGCCTTGTCTAACAATTGGTATCAGAGCGGGTATCTCTAACGCTCTTTGTGACGTTTGAGAAAACGATCAAATTCTTTTTGAGAATGTTGAACGCAGGGATATGAGAAGGGCAATCCACCGTAAGGCCGCCATTTTTTGATGGAACAAATTACTCATATTGGAAGGAGCGAATGAGGATTTTTGTTCAATCAAACAACTTCAAAATTTGGCTTGCTATCAAGAATGGAGATAGCTTACCGATGAAGAAGGTAGGCGAAACACTCATCCCGAAGGACGAGGATGAATATGATGAATCCGATTTTAAGAAGGCTCAATTGAATGCCACCGCCATCAACTTCTTGTATTGTGCGGTCAATGCCAACGACTATCAAAAGATATCTCGTTGCCAAACCGCTAACCAAATGTGGAACAAGCTCATGATCACATACGAAGGTACGCCTCAAGTTCGTGAATCAAAAATTGATTTACTAACCCATGAATATGAGTTATTTTCTATGAAAGACAACGAACTTGTGGAGGACATGTTTGGAAGATTTTCAAACATCATAAACGACCTTGATATGCTTGGAAAGACACTCACCGACAAAGAGTTAGTGAGAAAAATTCTGCGAAGTCTTACCAAGGAATGGGAGTCGAAGGTTAACTCCATTTACGAAGGCCGAGATTACAACGTCATCACATACGACGGTCTTCGAGGTAACCTTATCACTTACGAAACAAATCATCTTTCTCATACTCTTGATGTTAAGAAGAGAACGGGAATTGCTTTTAAAGCATCTTCTTCTCAAAAAGTAGAGATTAATGATTCGGATTCGGATAGTGATAGTGATAACGATTCTAGCACTTCTTGTGATATTTTGGTTGAATGTTTTAACGAGTTTTTGAAACATGAGCTAAACAAGAGCAAGAAGAAAAACACCCCAAGGTGTCATAAGTGCGGAAAGCTTGGCCACCGAAAATTTGAGTGCCCGAAGCTCAAGAAGATGAGCAAACAAGATGAATTTGCTTATTTTTCGTGGAAGTATGATGAACCTTCCAAAGACGGTTGCCTCATCGCTCTTGAAGAACAAGATGGGTGGTCGGGCACGTGACGCACTTGAAAGGCGTGCTTGAAGACTACAAATTTGTAGTGGATGCTCCAAGCACTAGCCAGAGAGGTTGCATCAAAGGGGAGTCTTTATATTTTTTATAATATGAATTTATTTGGAGAATTTACATAGGATGTTTTGCATATAGTAAGGGGGAATTTATTGCTATATGTGTTAATCTTTTTGTATGCTTTATTTATTTAAGGGGAGATAGCATACTTTAAGGGGGAAGTTTTTTATTTCCTAGAAATGCATGTTTTTAGGGGCAATGTGATTTTTTCTAAATTGTTTAGAATTTTTTTTCTCTCCCCGGAATGCATGAGTTCTTTTGTTGCATTATTTTTTGATAATGCCAAAAGGGGGAAGAGTATAGGAGTATATGCCTTATTTTGTTATTTGTTGATAGCATATCCTCCATGTGTTTGTCATTATCAAAAAGGGGGAAATTGTTGGAATGCATGAGTTCAACCCTTTCTGTGTTGTTAAGTGTTGACTCACAGATTTTGATAATTGACAAACACAATTTATTCAAGTCAAGATCAAAGTGCTACAACGACAAACACGAAGACTTGAAGTGCCATTCCTTGAAGTATTCAAGAAGGTGCACAGGATTTTATTGAAGTCCGAGACGCATTCGGAGCGCCTAACGGAGGACTCGGAGGAGTAGAAGATTTCCGAAGACTTTTTATTTATTTGAGTCTTAGAAATTATTGTAAGGATGACAAAAATATCTTCTCTCCAAAATTATTTTTATGAGAGTCAAAATAAAAATTGTACTTATTTTTGGAGTCAGTTGAAAAATCTTTTTAACTATTCAAAATAGTTTTATTGAGTCAGTTACAAAAAGTGTGTCAAACATTTATCAAATATTTATTT
Organism: Cuscuta australis; assembly: GCA_003260385.1. Taxonomy (NCBI): domain Eukaryota; kingdom Viridiplantae; phylum Streptophyta; class Magnoliopsida; order Solanales; family Convolvulaceae; genus Cuscuta; species Cuscuta australis. Next base: position 320,705 of record NQVE01000176.1, read on the forward strand.
TGATATATTTTTTGTAAGCAAAAATATTTTAATCAAATATTTTTCATGTACATCGTTTGACACACAAAATAATTTTTGGACTCACTTTTACTCCCTTATTCAAATTTATTGAATAAGAGGAGGAGCGTTCTCTGATTCCCGTTGTCTCAAACAACGAGTGTTACGCCAATTTGCTCTCCATCGCAACTGGCTTGGGCCCTTTGTGTTTTGCCCATTATTTCTTTTGGTAATCGATTATATTTCTCTGTGTAATCGATTAACTGTCGTTTGCATTCCATTAATCGATTATTCCTCTTGATTTAATCGATTAGTCCTCTCAGAGCCTTCTAATCGATTAATCCCTTTGCATTAATCGATTATTTACACGTTGAAGGAACTCTGCGCAGACTGCATTAATCGATTATTGACACTGCATTAATCGATTATTATGCTGCATTTTTTCATCCCAGCTTCTTTTCTTGAACCAACGGATATATTCCTTCAACCCCTATTTTAAACACTCTTCCTTGGTCATTTTTCTCAATGAACAAGCACTCCTAAAATCCCCCAATCTTGAGGTTATAATCATCCATTCATTTCTTCCTCAAATTGATATATTTTGAGAGAAAACTAAGTGTTTTCAAGAGAGTGTTCTTGTCATCCATAGAGCTTAATCTTTTCTCATTTCTACTCTTGTGAGAGTTATTGCTGAGAGGTTGAAGAAGATTGTTCTTCTTGTTGTTCAAGGCTTATGTGATTTAAGTCTTGGTTGTGAAGTCTTGTAGAGGGCATATCTACGAGCGGTTGTGTCGAGGCTTGCGGGATTCAAGTTCTCGAGTTGTAAACGGTTTGTTAAGCACCCGTAAGCTTAATGAAAGTAGTGGTAGCTTCGAGAGAGTCTCTCGGGGAATTGGACTAGCCACGAGGTGGTGAACCAGTATACATCGGTGTGTTCTTTGCCTTCTCTATTTTATTTCCGCTGCACTTTCGTTTATCTTATTTGATCCTGCGAAAATCGGTAAACATTCTCAACAACTCTATTCACCCCCCCTCTAGAGTTGCACGCCTTGTCTAACAATTGGTATCAGAGCGGGTATCTCTAACGCTCTTTGTGACGTTTGAGAAAACGATCAAATTCTTTTTGAGAATGTTGAACGCAGGGATATGAGAAGGGCAATCCACCGTAAGGCCGCCATTTTTTGATAGAACAAATTACTCATATTGGAAGGAGCGAATGAGGATTTTTGTTCAATCAAACAACTTCAAAATTTGGCTTGCTATCAAGAATGGAGATAGCTTACCGATGAAGAAGGTAGGCGAAACACTCATCCCGAAGGACGAGGATGAATATGATGAATCCGATTTTAAAAAGGCTCAATTGAATGCCACCGCCATCAACTTCTTGGTGGATGTTTTGATTTTCTGGTTCTTTTCGGACAACAAGAGTGAAATTCGATATTTCAATATGAACCGTTGTGTGTCCATTGTTTTGCACTTGGTTATCTTGTCCGCGCGCAGTTTCTTTACTCATTCTACAAATAGTTGGAATTTCTTTATTAGGATTCCTTATTTGCATAGGTGCGTTGATAACAGATATCACGAGGGTATATAACAGTTGCAACGATTGAAAACAATCAAGAGAGATTGGAAGAAACGATAGGGTTTATTAATTCTGAACGTTTTCGTTTGCGTCAACGATTGGTTCGCGTTGATGCCACATGAGGATCTTTGACACCGGCTTCACAAATGTTGTTCAACATATATCAACACGAATCGTTCTTCAGGTTCCTCTCACTTCCGTGCGACTTTTCCGGTACAGATCAACTTCGCCATTCACGATGCGATGCGTACGTTGGTAACGTATCAGAGGTTTATACATTTTTTTTATTCTTTCGTTTCTTCACTGAATACGAAAATTCGACTTGAGTCTATGCTCGATATAATTTCAGTACTAACAATTGTTATCAAATGAGAGTTTAACACAGTCAATATTTACCAAGTAAATTCTTATACCTTTCCTGGAGCAGAGGGATGCGAGAGTCGTGGATGTGATTGACATTTTATTTTATTATTTTTTTTAAAATCAAATTTCGATCCGAAGATCAGGTTTAAAACCATTTGCTCCGATACCAAATTGTAACACCCTAATCCGTACAGGTCTGCAGCCCCATTCGGACTAAAGTATTTAACATGGTAATCGTAAAATTTAAAACTTTTCAAACACACTTTATTAATCTCAATAATATTTTTCATAACATATACAGTACGAAGTATTTAACAATATTGCGGAAGCGAATTTTGTTAGAATAAGTGACCAACGCTAGAGGGGGGGGGGTGAATAGCATTTGATCGTAGAAATCACAGGAATAAAAAAACTTAAAAGAGAAGTAAAGAGAAGAGTAAGAGGCACACCAAATTTTACCCTGGTTCACCACACCTTGTGGCTAATCCAGCCTCCCGAGAGACTCTCTCGAGCTACACTACTTCCGTTAAGCTTACGGGTGCTTAAGAAACCGTTACAACCTGAGAACTCGAGTCCCACGAGCCTCAACAACACTTGCTCGGAGATACCGCACTCTAAGACTTCAACCCGAAGGAAAATACCTTTCCTTCGTACAACCAAGGGAAACAAGCTTTCCTTAACGTGTATACAACACTAAGACACTCAAGAACAAGGCTCTCTTTTAGAGTAGATGTTGAGTAAACTATATACGCTCAAGAAAAACTCAAACTTCACAAATTGGCTCTAGAAAGCTATGAAAAATGATGTTGTTTTAATGCAATGATGATATGAGTATTGTGAAGTGAATTGATGTGTAAAGCAGACCCAAACACCCCTTTTTATAGTGCCAAAATAGGCTCCAACGGACCAATGCATTAAAGGGGTGATTGGCTTGATTTATGGGATTGAAAAGATTTGGGATCTGCAGAATATTGGCTTCCCATCGATGTTTAGACTCAACCATCGCTGGTAAGCCAATTTTCCTTCAGTTTTGAAGCCAACGGTTACCTACCCATCGATGGGTACAAGCTTCCCATCGCTGGGTGGGAGGTTGACTTCCAAACAAGGAAAGAATCAACCTTAAATGACTTCCAACGGTCATGCCTTCCCATCGATGGTTTAGCCTTCCCATCGTTGGGTAAGGGCATTCTGCCTTGTGATAATATTGGACCAAGGCTTGAACAGCGATGGGTAGAGCTTCCCATCGCTGTTTGGCATGGTTCTGGAAGTTGGTTTGGCTAAGGGGCTACTTACCCATCGATAGGATGTTCTTCCCATCGCTGGGTGGGTGGTTAGCCAAAAACCTATGGTTTTTGCCTTAACCACGGCCTAGCCAACCGATGCAAAAACCGACCGAAAAATCCAAAGTTCTCCAAAATAAAAACCAAGTGTTTAAAACACTTATTTGATGTATTTGGCTAAGAAATCAAGTGAGACACTTTAAAAATCACGTCATTTGAGTAAAAACCACAGCTAGCCAAGTTTACGCCGTTTTGCGTGGTTTTTGTCAAACGACTAAAAGCGAGAGATGGTTTTCAAAGTGTTTTTGTTGGAGAACCGTTTAAACATGCCAAAGAGTGAAAGCAGATCATAAAATGCTTAAAAACCACTTGGTTGGTTCGGATGCCAAAAACCAAACCCGACAACCGAAAGCCAAACGCTGGTTTCTGAAAGTCGAACACTGGATGGCTTGGTTTTTGGTTTGGGCGAAAACCAAGTGTTTTTAATGACTTAAAAAAGTTTAAAACCATTTTTATGATGGAAGAAATGCAATTAGAGTTTTAGCCTAAAGAGCCAAGGTGTAAAGATTGGGTCGGTCTTGATCACAATAAAGACCGACTCAATACTATGATTAAGGTCTTCGTTCTTGGTCTTCGTTTAGCTCTTGCTCTTATCTTCGTTCTTCGCCTTGTATATTCAATGTTCGACTTGATCACGGCGGTTTGGCATTATCAAAACCTGTTACAAAAACGAACACGTCTTTAGTACGAAAACGTGACAAGCCCGTGTTTCAACAATTTCCCCCTTTTTGATAATGGCAAACGAGACGAGGTTATGCATTGGAGGATTATTTTGAAAAAAAAATGTTCCCCCTTAATAGATGCCATTTTACAAAGTAAAAAAAATTCCCCCTCAATTTATGCATAACCTTAATATCTTCCCCATTTTGAAATTAACAAAAAGAATTAAAAGTAAACTTTAGAATTGTAAAAGTAAACTTTTATTCATGAAAAAGGGAAATGCAGAATACAACGGAATGGAAATAAAAAATACAATCATAGTAAGAAGAGAAAAGAAAAGTCTAAGCATCGGCGTCCTCGTCGTCATCCTCGTCGTCCTCGACGTCCATGGGATTGCCGTCGACCGCATCTTCAAAGTCGGCCTCGTCGGGGGAGGAGGATGGAGCATAGGAGTTATCCTCCTCGTCCTCGCCTTCATAGTTTTGGCCGAGGAAGGTGCTGTCAAAGAGCGGCGGGACGTAGTTGATGCCGCGAAAGAACGCCGTCATGTCGTGGTGTTGGCGTTGCAGCGTCCAGTCCATCCGCTCGATTGACTGCCCCATGCCATCCAGTGTGAGGGTTAGCCGATTCAGAGTATCGGCTATGGATTGCAAAGAGGCCTTGGCGGGAGCGGGGGCTGGTGCACGACTTGGGCCTGCGTCGTCCCGGTTTCCGGACTTCTTCCGGAAGGTGCTGTCTTGAATTATCCAAATCTTTGTCATCTTCGTATCCGGGCCGGCGATGGAGATGTCGGCGAAGATGATGAGGTCCATGACGAGGAAGGCGTATGGCAAGCTCCGCTCAGTTGCGATGGAGGCGCAATCCGCCATGTGGATCATCACGAATTTCGCCCAATTGATGGAGGCGCCGTGGATGATGGCATGAATTGCCTTCAAGTCCTCGTTGAAGAGTGAGGTATGGCTGTTGTCCCGGGGGCGGAGAACCTGGGTGATGATGTAGAGGAGGAGGCGCTTGTCCGGTGGGGCCGAGTGAATCGTCTGTGCGCCGCTGTGGCGGATCAAGTTGGTGATCCCAAGCTCACGAATGACGACCGCCTCGTTGTTGAGGATCCAATCGTCGCCACCATAAGTTGCGATGTCGTCACCGCGGATGGGCAGCTCTGCGACCCGAGCAAAGGTAGGCAAATCAATCTCTATGTCGTAGAGATTGATGCTGCTGCGAATGGTGTCCCCGTCACGGCGGAGATTGGAGTAGAAAGCCCGGACGAAGGTGGGATTGAAGCTCGAGCGGCTCTTTGAGACGAATGGCCACAAACCCGACGCTTGGAGTTGGTTGTCGAGGTCGTGGTACCCTTTGTCTTGGGGAAACAACTCCGGGAGCACGCGAGGTGGAGAGATCGGGCGCTTGGCAAAGTGAGTGAGGAAGCGTGTGAGTTCTTCCTCCGACCCGAATTCAAGGAAGGATCCATCCAGGTACGGAAAGGGTTGAGGTGCAGAGGTTGTGGCCTCAGTAGGGCCTTTCTTCTTCGATGCCTTTGACTTTGATCTTCCTTTGGCCATAGTTGTGGCGTTTTTGAAGAAAAAAGGAGATGAAATATTGAGATTTGGATCAAGGAATGAAATTATGATGTTAATGGTGTATTAGGATGAGCAAATATGAGGGATATATATAGGGAATGGGAGATTAATGTGGTGCCCAACGGCTCTGAATTTTTGAAATGCAGATGCCTTCCCAGCGATGGTAGGATCTACCCATCGATGGGAAGGTCGCCACTGGAAAGCGAGGAAGAACCCAAGGCTGCCTTCCCAGCGATGTTTGGATTTTCCCATCGATGGGAAGGTGGCTTCTGGAAATTGACGAAGAAAAGAACATGGCCTCCCCAGCGATGTTAATACCATCCCATCGCTGGTTTGGTAGTTTTGAAAATCCATTAAAAAATTTTAAAAAAATAGTGTCAAACACCCAGCGATGGGAGGAACTTCCCATCGATGGGTTGGGAGGTTCTGAAACAAAAGCAAGCACTCACCCAACGATGGGATAAGCTACCCATCGATGGGTAAAGGTGTTCTGGAAATCTGTTAACCATTTTTTTTTTAAAAAAATAGAGTCAATAACCCATCGATGGGAGGAAGTTCCCATCGATGGGAAGAGGGGTTTTGAAAGCAAGAAGCTTCCCTCCCAGCGATGGTATAACCCACCCACCCATCGCTGGTTCCCCTGACTTCCGGATTTCTTCACTTTGGACCGTGTCTGCAAAAAAGAACAGCACTTTGGTACCCAAAGTAAGTCTATGGGTCCTTGGGGGTTAGTTTACCTTTATTGCTCACACACACACCCAAAATATGTTTCCATATGCGCACACACACACATACACGATTAAATGATTGTTTAGGAGTTAACTTGGCCAACCCATCGTCTCGTGGTCGGCGGGTTCAATCTACCTGAACGGAGTGCTGATATCTCGGTGTGATTTGTGTCAGTTCCGGTAACGGAATGTGGACATTCTTCTTTTCGTCAAAGTAGAAGAAATAATAAGGTTTCTTTTGTGCATTGTCCTGTGGAGATTGTTTATGATTTGAATATCCTTTTCCAAAGGATTTCTTTTCATTAACACCAAATACGTTGTGTGTTTCATTGTAGGTGAAGTGCCTATGTCTGGTGAAACACACGGGAGCTATATGTCCTACCCTATTGCAATAGTGGCATACTACGTTTGGGTTGAACATGTGCCTAGGTTGATAATAGCTAGGGGGCCTAACCATATTCATCCTATTTTGGGAAAATATTGGTTTTTGAAAACTCTCTCTTCTAGGTGTTCTAGCATTATTTTGTCTATTTGAAAAATTAATTTTATGCACAAAATCATTTTGATAGTTTTTCTTGGGTTGTCTAACATGCACATTTTCATTCCTGGGCTTTTGTCTAGGTTGTCTAGTGTGTAACGCCCCGAAACCTGGCCCAAAAGAATTAATTAAATTGTTAGAGCAATTGATTACGAATTGGGCCCAAAAAGGGGTTAAAATTATAATTTGGATTTTAAGCCCAACTTTTATGTCATCTCGTAGGAAATATTTTTGTGATCGCGTCAGTTCAGACGGCTCGCGAATCGGAGTTATGGAACTCAAGTTATGACCATTTAATCAGGTATTTTGGGTCCGAAGCCCAATCCTTTTTGGAATGGGACCATTAAATAAACCTAAACTAATTTCAGCCGTACAAACCTTATCTCTTCGTACGTCCTTCTTCTTCTTCTTCTTCTTCTTCCTTCTTCTTTCTTCTTCTTCTTCTTTTTCTTTCTTCTTCTTCTTTTTCTTCTCCTTCTTCTTCTTTCTTCTTCGTCTTCCCCGGCCAGCCTCGCCGCCGCCAGTCGCCGCCCAGCCGGTCGCCAAGCCTCTTGTGCCGCCGCTGTGTCCTTTGCCCGTAGCCGTCGCCTCTCCGCCGATCGACCTCCACTGCCAGCACCGGTCGCTCGCCGCCGGAAGCCCGCCGCCATCGTCGCCTTCCAACTGGAGCAGCCAGCCGCCGGCGTCGCCGCTCATCGCCGCCATCGATTGCAGCGCCGCCGAGTTGCAGCGCCGCGGCTGCTTCCTTCGCCAGTAGCCGCCGCTCAGCGTCGCCGAGCCTCCAGCCACCGTCGCCGAGCTTCCAGCTGTTGTTTTACCTTCGCCTGTCGTCCGCCGCCAGTCGCTGCCCAGCGCCGCCGACGACGGTTCACCTCGTCGTTCTGCCGGACGTCGCCTCCACTGCCGGCGTCCTTCCCCGCCGTCGATTGCAGCGCCGCCAGTCGCTGTTCATCGCCGTCGAGCTGCCGCTACGCCACTGTCGCCGGTGTCCGTCACCGTCGCCGCATCCGGCCGCTGCCCCGAGTTGATATCGCCGACAGATTAACCCCCACGCCGGATTGATTGGTCAATTTCGTATTTTGACTCGATTTGACCCGTTCGGTTGATTTCGTTGATTTGTCTTCCGTTCGAGCTATCGATTCGATTTCGGCGTAATCCAGGTCCGTACTATGAAGTTAATAGCTTTCAGAATAGATTTAATGGTTTGGATCGTTATATGTGTTTATGCTATAATTTGGCTAAATTGGTTAATTGAATTAAATTGATTGTTTGAATTGAATTGTTGAGGATTGTGAATTGACTGAACAGGTTTGACTTTGACTTGGGTTAGGTCATGTTTGACCTAGGCTTTGACTGGATATTCTATTGTCGTAGGTTTAACCGAATGGTTAAATCCAAGACTTTAATGAATTAGTTAAGTTAATTAATTAATTCTAATCGGTGATTAAGGTCAATTGGTTTATTGTGTTGAACATAGAAACTGGCCATCGCTCGGGCGGCTGCAGGGCCTAGTCAGTGAGTTTAAGACGTGCGCACGAGGGTCTGCGATCTTGGGTTTGAGGCCATCGCCCGAGGGATCCTACCTCCACCGAATTGAGGCCATCTTCGGTATTACGGATTGAGGCTATCTCCGTCATAGGAAATAAATGTTAAGTGGTTTGACTTTGGTGAAAGTCTAAATTGGTTTGACTGGTGGTCAAAGAGTTCATGAGAAAACCGTAACACCTAAATCGTTTTGAAAAGAAAGAAAATAAGTTGACTGTTGGTCAACCGTCTAAAGAACCGAATGCAAAGTTGAGTTGATTTTTATTAAAAGGATAAACATATGTACGATCTTAATTGTTGAATTATTATGTTTATTCTTGTGCTACAATGGAGTACCACTCAGCGTCAATGCTGAGCGGATAGCGTTGTTTTCTTTTGCTGTCCGTAGGTGATCAGACAAATGAACCTAGAGCTGATCCCAGAGGGCATTGAGGAGGAGATGTACGATGGCGTGGTTGTCTCTATAATCTGTTGATTATGCTTTATTTAATTAACTTTAATGCTTATTACGTTTTCGGGCAAGATCCCAAGTTGTTTGACTTTAAAAAGGCTTCCGCATTATTTTAAATTACTCCGATGGAATTTTTATATGTATTGATAGAACGTTTGTTTAAAATTGTTTTGAAAATGTCGCAAATTCGGATACCAATTCAGTAGCTCACCGGTCCGCTGTCTCACGGGTTTGGGTCATGCGGGTTGGGGTGTTACATTTTGGTATCGGAGCATTTGGTTTTAAAATCGGTCTTTGGACCCTTTCAAAATAAAATACAATGAATAATTCAGCCGCATCTGCATCTCACGTAACTCCTCTGCCCCGGGAAGGTAATAAGTATTTATAGCTTTATCTGTTATATGTTAAGATCTACCTTGGGAATTTCCTTATTATTTTAGAATGAGTCAAGAATCGACCCATGGTCAGTACGTTCCGGAGCCGGAGCACGTGAGCGTGCACACGGTGAACACCGAGGGTTCGAGTTTCACGACTCCGGGTGACGGAGGGCAACAACAGAATCAACCTGCGCCAGCGGGACAGCCACCAGCTGTACCCCCGCCAGTCGTACCACCTCCAGTGATGCCACCGTTGGCAATACCGCCGGTGGCCTACGAGCAGATGTTCCCGGCCATGATGGCCCATTATATGCAGCACATGGCGCAGTTTATGCCCATGTTCCAGCCACCGCCACCACCACAGCCGCAGCCGCGCATCGTTACCTTCAAGATGTTGAAGGATAATGGAGCGGAAGAGTTCCGAGGAGACAATATGGGGGAGCCCCAGATTGCTTTGGATTGGCTTGAGCAGATGGGCCGGGTACTCAAGAATTTGAGAGTCCCAGATACTGATCGCTCGGAGTTGGCGTCACAGATGTTCCGGAAGGGAGCATATGATTGGTGGAAGCGCAATGACCAGGATCCACACACGCCCAAGCCTTGGACCTGGGATCGCTTTGATCGAGCCTTCACGAAGGAGTACGTCGCCACCCGGTACCGCGAGGAGAGGCGCGATGAGTTCGTTGCGCTTAAGCAGGAGGGGATGTCACTGCCTGAACTGAGACAGAGGTTCGACTACTTGTCCCAGTACGCGACGAGTCTGGTCTCCACTCCGGAGGATCGTTTGAATGAGTTCGTCAAGAAGCTACGGCCGGACTTGAGGCCGTACGCCGCGCTGATCACGACGACAGATTTTAATCCGGCGTATGATTTGATTGTGAAGACGGAAAAGAGCTTGGACGATTTGCAGGCAACCAAGAAGGAGGATCGAGTGACGAAAGACCCGCTACCCGCGGCCAGCACCGGGCTGAGCGGGAAGAGTTTTGGATTCGGGGGAAAGAGGTACGAGAAGGGTTCTTCGAGTGCGCCACCGCCTAAGAGGAGTAAGTCGAGGCCGTCTCCGTCGGCCGCCGCTAGCAACTCGAACAGAACGAGGAGCCACCCGCAGTGTGTACAGTGTGGTAGGCATCACCCGGGTGAGTGTTGGCTCGCCCAAGGCTTATGTTTGGGTTGTGGCCAGCCAGGGCATTTCAGGAGGCATTGCCCGACAAACCCTAGCAGCGAGCCTGTTTTACCTAGAGCTCCGGATCAGCCTGCCGCATCACATCCAGCACAGAGTCAGTAGTCTACGGCCGCAAATAATCAGCAGAGAGCACGTCCACAGCAATCAGGCCGGGCACCAGCACGTACCTACGCCATGCAAGGGCGCACAAATCCTAGTCCCGATGTTATCTTGGGTACGTTCAAACTATTTGATTCGGTTATGCATGCCTTGATCGATCCGGGTTCTACGCTCTCCTATATCTGTGTTGGCATGCCTGCTAATTCTGCGATTGTGAGGAGTGACCTTGAGATACCTACCGTTGTATCGAATCCGCTAGGGCATAGCATGCGTCTTCATCACATTTATCATAGGTGTCCGTTGTCCGCGCAAGGGAAGCAATTCCCTGCAGATTTGATAGAGCTACCACACAAGGAGTTTGACATTATCCTTGGTATGGATTGGCTCACCGAGCATAGAGCAGTGGTCGACTGCAGTTGTCGGACCGTACGGCTGAGAGCCGAGGACGGTAGCGACGTATCACTCTCCGGGGAAGTGCTCCCCAAGACTCCCGAGTTCATATCGTCTTTGAGCGCGAGGCGCTTGATTCGCAAGAAGTGCGAGATGTTCCTGTGTCACGTTCAGGATATGCGAAAAGAATCGCCACGTCAGCAGGACATTCGTACGGTTTGCGACTTCCCCGATGTCTTTCCCGAAGACCTACCTGGTTTGCCTCCGCCGAGAGAGGTAGAGTTCTCGATCAATCTCATTCCGGGTACGGAACCCATATCTGCTACACCGTATCGTATAGCACCTGCCGAGATGAAGGAGTTGAAGGCTCAATTGCAAGAGCTACTGGAAAAGGGATTCATCTGACCTAGCGTTTCCCCATGGGGAGCACCGGTGTTATTTGTTCGAAAGAAAGATGGATCCATGAGACTTTGCATCGACTATAGGCAGTTGAACAAAGCCACAGCGATGAATCGTTATCCATTGCCTCGCATCGACGACCTGTTTGACCAGCTCAGAGGGGCTACAGTATTCTCGAAGATCGATCTGCGTTCTGGATACCATCAGATTTCCGTTAAGAGAGAAGACATTCCGAAGACTGCTTTTAGAACACGCTATGTTCTCAAATTTGAGTGGTCAGAAGCGTGCCAGCGCAGTTTTGATCAACTGAAGGAGTGCCTGACCCAGGCACCAGTCTTGATTCAACCTACTCCTGGCATCGAGTATACCATCTATAGTGACGCATCTCATAGCGGCTTAGGTTGTGTACTGATGCAGTTGAGTAAGGTAGTGGCCTATGCATCGAGACAGTTGAAGACTCACGAAGAGAACTACCCGACACATGATTTAGAGTTGGCAGCCGTGGTGTTCGCCTTGAAGATTTGGCGCCACTACATCTTTGGAGAGAGGATTCACATCTTCACCGACCACAAGAGTTTGAGGTACCTACTCACCCAGAAGGAAATCAATCTTAGACAACACCGATGGTTGGAGCTGATCAAGGATTACTATTTAGTCATTGAGTATCACCCGGGCAAGGCTAACATCGTGGCCGATGCTTTGAGCAGAAAATCGTTAGCCGAGTTACAGCTTCAGTCCCCGTTAGAGCAGGAGATCCGTACAGCACAGAGAGATGATGAGTTTTGTCAGAAGACTCGAGAGTTAGTTCCTGCAGGAAAGAGGCCCGAGTTTACAATTCGCGATGACAGAGTCTTGTACTATCGTGAACGCCTAGTGGTGCCCCGCGGTGAAGTGAGGGATCGCTTGTTACGCGAGGCTCACGGAACCGTATACACTATGCACCCGGGTAGTAACAAGATGTATCAGGATTTGAAGAAATCCTATTGGTGGCCAGCTATGAAAAAGGAAATCTCCGAGTTCACTGCGCGTTGTTTGACTTGTCAGCAAGTCAAGGCTGAGCACCAGGTTCCGAAAGGGTTGCTGCACCCTCCTACCATTCCGGAATGGAAGTGGGAAAGGATCACTATGGACTTTGTGATAGGATTGCCACGATCTTCACGAAAGAATGACGCCATCTGGGTCATTGTTGACAGGTTGACGAAGTCCGCTCATTTTCTACCCGTCAGACGTGACTCTTCCTTGGACAAATTGGCAGACTTATACGTTAGAGAGATAGTTCGGTTGCACGGTGCACCGCTGTCAATCATATCTGATAGAGATCCCCAGTTCACTTCGAAGTTCTGGAGAGGACTTCAGAAGGCTTTTGGCACAGCTTTGAACCTTAGTACGGCATTTCACCCTCAGACTGATGGCCAGTCCGAGAGGGTGATACAGATTGTCGAGGATATGATGTGAGCTTGTGTGATCGACTTTGGAGAAGATTGGGAGCGTTACTTGCCGTTGATGGAGTTTGCATATAATAACAGTTACCAGGCGAGTATTCAGATGGCTCCGTATGAGGCACTCTACGGCAGAAAGTGCCGAACCCCGATTTGTTGGACAGAGCTTAGCGAGCGTAAGCTCGAGGGACCAGATATTGTGCAGGAAACCGAGGAGAAGGTTCGCGTGATCAGAGACCGACTCCGCACTGCTTCGGACAGACAGAAATCTTATGCAGACTTGAAGAGACGAGACATAGAGTACAATGTTGGTTCACCTTGGAAGAAGGTTCTACGGTTCGGGAAGAAAGGGAAGCTTAGCCCTAGATTCATTGGACCCTACCGCATTCTGGAGCGAATAGGACCTGTTGCTTACAAGCTAGAGTTGCCACCAGAGCTGAACAGGATTCACGACGTCTTTCATGTCTCCATGCTACGTAGATACCGTTCAGATCCGACTCATGTGTTGCCGACCAATGCTGTAACCCTCGATGAGAGTTTGTCTTATGAAGAAGAGCCAGTTAAGATCTTGGCGCGCGAAACTAAAGTGTTAAGGAATAAGACGGTACCTTTAGTAAAGGTACTATGGCGTAATCATGCGGTGGAAGAAGCAACCTAGGAGACCGAAGAATCTATGCGAACTCAGTACCCTCATCTCTTCGACGACCAATGACTCAGGTAATTTCGAGGACGAAATTCTTTTTAAGGGGGGGAGAAATGTAACGCCCCGAAACCTGGCCCAAAAGAATTAATTAAATTGTCAGAGCAATTGATTACGAATTGGGCCTAAAAAGGGGTTAAAATTATAATTTGGATTTTAAGCCCAACTTTTATGTCATCTCGTAGGAAATATTTTTGTGATCGCGTCGGTTTAGACGGCTCGCGAATCGGAGTTACAGAGCTCAAGTTATGATCATTTAATCAGGTATTTTGGGTCTGAAGCCCAATCCTTTTTGGAATGGGACCATTAAATAAACCTAAACCACATAAACCTTATCTTCTCTCGTTCGTTCGTCCGTCCTTCTTCGTTTCTCTTCTTCTTCCTTCTTCTTCTTTCTTCTTCTTTCTTCTTCTTCCATTTCTTCTTCGCCGATTGATCGCCGCCGGAAGTTCCCCAGCCGGTCGTTCACCGTCCAATTGGAGCCTCCGTCGCCTTCCCTAGCCTCGCCGCCATCATCGCCGACTGGTGCAGCGCCGCCGTGAGCCAGCCGCCGGTCGTCGCTGTCCAATTGCAGCAGCCAACGCCGGTCGTCCTCTACCGTTCGACCACGCCGGCGTCGCGCAAGCCAGAGCCTCGCCGGAAGCCAGTCGCTACCCATCCTTCGCCGGAAGTCCGTCGCCTCCACTGCCAGCGCCGGTCGCTCATCGCCGCCGAGTTGCAGCGCCGCCGCTGCTTCCTTCGCCAGTAGCCGCCGCTCAGCGTCGTCGAGCTTCCAGCCGCTGCTTCGCCTTCGCCGGAATCGAGCGCCGCCGTCGCCCTTTGCACAGCGGCCATCCGCCGCCGTCGAGTGCAGCGCCGTCAGTCGCTGCTCACCGCCGTCGAGCTGCCGCTACGCCACTGTCGCCGGCGTCCGTAACCGTCGCCGCATCCGGCCGCTGCCCCGAGTTGATATCGCCGGTAGATTAACCTCCACGCCGGATTGATTGGTCGATTTCGCATTTTGACTCGACTTGACCCATTCAGTTGATTTCGTTTATTTGTCTTCCGTTCGAGCTATCGATTCGATTTCGACGTAATCATGGTCCGTACTATAAAGTTAATAGCATTCAGAATAGATTTAATGGTTTGGATCGTTATATGTGTTTATGCTATAATTTGGCTAAATTGGTTAATTGAATTAAATTGATTGTTTGAATTGAATTGTTGAGTCATGTTTGACTTTGACTTGGGTTGGGTCATGTTTGACCTAGGCTTTGACTGGATATTCTGTTGTCGTAGGTTTGACCGGATGGTTAAATCCAAGACTTTAATGAATTAGTTAAGTTAATTAATTAATTCTAATCGGTGATTAAGGTCAATTGGTTTATTATGTTGAACATAGAAACTGACCATCGCTCGGGCGGCTGCAGGGCCTGGTCAGTGAGGTTAAGACGTGCGCACGAGGGTCTGCGATCTTGGGTTTGAGGCCATCGCCCGAGGGATCCTACCTCCACCGAATTGAGGCCATCTTCGGCATTACGGATTGAGGCTATCTCCGTCATAGGCATTAAATGTTAAGTGGTTTGACTTTGGTGAAAGTCTAAATTGGTTTGACCGGTGGTCAAAGAGTTCATGAGAAACCCGTAACACCTAAATCGTTTTGAAAAGAAAGAAAATAAGTTGACTGTTGGTCAACCGTCTAAAGAACCGAATTTAAAGTTGAATTGATTTTTATTAAAAGGATAAACATATGTACGATCTTAATTTTTGAATTATTATGTTTATTCTTGTGCTACAATGGAGTACCACTCAGCGTCAATGCTGAGCGGATAGCGTTGTTTTCTTTTGCTGTCCGTAGGTGATCAGACAGATGAACCTAGAGCCGATCCCAGAGGGCATTGAGGAGGAGATGTACGATGGCGTGGCTGTCTCTTTAATCTGTTGATTATGCTTTATTTAATTAACTTTAATGCTTATTACGTTTTCGGGCAAGATCCCAAGTTGTTTGACTTTAAAAAGGCTTCCGCATTATTTTAAATTACTCCGATGGATTTTTATATGTACTGATAGAACGTTTGTTTAAAATTGTTTTGAAAATGTCGCAAATTCGGATACCAATTCAGTGGCACACCGGTCCGCTGTCTCATTGGTTTGGGTCATGCGGGTTGGGGTGTTACAGTAAGGGCATTCTGCCTTGTGATAATATTGGACCAAGGCTTGAACAGCGATGGGTAGAGCTTCCCATCGCTGTTTCGCATGGTTCTGGAAGTTGGTTTGGCTAAGGGGCTACTTACCCATCGATGGGATGTTCTTCCCATCGCTGGGTGGGTGGTTAGCCAAAAACCTATGGTTTTTGCCTTAACCACGGCCTAGCCAACCGATGCAAAAACCGACCGAAAAATCCAAAGTTCTCCAAAATAAAAACCAAGTGTTTAAAACACTTATTTGATGTATTTGGCTAAGAAATCAAGTGAGACACTTTAAAAATCACGTCATTTGAGTAAAAACCACGGCTAGCCAAGTTTACGCCGTTTTGCGTGGTTTTTGTCAAACGACTAAAAGCTAGAGATGGTTTTCAAAGTGTTTTTGTTGGAGAACCGTTTAAACATGCCAAAGAGTGAAAGAAGATCATAAAATGCTTAAAAACCACTTGGTTGGTTCGGACGCCAAAAACCAAACCCGACAACCGAAAGCCGAACGCTGGTTTCTGAAAGCCGAACACTGGATGGCTTGGTTTTTGGTTTGGGCGAACACCAAGTGTTTTTAATGACTTAAACAAGTTTAAAACCATTTTTATGATGGAAGAAATGCAATGAGAGTTTTTAGCCTAAAGAGCCAAGGTGTAAAGATTGGGTCAGTCTTGATCACAATAAAGACCGACTCAATACTATGATTAAGGTCTTCGTTCTTGGTCTTCGTTTAGTTCTTGCTCTTATCTTCATTCTTCGCCTTGTATATTCAATGTTCGACTTGATCACGGCGGTTTGGCATTATCAAAACCTGTTACAAAAACGAACACGGCTTTAGTACGAAAACGTGACAAGCCCGTGTTTCAACAAATTTAATATTGACATATCATAAATTATTTCAAAACTTGTCACATCCATCCTGACAATCTCGCCCCATCTGCCGCCAGGATCACATTAATCTTTTTGTTTACCTCCGTGTAGCAAATAAAACACACTAAACGCTCAGCGGTGAAGCTGAGTAAGCATATCTAAAACGTCGAACATCCACATAAATTGAATCTCAATTCATAATCAACCATTTGATATCATGCACACAATATATGGTTCAAACATTCAAAATATTTTCAATATTTTATTCCAAGTCATTTGATATTCAATATATATCAATAATGTTCTTAAATTATTCTTAATCTAAGGCCACATCATTTTATATTCAGCTCTTAGCTATTCCTAGTCTAAGGCAGTAATTCTAACAGGGCCCTTAAACTATAAATAGTTTAATGCAGAACACAAGAATCGATAATCCACCCTATGAGTCATGTGGATTACGTACCAACTGAGCAATGATTTGTCGGGTGGGTGATATCCGGTCTGGATCCCGTACGTACGTTTTAACCCGAAATATGAATTGGTCAAGTAGGTATATCTTAGAGTTCTTCTAGATATCCTTAATAATCATCATCAATATACAAGTGGGTATATCTTAGAGTTGTTCTAGATATCCTTAACAATACGATTCATTAATTCATTATTTTCACTTTAACAATTCATGATCATCATTCAAAACGTTCATCATCATTAATTCATTATAATCAATAATCAAAAAATCGTCATAATGCATAATAACAAATAGCGGCCTAGTCTCAAGTGTTAACACCCGAACTTACCGTCATTCATCATATAATGTTTATATGTCACAAACATCATTTTTATTGTAAAAAATCATATTTATATTTTGCATAATTAATTGGTATCAAAAATAGGATTTTAGAGCATATTTTTAGGAACATTTTCATCTGGAATTGAGGAAAATAATTTAAAATAATCAATTAATTTATAAAAATTGATTTATATAATTTTATATAATCCATTAATTCATAATAATTGATTTTTACAATTTACATAATCAATTAATTCATTATAATCGATTTTTACAATTTAAATAATCAATAAATTCATTATAATCGATTTTTCCACTATAAATAATCGATTAATTCATAAAAAATCGATTTTTTCAATTTAAATAACCCATTAATTCACAATAATCGATTTTTACAATTTAAATAATCCATTAATTCATAATAATCGATTTTTACAATTTAAATAATCAATTAATTCATAATAATCAATTTTTACAATTTAAATAATCAATTAATTCATAATAATCGATTTTTCAATTTAAATAATCAGTTAATTCATAATAATCGATTTTTACAATATAAATAATCGATTAAATGGTAGTGACTTCGAACCACTGATCTGAATAAAATTCTAATCGATTTTTAGTAAGTAAATAATCGATTTTCGACCACTGTTCATCTTGTTCTTCCTCGAGTCAATTTTAACATTATCATTTTTTAATCACCAAACTTCAATTTAATTATATAAAAATGTTCTCCAATGTTCACAGATCATTTTAGAGTCATTAATTCGTAATTTTAACAACAATTTCATGGTTTATGATTCTTGGTTTTTCAAACATGTCAAACACAAAACTCAACCAAATGACCGTTTATGAACATAGAAACGATCTATATGAACATTCTAGTCACTAGATATATCTACGGGCTTACCTCGAAGTGTAATGGAGGTTTTGAAGATTTTCCGGCAAAACTTCCAGCGAACACCACGTCTTGCTCCGGCGAACTCGACGACAACTAATACTATCAGATTACTCCCCTCACTCACAGGATTCTATTGAACTAAATTGTAGAAAGAATGGTGTAGAAAATGGGAAATGAGCTCTCCCTTATATAGGGGTTGAAGAGGGGAAGAAGACAGGTTGCATCGTCATTTCCATGATCCTGTGATCGGCTAGTGCGCTGGGAGGCGCCGTTCGCACAGTGTCCCTGATTGGGACCAATTTTGGTTCCAATCGGGGTACACTTTTTGGTCCAACTTTCTCCGAATTGAAATCCGATTGAACCATTGGGGTCAGACAGTCAAACTCTACATAATGATATAAATTTCATATTTATTTGTAATACTTTTTCTGACATCATATTTTTGGGTGGTTGACTTTGACAGAGTCAAAATTCATTTAATTGACCTTTGTTCAATAAAATTCATATATTTAATTCATGTTATTTATTTTCATGATTTATTTCAATAAATCATTTCAAAGTTCACATTATAAACAAATCCCTAATTTGGGTCTATACTCTGGTTCCCCAAATTAAGATCATACAGTAAGTCAACATATTGGATTTATCTCTATGAGATTTATCCAGATTGTGATATTGGATATCAATATATGTTTTATTTCGGCCCAAAGCCCAACAACAATTTATTTTAATCAAAACAAATTTGATTAATTGAATAATTATTCATTAATAATTTTAGGGTATATTTTGGGGCGTTACACCTAAACTACCCAACCCAACCTTGATCACCTTGAACCCTTAAAATTCGAACACACCAACATAAACCCAAACCCAAAAAGCCCATAACACATCTAGTCTCAGTTTCCCCTTCCTTTTCCCCTCCTTGGCCAGAACTCAACCATGCCCCATACCCCATCTTTTTCACTTCATCAACATCACTCACATCAAACCAAAAACCAACCATCATTCATGTTCCAACACATAACAACCATGGCCCCCCTTATGTTCCCTAATGAGCCGAAAATCCACCCATTAAAAGCCAAAGAATATCTCAAGACTCAACCACCATTTTAACCACCACAAAACAACCTAAACATAAGGCCAAACCAGTCCCTTTCTTTGACCCTTCACCATGGCCAAAACAACCAATATTCTCCATCCCTTCTTGTCTCCTAATAAAACCAAATAACCTACCCCACAAATCAACTCAAAAATCAACCTTCAGACATCATCAAAATCCACACACCTCACTCATCCCTTAAAGCCGAAAATACCAGCCCAAAACCCTTCCCATCCTTTGATTTCATTCCAATAAAAGAGATTTAATCAATTGAATATTATTCTAGATATTTGTTAAGGAAGCTGCTTGGATATTTTCCCTTTGTCGTGTTTGTATTTAAGCGTGCCTAAGGCCTCATTTTGAAGCATCTTTGTAATCTCTTATTTCATAAATAATACACTTGTTTGTGTGTTGTTTCAAATCCCTAAATCTATATCTTAAGGTTGGTTCCCTTAAGTGTGAGTTTTAGGTTCTAGTTATTTAAATAAGTGTGTGATATCTTATTTTGATATTAGATTCAACCTCAAGTTAAGATAAGAGTGTGTCATATCTCTTAACACCAACTTGGTTATACCCCTTCACTAAAATACCTCCCTTCCTTCAATTAATCGATTATTGTCATCAACAAAATCGATTACCTATTCTTTGTAAAACACAAGTAATCCTCATTAATTGATTATCCTTTACATACAATCGACTATCACACCCTTCTGTAGTTCCTGCCAAACTCTCCCAGAAAACACAATCCCCTGATAATCGATTGTTTCAAGCTTTGGACATTTTGTGAATAAAATGCCAAAACAACACTATTCATTCAATGACTTTGTGTGTGATTTTTGGCTTTACTATGGGGATGGTTTTGATGTGTGTTTTTATGGGAAAAGAAGCTCATTTTGTTGACAAAATGCAAGGGAATTTTGGGGTTGAATCTAGTATTTAAATAAGAAATGACACACTTATCTAAATAACTAGAACCTAAAACTCACACTCAAGAGAACCACTCTTAATATATAGATTTATGAATTTAAAATAGAACACACAAGCAATTGTATTACTAAATTGAAGAAGAAAATACAAGGTATGTTTACAATGCTCAGGGATGAGCTTATATAGGAAGAAAAAAGGGAGACTACCAAGTCTATTCACACAAATCAAAGGAAATAATGGCCACTTTTTGATGTTCCTTTGGTGGGGAAAAATCAGGGAGGGTAGTACTTGTAGGGTAGGATTCTTGGCCATAAATGGTGGGAGGGAATATGTGAATATAATTCACTACTTGATTGGCTTTGGTGGGGTTGTTTTTGGGTAGGTGAAGGGCTGAATGAGGGAAATGGGCTGCCTATTTTGGAGGTATTTCTTGGGCAGGATATGAGAGAGACAAAGGAGGGTTGAAGGGTGTGGGTGTGGGTCAATGTGTCTTGGATTTTAGTTGTTGTTTGTTTAGCCTAGTTGGGGAGCAAGAAAGTGGTTATGGCATGGTTTTGGGCTGGGATTTTCGGTCACTGGTGAAGGGGAGAAGGGAAAAGGAAGTGTTGGGCTGATTTTGGATATTTTGGGACTTGATTTTGGGTGAGAGAGGCCTTGTTTTAAGTGGGAGTTGGGCTCAGGGATATTATGGCTATGTTGTAGGTTTTAGAGTTGATAAGTTCGGTCCAAAAGGGATAATAACATTTAGCCATTATTCCGTTAATTTTCTTAACAACTTTAGGGTCGTTGGTAGTCACCCGGGATATATCATCTTCCCCTTCTTCAAAAGAGTTTGTCCTCAAACTCGGAATTTCTTTAGGCTCATAGTACAGGCTGATGTCCTTGATGTTGAATGTGGCCGACACTCCATAATCTCCCAGAAGGTTGATTTTGTAGGCATTATCGTTCACCTTCTCTAATATCTCAAAGGGTCCATCGGCTCTTGGCAACAGCTTCGACTTGCATTTCGTTGGGAAACTCTCTTTTTTGAGGTGAATCCAAACAAGATCACCCGGTTGAAAGTGGGTGTTCTTCCTTCCTTTGTTGATGTGCGCGTTTATTCTCTCGTTCATAGTTTCAATCCTGTCCCGGACCTTGATGTGAAGGTCTTGAATTTCCTTCGATCTCTTGTCCACTTCCCAGCTGTATTTGGTGTCCGTCATGATAGGATCAAGCTCAAGTGGGGTCAAGGGGTTCGAACAATAGACAACTGTGAAGGAAGATAACCCGGTAGTCTTGTTCGGTGTTCAATTGTAAGCAAACTCAGCATGCGGTAGTAACTCCTCCAATTGTTTGGTGTTCTTTTTTATGAGGGCTCGGAGGAGAGTTCCAAGAGTTCGGTTGATGACTTCGGTCTTTCCATCGCTTTGAGGGTGGCTTGATGTACTAAATTTGAGTTTAGTACCCAACTTTCTCCATAAAGTTATCCAAAAGTGGCTTAGGAACTTCGTATCCCTATACGAGACCACCACTTATGAAGCATCATAGGTGGTTACGCAGGGGAAAAAGTGTTCCATCTTTGAGAATCAGTCCACCAAGACCATGATATAATCTTTGCCTCGTTGTGTCCTTGGTAACCCGGTGATGAAATCCAAGCTAATATCTTCCCATGGGGCAAAGGGGATGGGTAGGGGCAGGTGCTTTCTGTGTGGTAGCGAGTGACTCTTGGCGAGGTGGCACGTGCCACAACATTTGATAAAGTGTTCACCGTCTCGTTCAATCTTCGACTAGTAGTAGTGCTCTCTCATCATCATGTGAGTCTTATTGACCCCATAATGACCAGCGAGACCTCCTCCATGAACTTCGTCAATGAGGGTTTCACAAATGCTGCACTATGGGATGCAAAGTTGGTTGCCACGGAAGAGATAACCATCTTTGATAAGAAAGTCTCCACAGGGCCGAGTGAGACTTTTTGAGTAAATGTCTTTGAAATCTTCATCCTCCTTGTAAAGTTTCTGCAAAAATTCAAAACCAACAAGTTTGGTACTAAGTACCGTCAGTAATAAATATCTCCGAGACAAGGCATCAGCGCCCTAGTTCATGGTTCCGTTCTTGTGCTTGATGGTGAAGGTGAAGGTTTTGATATATTCGACCCATTTAGCATGTCGGGTTCGGAGTTTATGTTTCCCTTGGATGTATTTCAAAGCCTCATGGTCGGAATGTAAGATGAACTCCTTGCTTATGAGGTAATGACGCCAAAGCTCAAGTGATCGCACCAAAGCGTAGAACTCCTTGTCATAGGTGGAATATTGCCTCCTCGTATCGTTTAGCTTTTCACTAAAGTATGACACCAGATGTCCTTCTTGGGATGGACAGCCCTAATTCCAACTCCCGAGGCATCACACTCAACCTCGAACAACTTGTCAAAACTAGGAAGGGCTAACACGGGTGCATGTGTTAATCGTTCTTTAATCATTTCGAAGGCTTGTTGGGCTTTGGAATTCCACTCGAACTTCTGATTTTTTGTCAAATCAGTGATAGGTTCCGTGATAGTGCTAGAATCCTTCACAAATCTTCGGTAGAAAGAGGCTAGACCGTGGAAACTTTGAACTTGCTTCGGCCATTCACGAATGGCTTGGGTCTTCTTTTCATCAACTTTTATTCCCTCACTTGAGATAAAGTATTCCAAGAAATCCATTTCTTGAGAAAAGAATTGGCTCTTCTCAAGGTTTCCGTACAGCTTCTCTTCATCCAACTTCTTAATCACCAAAAAGAGGTGATTAACATGCTCTTCTTCACTTTTGTTGTAGATTAAAATGTCGGCAAAGTAGACAACAAAAAAATGACATATGAAGGGTTTCAAGACTTGGTTCATAAGTCTCATAAACGTGCTTGGGGCATTGGTTAACCCGAATGGCATGACCAACCATTCGTATAATCCAAACTTCATCTTGAACGTCGTCTTCCACTCATCTCCTTCAAAGATGCGAATTTGATGATAACCGCTCCTATGATCCATCTTTGAAAAGATCTTAGAACAATGTAGTTCGTCCAACATATCCTCCAAACGCGGGATTGGATACCAGTATTTGATCGTGATCTTGTTAATAGACCGACTATCACAACCCATATGCCACGTCCTGTTCTTCTTGGGCACCAAGAGTCCCGGGACAGCACATGGACTAAGGCTTTCCCTCACGAAGCCTTTAGCTAGCAATTCATCAACTTGGCGTTGAATCTCCTTCATTTCTTTGGGGTTCATCCTATAGGCCGGCTTGTTGGGTGGGGCATCCCCTGGGATGAGATCAATCTTGTGTTTTATGTCCCGTTTAGGAGGGAGGCTGGTAATCGTAGTGTTTTAGGTAGTAAATAAACCTTCCCAGTAAAGGGTTAGTTTTCTCTCCGAGTGTCGTGTCTCTCGAGGAGTGGACGAAGGGAATTAGTTTAACTACTCTAATTAGGCGAAGGTTAGAGCGGGTTTATGAAAGTCTTCTCGGAACGAATATAAGGGGAACAGAATAATAATAAATAAATTTCACATAGTATAAGTGTAGATCTGGACCTAGGGTCAGAACATCACTTGGATCTATTTTATCATATTTAATTAACAATTGGAATAATAACATTTCTATTATTACTCATCCATTTCTAGATTTGTACTTAATCCGTTGCACTTGAATATCATAGCCCTTTGGCATACAATATTTTATCAATAAATAGCTAATTAAATCTTTCGACATTAATTAACCAAATAAGGCAAGAACAATAAACTAACCATTCCAACATGAATTTAGTATTCAAAATATACAACCAAATTAGTCCGAACCCAGAGATCCGGACCCTAAATCATACTATTCAAAGATAAATTAAAACAACATTTTATTAAATAAAGAAAACTTACAGCTTCCGTACAAGCGGAATAGAACGAATCTGGAGCAGGAATTCTCCAGAAAATACTCTTAAAACTACTAATATACTAATCTAAAATAAAGGATTGAAGTGTGAAGCTCTAATCCCGAGATTGGGAGTGAAGGTGATGATGGAATGAGGTGAATCGCGCTGTATTTATAGGACATAATCTGAAGCATCCAAGTAGAGGCATCCAAGTCTAAGCGTATAGATTTGGACGCTTGAGCTATTCAGGCCATCCAGGTTCTGCCACGTGTCATTCTTGGAGCGCAATCTACGCCAGGCGTCCAACTTGGATGCCTCAGGCCCTTGGTCTGTTGGGCTTCATGACTGGTACGACATTTTGGCCCGATTTTGCTCATTTTCGGCCCGAACGCCAATTTTGACCTCCTGGAAGCTCGTTCAATCCTGAATCTTGATCCTTACATATTTATTCCCTTTTTCTCAAGCATTTGATCATGAAATCGATTATTTCTGATGATTTCATGTGGAATCCCTTCTTATGACTCTTATAACAAAAATGAGAGTTTTTCTTCTTGAAAACACAAGTTATGAGATGATTAAGTACGGTTTACGTGGAATAACGTTTAGAATATGATGTAAATGATAAGAACGAAACGGACTTATCAAATTCCTCACCTTTAAACGTTGCTTGCCCTCAAGCAACACATTGAATAATTACAAGTACGGAGGGAAGTGAGTAATTACAGAGGAAAAGTTTAAACTACATATTATGAGGGAAAGAATAAATAAAATAGTCATCAATTTTTGTTTAAGAAGAATGAACCCTTAAATTCTCACCCATATGGTTCGAAGTTTAAAACTTTTTGTAAAACTAATATTTCTATACCAACCTAAACAACCGAAACTTTTCCAAAATTTACTTGGGATAATTACATTTGCAAGAGTAACTTAAGATCAAAACTTTTTTATAGCCAGAATTGAAAACATGTTTTAGCAAAAGTACTTGTCAAAGTGTATGAGTTTTAATAGCCATGTCATGTTGGCACGAGAAAAACTCCTAACCTCATCCCGTGACATAGAACCACGAGCTTTTTTGGATAGCCACAATTACTCTAAAAAGTCTCATCATTTGACATAGAACCACATGCTTTTTTACTCGAACACTCAAAATGTTATACCCGAACCGGGGGTCTTAACGAGTTATTATTTTGAGAAGGAATTAAGGGATGATGCAGCTTGAGTTCAAGGTTCAGGAGCAGGTGATAATCGATTATGGCCAGGTGATAATCGATTGTGGAGCTGTGCTGCTAAAAACCAGAAACTTCAGGGAAAGCGGATAGTCGATTATCAGTATATGATAATCGATTATTGAGGCTCGCAGCTTATTCCAAGGGAATTCAGGAGGGGAAGATAGTCGACAGACAACGAGTGATAATCGACTGTTAGAGACCGCAGGATTTCAAGAGGAAGTGATAATTGATTGTCTAAAGTGGACAGTCGATTATTGAAGGCTGCAGGTGTTTCAACGATGATGGACAATCGATTGTCAAACAAGATAATCGATTGTTGGGCAGAAATCTGGGCAGGAGAAGGGGTGTTTTGTGGGGAAATGGCTTAGAAATATATGGAGATGATAAAGGAGTTCTTTTGGGTGTTTTTAATGGAAGAAAAGAGTAAGATTAAGAGGAGAAATGAGGAGATATGGAATGGAAGAAATGAGTGATGGATAAACCAAGTTTGTGTTTAAGAGATATTACACACTCTTATCCTCACTTGGGGTTTGAATCTAGAATTTAATTAAGATATGACACACTTAATCAAATATCTAGAACTTAAAACTCACACTTAAGATAACCACTCTTAAGATATAGAATTAGGAATTTGGCTAAAATAGCATCACACTATTTTATAAATACTCAAAGAGTAAAAGGAGTTTTTAATATTCAAAGTTGTGTTACAATGGCCATAAGGCCCGAGTTATATAGGCAGGGGAAGGGGGAGATAATTCACAATACATTGAATGTTAACTTAGGGAAGCTTCCTTGCAACAATCTCTTACAAGGCATGGCGTATTGGCCACTCATTCCTGTCTCCTTAGTGGAATAAAATCAGGGATGGGGCTGGGGGTTGTGGGGTTTTGGGTTTTAGGTTTGTAGTGGTTGTTTTCCTGGGTTTTGTGGGTATTATTTGAGTAAGAATGGATGGTTGTTTCTGGTCATTAAAAGGGGACAGGGCTGGGTATTATTTATGGGTATTTTGGAGTTATGGCTTTGGGTTATTGTGAGGGAAACATGGGCACGAATGGTTGGCTAGTGGTGGGCCAGGATTTTGGCCCTTTGTGGGTGTTTATTTTGCGATTGTGAGGTTTAATTGGCTAGGAAAAAAAAAGGAAAGAGAGAAGGTTTTATTTGTTTATTGGAAAGGCTTGGAAGAAGGAAAATAACACAAACAAAATGTTTTGGTTTACACATTCTTATTTTGGCCAGGGGCTTAAATAAGAGTAGGAAAAACTTTATTTTGAAATGAAGTAAATGGCAAGAAGTTTTGGATATTTTGGGTTGGGTTGGACGGAGTGGGAGTTGGCCTGTCGAACCCTCGGGTCCGAAGCTATTCTGGCCTCTTGGGTTGAAGGACTCGGAATTCTCACTAAAACAGATCATAATGCTTGAACTTAAGTCCTCTGGTTTC
This sequence comes from Cuscuta australis, assembly GCA_003260385.1. Taxonomy (NCBI): domain Eukaryota; kingdom Viridiplantae; phylum Streptophyta; class Magnoliopsida; order Solanales; family Convolvulaceae; genus Cuscuta; species Cuscuta australis. The sequence continues at coordinate 347,371 of NQVE01000176.1, forward strand.
TGCGAGGGTGTAGGACATGGGGGAGGGTATGATAGGGCCAGGCCCGAATATAACATCCTCCCGGTCTTCAAAAGAGTTTGTCCTCAAACTCGGAAGATCTTCAAAATCCTCGTACAGGCTAAGATCTCTTCGATGAAACATGGCAGCAACTTCTAGGCCTCGTGTAAGATTGACCAGGTAAGAATTTTTGTGAACCTTTGCCAACACTTCAAACGGGCCATCGTCTTGGGGTTGTAGCTTTGATTTGCGTTTATTGAATAAACGCGCCTTATGAATGGGAACCCACACTAGGTCACCGGGCTGAATGGACCATTTCAAGTCACGATTCTTCTCAATCCTCTCTTCATACGGGACCTGCAAAAACTCAACACGTTTGGTACAAGGTACCATTAATGAAGATGGGTCTCCAGCGGATGTTTCCGCGTCAGGAGTGATGACTTCCTCATGGGTCTTCACATCTTGGTCTTCTTCTTTTATCTGTGTAACCCAAAACGGGTTATCCTGTGCGGCTTCAAACACTTCTTCCTTCTCTTTGACAAGTTCGTCATCCCAAATGGGATTATAGTCCTCGTCATCATATTCATCCCAAATGATCTTTAGGGTAGTGGGCTGCATGGTTTCGGTAGTTTCAGAGGAAGGTAGTTCGGACTTAGAAAATTGGGGAGCAAAGGTGGGGGTTTGAACCATGAAGAAAGACGACTCTTCACGGGTACTCTTGGGGTTTTGTGGTAGGCTTAAAGACACGACTTGGGGGACGGATTGGGGTCGGGGTGTTGGACCGGAGTTGGGGGTGTGATGGGCAGTGGTTAGGAGAGGTAAAGGTATGGTTTTGGGTTGCTGTCGAACCGCGGGAGTGGGAGTGAACTGGGAAGTATCTTGGGTAGGAGTTAAGGAGAGAGGAGGTGTAGTTTTGGAGGAGATTTGGGGTAGGGGCGTGGGGTTGTGGTTTGGAACCATTGGGGCAGGGCTCAGGGAAGAGAGGGATTGGTTTTCAATTGAAGCTTGAGGTGTAGGTGTGAGGGGAGGAATGGAGAGGGTTGGGAACATACGTAGGGTGCTTGCTCTTGGTGTTTTTGGAGGGTATTCATGGGGTGATTTTTGTGGAGACAAAGGTATGGTTGGGATATGAAATTTAAAGGGGCTTGAGGGAACCATGTGATGGTAATCCCTTGGCAAAAATCTCTTGATCAACAGCTTCCTCATTTTCTCCCAAGTTTTCACTTTGGGTTTTCCTTCGAACTTTCTCTTAGTGGAAATATTTGTTCACCAAGTAGAAGCGTTTCGTTGGAACCGGGATGCTACAAGCTTGACCATTTTGCCTTCAGGCATATCCTTGAGGATTAGGATATGTTCAACCTTCTTGAGCCACCGTAGGAACTTCTACGGATCGTTTCTTCCCTCAAGGGTCGGAATATCCTCCGAATTGGTGAACTCTCCAATCTTTGACATCAAAAGATCAAGATCTTTCTTTAGCTTCCTTTGGTCAGCAGCAATGTCTTCATATCGCAAGCTTTGAAGGATGTGAGACATGGGTTTTAAAAGGGAAGGTGGTTGTGGTTTTTATGGCTGGGGGTTGGTCGGAATGATGATGAAGGAATGGAGAAAGAATGGAACTGTGTTCTTGGTCCTTTGGGATGTAGGAACAAGAAGCTTTGATACCAGATGTTATACCCGAACCGGGGGTCTTAACGAGTTGTTATTTTGAGAAGGAATTAAGGGATGATGCATCTTGAGTTCAAGGTTCAGGAGCAGGTGATAATCGATTATGGCCAGGTGATAATCGATTGTGGAGCTGTGTTGCTAAAACCCAGAAACTTCAGGGAAAGCGGATAATCGATTATCAGTATATGATAATTGATTATTGAGGCTCGCAGCTTATTCCAAGGGAATTCAGGAGGGGAAGATAGTCGACTGACAACGAGTGATAATCGACTGTTAGAGACTGCAGGATTTCAAGAGGAAGTGATAATCGATTGTCTAAAGTGGACAGTCGATTATTGAAGGGTGCAGGTGTTTCAACGATGATGGATAATCGATTGTCAATCAAGATAATCGATTGTTGGGCAGAATTCTGGGCAGGAGAAGGGGTGTTTTGTGGGGAAATGGCTTAGAAATATATGGAGATGATAAAGGAGTTCTTTTGGGTGTTTTTAATGGAAGAAAAGAGTAAGATTAAGAGGAGAAATGAGGAGATATGGAATGGAAGAAATGAGTGATGGATAAACCAAGTTGGTGTTTAAGAGATATTACACACTCTTATCCTCACTTGGGGTTTGAATCTAGAATTTAATTAAGATATGACACACTTAATCAAATATGTAGAACCTAAAACTCACCCTTAAGATAACCACTCTTAAGATATAGAATTAGGAATTTGGCTAAAATAGCATCACACTATTTTATAAATACTCAAAGAGTAAAAGGAGTTTTTAATATTCAAAGTTGTGTTACAATGGCCATAAGGCCCGAGTTATATAGGCAGGGGAAGGGGGAGATAATTCACAATACATTGAATGTTAACTTAGGGAAGCTTCCTTGCAACAATCTCTTCCAAGGGATGGGGTATTGGCCACTCATTCCTGTCTCCTTAGTGGAATAAAATCAGGGATGGGGCTGGGGGTTGTGGGGTTTTGGGTTTTAGGTTTGTTGCGGTTGTTTTCCTGGGTTTTGTGGGTATTATTTGGGTAAGAATGGAGGGTTGTTTCTGGTCATTAAAAGGGGACATGGCTGGATATTATTTATGGGTATTTTGGAGTTATGGCTTTGGGTTATTGTGAGGGAAACATGGGTAGGAATTGTTGGCTAGTGGTGGGTCAGGATTTTGGCAGCCTGCAGTTCCTTCGGCGGAGAATCTGAAAACCTAGATAATCGATTTACAGGTTATGTAAATCGATTTACAATGGCAGGAGGTCAAAGAAAAAGATCCCGCACCCGCAAGAACGTTGTTTCTTCCTCGGCTCCTCCACCACCGGCGCACCAATACCTCGACAGGTCGTTCCTTTGGTTCAATGACCACGCAGAGGCAACGCGGTTCTCGGAGAAATTTGAGCACCGGGAGATTCTCCCTCCCCGATTCTCCACTGCTCGCTTCATTCATGACTCCATTCCACGTGAGGCACGGGTTATCCTCGAACGTGGAAACTTCCTCGACCTCCTCTACATCAAGAAGGTCAATTATCACCCCTTTCTTGTTCGAGCTTTCTACTCGAACTTGAAAAAGGATGAGGACGGAGTGTTGATCTCTAACGTCAACGGGGTGGACATCTATTTGAATGAGGAAAACATTCAAATTCTCACAGGGCTTCGTCGGGACGGACAGGATCTCGGGCTCTACGTCGGAAAAGAAGGAGCGCGGTTCAATGAGACCGCTCTCTTGGAGGAAGTGGGCATCCGACACTTCGTCCCCACTCCCCAACAGCGGCGCCCTACGATTGCTTCCATGAGCCCCATGTTTCGATTCATTTTCTATGTTTTGACACGGATTCTCAAGCCCAGGAAGTTCAATCACACCAGGAGGACACGAAGACAATTCATGCGATGATTCACAACGCCAATCTCAATTGGTGTAAATTTGTGATGACTCACATGTTCACCGCCACCTCCGACAATCGGCCGCTCCTCTACGCCCTCCTCGTCATGGCGATTCTTGAAGAGTATAACATCAAAACCGATGTTGGGCCAAAGCTAAAGGGGACAAAGCATTGGGAGATTGATGAATCCTCTTTCCACTCAGGCACCGACGAGACTCCGTTTCGACAGCCTCGTCCACGCCGCCAACCAAGAGCCACTACCTCAACCGCCACCCCTTCGACCAATCCTTCTCTCGCCGAGCAAATGGTAGCCTTGACCGCCACTCTCTCTCGGATTGACACCAACGTCTCCAAAATGGCACACAACGTCAATACCTTGAGCCGTGAACTTCACGGGTATTTTGACTTTGTCAATTACCCGTACGCTCAAATGGTCCCTTAGGTTCCTCCACCGAATTTCGGAGGTGAACAAAGTGTTGGGAAACGAGGCTTGGATAACACAGCGAAAACAAAAAATTTATAGTCCAAAACTCGATTCCACCCAAGAACAACTACGTAAATTACTAGCTATAGTAACAAATTTACCTTAACAGTGAAAACGAAGAACGGAGGAACGGTCGGGGATGGTTTTGAGGAGATGAACGTAGCGCCAAACGTATGAAGCCTCCAACGTATCCACACGAACTTGCTCCGGAGTCCAAGATTAAACTTGTGCTAGCAAGTTTAATATAGGATAGTAAAAACTATAATAATACTACTTTAGGAGTAATAAATATATAGTAAAATATTTATCTTATAAATATTTGTTTATAATATTTTGTGTATATTTCTAACACTTTAGAAAAATAACTTTGAACACAAAATAAAATTTTCTTCTCTCTCAAATTGGGATGGCCGAAAGTTTTGTGTATATTAAAAATCAAGACTTCATTTTATAATAAAGTATATTTAGGAAATTGCTAGGAAATTAATGTTAAGCATAAGTACATGCAAATGTCTTAACACCATGTGTAAATGTTTAATATCTTAGCTACCAAACAAAATAGAATCCCTACATCAAATAATAATCAAATATATCAATTTGACATTAAAAATACTTTATGTATAAAATCAAAATGGTCTTGGATTTTTCCTCTTGAAATTTCGGTCATCCCATATTTGAAATATATCATATTTTATTTTTGACATCAATAATTATCATATAATTAAAATGATGAAAAAATAAAATAATATATATATATACACACATTCGGCGCTACATATATATATATATATATATATATATATATATATATATATATATATATATAATAAAATTTGTTTTGTCAAAATATAATTATCATATAATTAAAATGACACAAACAAAATATAATTTTAAAATACATATGTATTTTCGAAATACATATATATGTATAAAATTATCACAACTATATATTTAATATTACTCCCACTAGTGTAGTATACTACTCCCTTACAAGTCCTAAGTGTGTGACCCTTTAGGTATACATAACACTGGCAATGATAAAATTAATACCATAGATAATAAGCAGTATCTAGCAACACATTATTATCCCCAGATTATGAAAAAGACTTTCATCTCATCAATACCTTCTACGACACAAGACATTCTATAACTATTATCCTTCTGTCCTAAATGTCATGATTTAACACAAGGCATGGGATGTGTATCCTTGTATAGTTAAATCAACTGTTACTGAATCTCAAGTAGACTGGCAGGGATCAGACATTTATCAGTCTCTAGATAGCGACATATCTAGGCATGGCCATGCACTATCCCAAGTCCTACTATTCAGTGGGCCCATTGACATTATACTTCTATACAGTAGAAGGGACAGATCCTGTATCTGTTATTCATATCTCTAAATATGCTTAGCGGCATACCCAACGCATAACTGTACGTCTACCAGTATTTCAGATAGCATTAGTTATGAATCAAAGCATACAGCCCCACATATCAGAGAATGTAATAACTTCAAGTCTGAGGATAGTTATAGCAAGGTCGATTTGAGAATACTGATAAACACATTACTGTAGATCCATGTAGTATTCTCAAGATGGGTCAATCCAGTCACATATTATCGATATAATATGCACCTACGTACAGATTAAGATATCACAATACCTATAGTCTATGAGACGCAACTATCTCATCTCGTACGTACTAGTCTTGATACGTTATGACGTCCGTATTATCATAAAGTGCAACTAGGGATATTCTAGACATAGCCTTCGTCAAGAAGTAACAGTCTCATAATCAGAACATCGTAGTCCTCATCTATGTTACTGAAGCGCTATCGTCTATGGACTGAAGCTATGTTATGTTACACGAGATATAAAACATACTTCAAGGCCTTTCATTCATGATAAAGTGTACAGTTACATAGGTATTTGATTGCCTCTAGGGCACCTAAATACAACAATCTCCCACTTGCCCTAAGGCCAATCAAGCATTTCTCGAATGCCCATGGACCACGTATGACTCTCGTGTTTAGGCTTTCCCAAAGCCTTCGTCAACGGATCCGCGATATTGTCGTCTGTACCTATCTTGCAAATCTCAACGCCCCCACGTGCAACGATTTCTCGTATGATGTGATAACGTCTAACGATGTGTTTGGTCTTCTAGTGAGACCGAGGTTCTTTCGCTTGTGCAATTGCCCCATTGTTGTCGCAAAACAACGGTATAGGGTTCTTGATGCTAGGAACCACTCCAAGCTCAGTAATAAAATTTTTGAGCCACACACCTTCCTTGGTTGCCTCGGCTGCAGCCATGTACTCTGCTTCTGTAGTGGAATCAGCGGTAGTATCTTGCTTGTAACTCTTCCAGGTAACAGCTCCGCCATTCAAACAAAACACATACCCTGCCTGCGACTTGAAGTCATCTCTATCAGTTTGGAAGCTGGCATCAGTATATCCAACAATACTGAGCTCTTCTTTTCCGCCATATACCAAGAAGGCATCCTTAGTCCTACGGAAGTATTTAAGGATGTTCTTCACAGCCGTCCAATGGCTTTCGCCAGGGTTGGACTGGTATCTACTCGTGACACTCAGAGCAAAGGCGACATCAGGTCTTGTACATACCATCGCATACATGATGGATCCAATGGCCGACGCATAAGGAACATTTCTTGTAACACCCCAACCCGCATGACCTAAACCCGTGAGACAGCGGACCGGTGTGCCACTGAATTGGTATCCGAATTTGCAACATTTTCAAAACAATTTTAAACAAACGTTCTTTCAATACATATAAAAATCCATCGGAGTAATTTAAAATAATGCGGAAGCCTTTTTAAAGTCAAACAACTTGGGATCTTGCCCGAAAACGTAATAAGCATTAAAGTTAATTAAATAAAGCATAATCAACAGATTAAAGAGGCAGCCACGCCATCATACATCTCCTCCTCAATGCCCTCTGGGATCGGCTCTAGGTTCATCTGTCTGATCACCTACGGACAGCAAAAAAAAAACAACGCTATCCGCTCAGCATTGACGCTGAGTGGTACTCCATTGTAGCACAAGAATAAACATAATAATTCAACAATTAAGATCGTGCATATGTTTATCCTTTTAATAAAAATCAATTCAACTTTACATTCGGTTCTTTAGACGGTTGACCAACAGTCAACTTATTTTCTTTCTTTTCAAAACGATTTAGGTGTCAAGGATTCCTCATTAACTCGTTGACCACCGGTCAAACCAATTTAGACTTTCATCAAAGTCAAACCACTTAACATTTAATGCCTATGACGGAGATAGCCTCAATCCGTAATACCAAAGATAGCCTCAATTCGGTGGAGGTAGGATCCCTCGGGCGATAGCCTCAAACCCAAGATCACAGACCCTCGTGCGCACGTCTTAACCTCACTGACCAGGCCCTGCAGCCGCCCGAGCAATGGCCAGTTTCTATGATTGACACAATAAACCAATTGACCTTAATCACTGATTAGAATTAATTAATTAACTTAACTAATTCATTAAAGTTTTGGATTTAACCATTCGGTCAAACCTACATCGACAGAATATCCAGTCAAAGTCTAAGTCAAACAGGACCTAACCCAAGTCAAAGTCAAACCTGTTCAGTCAATTCACAATCCTCAACAATTCAATTCAAATAATCAATTTAATTCAATTAACCAATTTAGCCAAATTATAGCATAAACATATATAACGATCCAAACCATTAAATCTATTCTAAATGCTATTAACTTCATAGTACGAACCTGGATTTCGCCGAACGGAAGACAAATCGACGAAATCAATTGAACGGGTCAAATTGAGTCAAAATGCGAAATCGACCAATCAATCCGGCGTGGCGGTTATCTGCCGGCGATATCAACTCGGGGCAGCGGCCGGATGCGGCGACGGTGACGGACGCCGGCGACAATGGCGAAGCGGCAGCTCGACGGCGATGAGCAGCAACCGACGAAGGCAAAACAGCGGCGTTGCACTCGACGGCGAGGATGGCCGCTGTGCTAAGGGCGACGGCGGCTGGAGGCTCGGCGACGGCGATTAGCTAGGGAAGGGCGACCGGCGATGAGCGGCGACGCCGGCGGCTGGCTGCTCCAATTGGACGGCGACGAGGAGCAGAGGCTACTGGCGAAGGACAGCGGCGATTGGAGACCGTCGTCGGTGGCGCTGACCCTGGTAGTGGGCGACGGACTTCCGGCGAAGGAGAGGCAGCAATGGTGCGGCGAGGAGGCGGAGGTCGAACGGCGCTGTTGAAGACGAAGAAGGAAGAAGAAGAAGAAGAAGAAGAAGAAGAAGAAGAAGAAGAAGAACCGAAAAAGGAGAAGAACGAAAGAAGAAGATAAGGATCGAGTGGTTTAAATTAGTTTAGGTTTATTTAATGGTCCCATTCCAAAAAGAATTGGCCTTCGGACCCAAAATACCTGATTAAATGGTCATAACATGAGCTCCATAACTCCGATTCGCGAGCCGTCTGAACCGACGCAATCACAAAAATATTTCCTACGAGATGACATAAAAGTTGGGCTTAAAATCCAAATTATAATTTTAACCCCTTTTTGGGCCCAATTCATAATCAGTTACTCTAACAATTTAATTAATTCTTTTGGGCCATATTTCGGGGCGTTACATTTCTCATGCGTTCTACTTCCTCCGGAGTGGAAGCACCCTGAGTCTTGGAAAGACTCGTGCCTTGGGCCATAGGCAAACTTCCTCGTTTCAACTCAGACATGCTGAATCTAGCGAGGACCTTATCTATGTATGTACTTTGACTGAGACCTAACAGCTTTCGTGATCTATCCCTATAGATCATTATGCCAAGTGCATAACTGGCATCTCCCAAGTCCTTCATAGAGAAACTTTTACTCAACCACGTTTTGACGGTGGTTAAAGTAGGAATATCGTTTCCTATGAGCAGTATGTCATCAACATACTGAGCAAGGAAGACTACAGCACTCCCACTGACCTTCTTGTATACACAAGATTCATCCAAATTTCTTTCAAAACCAAAGCCGATGACAGTTTCGTGAAAGCGGATGTTCCAACTCCGTGAGGCTTGCTTCAATCTGTAGATTGATCGCTGCAACTTGCATACCTTGGTAGATTCTTCAGGAGCGCAAAACCCTTCAGGTTGTGTCATAAAGACATCCTCAAGGAGGTTTCCATTAAGGAAAGCCGTTTTGACGTCCATCTGCAAGATTTCGTAATCATGGTATGCTGCGATAGCAAGTAAGATCCGAATGGATTTAATCATGACAACTGGAGAAAAAGTTTCGTCATAGTCGATACCATGTATTTGACGATATCCTTTTGCTACCAATCGTGCCTTGAAGGTTTGCACCTTACCATCCATGTCAGTCTTCTTTTGAAGACCCATTTGCACCCAATGGGTTTGATCCCTTCGGGTGCATCAACCAAAGTCCATACTTGGTTGGTGTACATGGAATCCATTTCGGACTGCATGGCTTGACGCCATTCCTCAGCCTCGGGACAACTGATTGTCTCCAGGTAGGTCTCCGGCACATCCTGGTCGATAAGCATTACGTCACCCTCAAAGGTTAGGAGGAATCCATACCTTTCAGGTTGTGTGCGTAACCGGTTAGACCTACGGGGTTCTTGTGTATCTTGAGCATTTTGAGGTACAACGGTTTGTTCCTCTAGCTCATGTTCCAGAACCGGCGCGGTAGTTTCTTCATCGTCTCGAATTTCTTCGAGCTCTATCTTTCTCCCACTAGTTGCGTTGGAGAGAAATTCCTTCTCGAGGAAGACACCATTGCGAGCAACGAATACCTTCTTATCGATAGGGTGACAGAATGAATACCCTCGAGCTTCCTTTGGGTATCCCACGAAGAAACACTTATAAGACTTGGCGTCAAGCTTCCCATTCGTCATAAGACGTTTGACATAAGCCTCACAGCCCCAAATCTTTAAGTGTGACAAAACCGGGCATTTGCCCATCCATAGCTGGTATGGTGTTCCTTCAACCGCCTTGGTTGGAACTCGGTTAAGAGTATATATTGCAGTGCTCAGCGCATACCCCCAGAATGATTCTGGTAGAGTCAAATGACCCATCATAGAACGAACCATGTCAAGCAGGGTTCGATTCCTCCTTTCAGAGACACCATTCCATTGTGGAGTCCCAGGAGGTGTGAGTTGGGATAAAATCCCATGCTCTCTAAGATAGTCATCGAACTCACCACTTAAGTATTCTTCACCTCGATCGGATCGTAGTGTTTTAATACTTTTGCCAAGTTGTTTTTCAACTTCATTCCTGAATTCTTTGAACATTTCAAAGGATTCTGATTTGTGTTTCATGAGATACACAAAGCCATATCTACTGAGGTCATCAGTAAAAGTGATGAAGTATGAATAACCACCTCGTGCAGTTGTATTAAAAGGCCCGCACACATCACTATGAATGAGTGCCAGAAGATCACTAGCTCTTTCACCGTGTCCGGTGAAAGGAGATTTGGTCATCTTACTCAATAAACAAGATTCGCATGTGTCATATGATTCAAGATCAAATGACTCCAGCATTCCCGACCGATGTAGCTTGGATATGCGTTTCTCGTTTATATGACCTAACCTACAGTGCCATAGGTATGTTTGGTTCAAACCGTTCGGTTTGTTCCTCTTGGCTGATATGTTATAGACAGGCATGTCCAAGTCAAGGACATATAACCCATTGGTCATGTTGGCATTAGCATAGAAAACATTCTTTCTGTAAACGGAAAGGGACTTGTCTTTAATAGAAATGATGAAACCATTCTTATCAAGACATGAAACAGAAATAATGTTTCTGCTAATCGCAGGAACATACAAGCAATCGTTTAATTCCAACATTAGACCACTGGGCAAGACTAAACTATAAGTTCCGATTGCCAAAGCTGCAACAGGTGCACCATTGCCGACTCGGAGTTCAATCTCGCCTCGAGCTAACCGTCTACTCTGCTTCAGTCCCTACATGGTAGTACAGATATGAGACCCACATCCAGTATCTAGTACCCATGATGAAGATATAGACATGTTAACTTCTATAACATACACCTCAGAAGAAATGGTCGTACCTTCCTTCTTCTTGGTTGCAAGGTATGTCTTGCAGTTTCTTCTCTAGTGGCCTGCCTTACCACAGTGATGACATTTGCCCTTTGCAACTCCTCCTATGGGTTTCTGGGTTGCAGATGAAGTGGACTTCGATTTAGGCTTTCCGACCGTCCTAGCCTTAATCTTAATCCCCTTCTCCGACTTCCCCTTTCCGCCTTGGACCATAAGGACAGAAGCACCCTTGCCCTTAGTAAGGTTCTCCTATGCAGTCTGGAGCATTTTAAGAAGCTCCGGAAGGGGTTTGTCAAGATCATGCATCATGTAGTTCATGATAAAACCCTTATACAGCTCAGGGAGCGACTGCAGGATCAAGTCCGTTGCCAGCTCCTTCTGCAAGGAAAACCCGAGTTTCTCCAGATTGGTTATGTAACCAATCATTTTGGGAACGTGCGGACCGACCAGGTTCCCTGAAGAGAGCTTGCAACTAAACAGAGCCTTACTCACGAGAAAACGTTCATGCTTGGATTGCCCCTGGTATAGCTGCCGCAAGGCCACGATCATCTCGTGGGCCTTCATGTCCTCGTGTTGTTTTTGCAGCTCGGTTATCATGGTAGCCAGCATGACACAGCTAACCTGGTTGTCATCCTTAACGTGTTTCTCGTAGGCATCTTTGACCGCTTTCGGGGCGTTAGCGGGAGGGGCAGGAGGAATGGGCTTTTCGAGCACATACTCTTTCTCATCCATGTGGAGAACAATGGAGAGATTACGTTGCCAGTCAACAAAGTTTGTTCCGTTCAATTTATCTTTATCCAGAATGGAACGCAGGGCGAGGTTGTTTGTGTTGTTGTTTGCCATCTACAGAATTTTGCGAAGATAGTTATTATCATGAATTAAGTATCTAATAGGTCTTCATTAAATACTCTCCCACTATTTCTAACAAGTCAACTACCCTCAGGTACGGAACCTATTGACTTGGGGTTCCTATTTGAAGAATACCCTAGCGGGCCAAGATCCATATTTTATTTAACTATAGTTGTGATTTGCATCTTGCCCTACAGTTAAATTATTTAGGTAGGAATTCATTCCAATTGCAATCGTTATTACAACTCTTGGTTCGGTGGATTCTTTTAAATAAAATTCTTAATTGGGCCAGATCCATATTTCATTTAACTATAGTTGTGCTTTGCATTTTGCCCTACAGTTAAATTATTTCTGGTAGGAATAAATTCCAATTGTAACAATTTACAACTCTGGTTGGATGATCTGATTTTATTTATTGATCCTACCGCAGTGCCCTAAGTCTCTCATCCTTATGACCAAGACTTAGTTAAGACTAACCCGGGGCGAGTCAGTACCCAAGTTACGGGTTTCGCGCCTAACCAACGTAAACCAGGCGTCTCACTTGGGTGAGTCCGTTACCGATCTAAATTGGGTTTGAAGAGTGACAGGGCGTCGGGGTGGCACATACTTAAAATTATGAGGGATTTATAACGCAGTCTTGCCTATGGCATACACCGCGCGTATGCACTAGCGAAAATCACATACATGTTGTAACGCCCCAAAATATACCCTAAAATTTATTGAATTAAATATTCAATTAAACAAAATTTGTTTTGATTAAAATAAATTGTTGTTGGGATTTGGGCTTGAATAAAATATATATTGATATCCAATAAACATAATCTGGATAAGTCTCATAGAGATAAATCCAATATGTGAACTATTTGTGTGGTCTTGATTGAGAACCTGAGTAGAGACCCAAATCAAGAATAAATAAAGAATTTGTTTAGAATGTAAATATTGAAATGATTTGTTGAAATAAATCATGAGAATAATTGATATGAATTAAATGAGAGAACCTTTTATGAGAAAGGTCAATTAAACCATTTTTTACTCTGTTAAAGTCAAACACCCAAAAATGTGGTGTCGGAAAAAGTATAACGAATGAATATAAAAATTATATCGTTGGATAGAGTTTAACTATCTGATCGCAAAGGTGCAAACGGAATTCAATTCGGAGAAAGTTGGACCAAAAAGTGTACCCCGACTGGAACCAAAATTGGTCCCAATCAGGGACTTGCTTTTAAAATCATTCGGAAACGCAGCCAGGCGCACTAGCCGATCAATTACATCACGAATAGCAACTTCCCTAACCTCTTCCTTCCATTCTCTCCTATATAAGGCATGGTTAAATCCTTCATTTCTCCACCAATCTCTGTAATACTTTCTCCTATTATGCTCCTGAGAGTATGAGGAATGATGTGGTGTTGTCAATTTGGTGTGAGATCGCCGGAGTTGAGAGCTATCGTCACTGGAAGTTTCGTCGGAAAATCTTCAAAACACCCATTTAGCTTCAAGGTAAGCCCGTAGATATATCTAAAGATTAGAATGTTCATATAGGTTGTTTTTACGTTCATAAATGGTCATTTTGTTGAGTTTTGTGTTGGACATGTTTGAAGAACCAAGAATCATAAACCTTGAATTTGATGTTAAAAATATGTTTTAATGATTCTAAAATGATCTATGAACCTTGGAGAACATTTCTATATAATTTAATTGAAGTTTGGTGTTTTAAAACCATAGTACTCGAAACTGACCCGAGGAAGAAGATGATGAACAGTAGACGAAAATCGATTATTTACTTACTAAAAATCGATTAGAATTTTATTCAGACCAGTGGTTCGAAGTCAGTACCATTTAATCGATTATTTATGTTGTAAAAATCGATTATTATGAATTAATTGATTATTTATATTGTAAAAATCGATTATTATGAATTAATTGATTATTTAAATTGTAAAAATCGATTATTATGAATTAATGGATTATTAAAATTGTAAAAATCGATTTTTATGAATTAATCGATTATTTATATTGTAAAAATCAATTAAAATTAATTAATTGATTATTTAAATTGTAAAAATCGATTATTATGAAGTAATGGATTATTTAAATTGTAAAAATCTATTTTTTATGAATTAATCGATTATTTATGTTGTAAAAATCGATTAAAATTAATTAATTGATTATTTAAATTGTAAAAATCGATTATAATGAATTAATTGATTATTTAAATTGTAAAAATCGATTATTATGAATTAATGGATTATTTAAAATTATATAAATCAATTTTTATAAATTAAATGATTATTTTAAATTATTTTCCTCAATTCTAGATCCTGTTCTGAAAATATTATTGAAAATATGCTCTAAAATCCTATTTTGTTACCAATTAATTATAAACCATAAAAATATGATTTTGTACAATAAAAATGATGTTTGTGACAAATAAACATTATGTGATGCATGACGGTAAGTTCGGGTGTTAACACTCGAGACTAGGCCGCTATTTGTTATTATGCATTATGACAATTGTTTGATTATTGATTATAATGAATTAATGATGATAAACGTTTTGAATGATGATCATGAATTGTTAAAGTGAAAATAATGAATTAATGAATCGTATTGTTAAGGATATCTAGAACAACTCTAAGATATATCCACTTGTATATTGATGATGATTATTAAGGATATCTAGAAGAACTCTAAGATATACCTACTTGACCAATTCATATTTTGGGTTAAAACGTACGTACGGGATCCAGACCGGATATCACCCACCCGACAAATCATTGTTCGGTTGGTACGTAATCTACATGACCCATAGGGTGGATTATCGATTCTTGTGTTCTGCATTAAACTATTTATAGTTTAAGGGCCTGGTTAGAATTACTGCCTTAGACTAGGAATAGCTAAGAGCTGAATATAAAATGATGTGGCCTTAGATTAAGAATAATTTAAGAGCATTATTGATATATATTGAATATCAAATGACTTGGAATAAAATATTGAAAATATTTTGAATGTTTGAACCATATATTGTGTGCATGATATCAAATGGTTGATTATGAATTGAGATTCAATTTATGTGGATGTTCGACGTTTTAGATATGCTTACTCAGCTTCACCGCTGAGCGTGTAGTATGTTTTATTTGCTACACGCAGGTAAACAGAAAGATTAATGTGATCCTGACGGCAGATGGGGCGAGATTGTCGGGATGGATGTGACAAGTTTTGAAATGATTTATGATATGTCAATATTAAATTTGCTTCCGCAATATTGTTAAATACTCCGTACTGTATATGTTATGAAAAATATTATTGAGATTAATAAAGTGTGTTTGAAAAGTTTTAAATTTTACGATTACCAAGTTAAATACTTTAGTCCGAATGGGGCTGCAGACCTGGACGGATTAGGGTGTTAAACATGCATACATTCAATCATACATCACATGCATAATAAGTAAACGTGAAATGATTGTGGCTCCTAAAGAAAAACAAACGATAGCGCCTTGATCAAGAGATCTCTATCTACGGCCCATCACGTCTTCCTTAGGATTCTCTATCACGAACGGACTTCGTCTTCTTATTTTCTTATAATTTTCGAGAGAAAAGAATATTTGAGGTAAAGAAGAGAATTACATCCAGAGTATAGAGATGAGGCACGACAAGCAGGCCGTATTTAAAATTACAACAAATATAACTAAGCCACAATCATACACCATGCAATAATACATACAAGCATCACATTCATCACATCATACATATTAAAGCATACATCGGATGAACCGCGCTCGCCCCAGACCTAGTTTATTCTATTCTACGGAATAAACTATCAACAATAAATTAATTAAACTAGCAAGTAATTTAATTAAAAATCATAAAATACTTTAAATTTCAAGAATGTTAGAAATTTGATTTTCTAAATTCCAGAAAATAAAATATTTTATATTTACCGTATTTATATATATTTAAATTCAAAAAGGGCTTTTATTTCGAATTAAATATATATATGTTTTCTAAATTAGCAAATAATTGTTGGAGACTCCTAGTAAACTTTATTAATCTGGAAATCCTAAAATTCCAGAATGAATAAAATTTAAAATTTTGAAAACCATTTTTCAAAGCTAGAAAACCGAAATTATATTGTGAAAATATATTTCGAAATTCCAAAACTATCAAAATTTATTTTATAAACAAATCCCTAATTTGGGTCTATACTCTGGTTCCCCAAATTAAGATCATACAGTATGTCAACATATTGGATTTATCTCTATGAGATTTATCCAGATTGTGATATTGGATATCAATATATATTTTATTTTGGCCTAAAGCCCAACAACAATTTATTTTAATCAAAACAAATTTGATTAATTGAATAATTATTCATTAATAATTCTAGGGTATATTTTGGGGCGTTACATTTCTTTCCCCCTTAAAAGGAATTTCGTCCTCGAAATTTTTTTGAGGTTCCACAGTCGATATCTTGTTGTATTTACGACATTTATGACCGCGTCAGGTTAAACTATAATTACGTCATTATCCACACGGATACGTATTCTCGATGTTTATCAAACTCGTTCTTTCTTCAAGAGATTAACAATCTTAGATTAAGCAAGGTTTCCAACGATCCTTTTGTGGGTTCCCGGTCAAATTCAACCTCCATAACTTAGGTTCCTTTGTAAGGTATAACATCGTATTTTGGAGCATATTTAACATATTTGCACATCACTTCGTTCATTCACAAGTCTCGATTGTACGTCATTACTCAACAACATTCCTTCTTTGATTGAAAGTTCTTCAATAACCTTTGTAGTTTCGAATCATCACCTTTACGATAGGTATAGTTCAGGATTTAGAGTTTGTTTCAAAACATCTTCACATCGTTCACATACTCCATCAATGACTCGTAAATAACATTAAATGGCTTTCATCGGTTCAGAATATGGGATTTGTCATCATTTATAAGGAAGTACTTTCGATTGATTGTACAGTAGCTTGTTATCATCGATTTACATCGAAACATTTCTTCATTCACTTCATGGTAGCGCTCATTTATCGTTTAATGAGTCTTCGTATTCATAGGTGATGACGTTTGAGTAGCGTCTCATGTATGACTTATCGTATTCAAACTTCTTCTATTAATTTGAAAACATATCTAGATATGATAGCAACATATTCGATATTAGCACTATGGCTGATCTCGTTTCGAGGGAAAAAAAATATCTTCGGTATGTGATTCAATTCACGAATTCATAGAGTGAGGGATCTTTACTAATTCTTACACCAACATTGCATATAGGTTTGGGATTTTCGCTTGAATGATTCAGCTTTTCTTTGTGACGTCATTTCTTCTATGGTGGTTGCATACACATTTCCTTGTGAGGGTTATAATGGAGTTTGCTTGGTCAATAAGATCATCGATAATGATCTTTAGAGATAACGTAATTGTATTGATTGTTTTATGGTCCACAAAGAGAAGTTCACCATAATGTTCAAGTCAAGGTAGTTTTACTATTGTGATCGAGTCACGTATTCCAAAAGGTATAGTTTTCAAAGATTGGTATCATAAAACATCTTTTTGTTAAATGAAGAATCGTGGTTTTATTATTTTGATACAAAGAATGGAATTCAATCTTTTCAAGATTGATCAAGCGGGATGTTTCAAGGGTGTAGTTAACACATCAAGTTTGAGTAATTCAAGGATATGAGTCATAAGATATCAAGATAGCATTTGCAAATTACCCTTACTAATAGTAGGTTTTCTTCCTTCAATGTTTCACTCTTTGGAAGTTACTCAAGAGGTCGTTGTCTTAGGAAATAGCCGTTTTGACTTTTCGTCTCGGATTTGAACGTGTTTCAGCACAGCGAATCAAACTATTCAAGAGTCTCAATACGTCATATCTTCAGCATACTATAGTATTAGCGAGTACGTTCTCGTCTCCAGGTAAATTGAATCCATTTTACTGTACGTATTTTGGCTGGTGATAATTACTTTTCCATCAATGGTGAGGTTCTAGAGACTATATATATATCACGATTATGGGAAGAGTATCTGTAACTCCCTAATCCGTCCAGGTCTGCAGCCCCATTCGGACTAAAGTATTTAACTTGGTAATCGTAAAATTTAAAACTTTTCAAACACACTTTATTAATCTCAATAATATTTTTCATAACATATACAGTACGAAGTATTTAACAATATTGCGGAAGCGAATTTAATATTGACATATCATAAATCATTTCAAAACTTGTCACATCCATCCCGACAATCTCGCCCCATCTGCCGCCAGGATCACAATAATCTTTCTGTTTACCTGCGTGTAGCAAATAAAACATACTACACGCTCAGCGTTGAAGCTGAGTAAGCATATCTAATGCATCGAACATCCATATAAATTGAATCATGCTCACAATACATATTTCAAGCATACATTATTCATGATATTCACAATATTTTATTTTAAGTCATTTCATGATATATTCAATATTAAATATTTCATCAGTGCTCTTAAATTATTCTTAATCTAAGGCCAAATCATTTTTATACAAGCTCTTAGCTATCCCTAGTCTAAGGCAATATTTCTAGCCAGGCCCTTAAACTATAAATAGTTTAATGCAGAACACAAGAATCGATAATCCACCCTATGAGTCATGTGGATTACGTACCAACCGAACAGTGAACTGTCGGGTGGGTGATATCCGTTCTGGATCCCGTACGTACGTTTTAACCCCGAAATATGAATTGGTCAAGGAGGTATATCTTAGAGTTCTTCTAGATATCCTTAATAATCATCATCAATTTTCCAAGTGGGTATATCTTAGAGTTCTTCTAGATATCCTTAACAATATACATCATTTTCATAATCATCAATATATTCATTTTTTTAATCATAATTTAATCATTCGTAATTATTATTTTAATAATAATATTCATCAAAGTCTAATCATAAACAACATCAATAATAATCATCACAATATCTAATAACAAATAGCGGCCTAGCATCGAGTGTTAACACCTTAGCTTACCGTCATACATCACATAAAATTTTATTTGTCAAAACATCATTTTTATTTTATCACATAAAATTTTATTTGTCAAAACATCATTTTTATTTTTAACAATTATTTTTATATTGATCATAATTGATTGGTATATAAAACAAATAGGATTTTATAGCTTCAAAAATAGCATTTTTGGGCTTAAAAATGTTCGTAACGGTCGACCGTTGGGTCCGAATGGTCGCCCGTTCCGCTGGAAAATGTAGGAAATTGAAGGTTCACTATTCATCATCTTCAACCTCTAGCCCATTTTTCTCAAGTTCCATTTTTGGTCACCAAACATCAATTAAACTATATAGAAATGTTCTCCAAGGTTCGAAGATCATTTTAGAGGCATCAATTCGAAGTTTTAACATCAAATTCTAGGTTTATGATTCTTGGTTCTTCACATATGTCAAACACAAAACTCAACCAAACGACCATTTATGAGCGTAGAAACGATCTATACGAACATTCTAGTCACTAGATATATATACGGGCTTACTTTGAAGTAAAACGATGATTCCGGCGGAAAGATGGCAAAACTTCCGGCGAACACCATGGCTTGCTCCGGCGACGGGAAGCTCTCCGGACAGCTTCTCTCAATTCTCTGAACTCTCCTCTAACTAATGGGATGATTTTGGTGGGGAGATGATGAAGAATGAATGACCCTATATATAAGCCTGGGAGAGGGAGTGGCGTGTTGGAGCTCTGTGATTTTCCTACGTTGGCTGATCGTCTAAGTGGAGGAGGCGGCTGCTATTTAATTCCTTCCAGTTTAGTTTGATTAAATTACCTCAATTGGGGTACACTTTTTGGTCCAATTTTATCCAAATTGAAATCCGTTCACACCGTTGCGATCAGAAAGTCAAACTCTATTTAATGATATAATTTTTATATTTATTTGAAATACTTTTTCTGACAGCATATTTTTGGGTGTTTACTTTGATAGAGTCAAAATTGAATTAATTGATATGTAATTAAAATTAGTCTCCTATTCAACCAATATTATTAAATATAAATATTTAATTCAATAAGTCATTTTACAAAAGTTCACTTCTTTGACTTTTTCTCATTTTTATACAAATTACATATTTAAAATGTCATAATTGAACCTCTGTACATCAGATTTACTCATAAAATAAACCGTTGGATTCGTCTCTTCAAGACCTATCCATAAAAGTCAATCTTAACAAAAATCATTGACTCCAAAAATTCCCTCATTTTTGGTCAAACATAGAAATAATGTTTTGTTGAGTCAAAATATGGTTTCTAAAAATACTTTTATAGTAGAATAACTTTTAGACCATGTTTTGGGGCGTTACATTTCTTCCCCCCTTAAATGAATTTCGTCCTCGAAATTCATCTAAGGTTCACCGATCAATATTTTGTTGTATTTTTGTTTAACCATGACTCCGTCATGTTCATTCATTATGATTACGTCGTTATCCCTACGAATACTTATGCTCAAACCGTTATTGTCATTATACTCATTCTATCTTCGAGAGATTAACAAAGTTATTCATACATCTTTTTACAGATTGCCATTTGAAGTTAAAAATAATTAAATAAGTTTCCTTTACATCATATTTTGGAGTATACTTGACATATTTGCACATAATTTTGTTTGTTCACAGATCTGGCTTATACGTCATTGATCAACAATATTCTTTGATCGAAAGCTCTTCAATAGCTCTTGTAGTTTCGAATCATTATATTAACGGAAGGTATAGTTAGGGATTTGTTTCAATTCATACGTCATAGTGTAATCTTCTAAGTCTTTAAGACATCTTCAGCAACGACTCATAGATAACATTAAATGGATTTTAAGTGTTCATGATTTTTCAAAATATGAAGCATCATTTATGAGGAAGTACTGTCGATTGATCATCGATTTACATTGGAATATTTCTTCATTCACTTCATAGTAGCTCTCATTATCGTTAATGAGTCTTTGTATTCATAGGTGATCACGTTCGAGTAGCGTATCATATATGTCTTGTTGTACTTCAAATTTCTTTCATCAATTTGAAAAAGAAATATATGTTCATGATAGCGACAGGTTCGATTGTAACACTATGATTGATCTTGTTTCAAAGGAAGAAGAGAATATCTTCAGGATGTGCTTCAATACACAAATTCAAAGAGTAAGGAATCGTACGAGTTCTTACACCAACATCGCATGTAAATTCGGGATTTTTGCTTGAATGATTCAGCTTGATCATTCTGACGTCATTTTTTTATGGTTATTACTCATACATTCTTTTGTTAGGGTCATAACGGGGTTTGTTTGGTCAATAAGATCATTGATAATAATTTTCAAAGATAGCGTAATCGCATCAATCGTTTTGTAGTTCACAACGAGAGGTTCAACATAATACTTCAAGTCAGGGTAGTTTTACTATTATGATCGAGCCACGTATTCCACAGGGTATACTTTTAAAAGATCGGTATCATGAACATCTTTGGTTTTCAAAGAATGGAATTCAATCTTTTCAAGATTGATCAAGCGAGGTATTTCAAGGGTGTTGTTAATACAACAAGTTGAGTCATTCAAGGATGTGAGTCACAAGATACAAAGATAGTGTTTGCGACTTATCGTTGCCAATCGTAGATTCTCTTTATTCAATGTTTCACTCTTTGGAAGTTACTCAAGGAGTCATTGTCCTAGGAAATAGTCGTTTTGACTTTTCGTCTCGGATTTGATCGTATTTCAGGACAGCGAATCTAACTATTCATTGGTCTCAATATGTCACATTGTCAGTAGACTACAGTATTGATGAGTAAACTTTTGTCTGTAGATAGTTGAAGCGAATTCATTTTTCTGTACGTATTTTGGCTGGTGATAATTACTTTTCCATCAATGGTCAGGTTCTAGAGACTATATATATCATGATTATGGGAAGAGTATCTCACATTCTCACATTATGGAAGGAACTTCTCGACCACTTCCTTACACCATAAGATTCGTTGGTCTTCTTGGTAGTCATTCTCTTGGTAGAAATCCAAAGTTTATGGCTACTGCAGTAGATTTAGGAAGACAATTGATAAGGCGAAGAATTAGTCTTGCTTATGGAGGAGGCAACGTTGGCCTACAAGGAGCTGTTGCTTCAACAGTCTCTACCAATGGTGGTCTCGTTAGAGGTTTCATTCCTGGGTACATAGCAACACGACGGGTCTACGGACCTACATATGGCGTAGAGCACACAGTTTCCAGCAATTACTACAAATATTTTGAGATGAATCATGCCGTGGAAGCTTTCATTATTCTTCCCGGAGGAGTTGACACTATGGAAGGTTTGTTTACCTTGATCTCGTGGGCTTCTGAAGGGTTACACAATAGACCCATTGGTCTTTTAAACATTGACGGTTATTTCAATAACCTTCTCAAATTCTTAGACGATGCGGTGAGACAGAACTTCATGGCTTCTAGTCAGAGGAAACTTTTTATTTCTTCTTTCTTTGTTGACGAGCTTTTAAACAAACTAGAGTTTGCTAAAGCTTTCCCGGGTCCGGGAGCCGGTTACAACGAGTTTGCAAATCCTGAGAGATTAGACCTAGAATTGCATCTGTAACTTTCCTCATGTAATCTAAGTTGCATTCATGTTGAAATAATATCGTCCTTGAACATTACGAGTTAGTCATAAATATTATTCTAAGCTGTATGGTCAGTGCAGCTACATTTTCTTCATTCTTCAGTTTTTCACTGTTGGTGTTACTGTTTTACGTCTCGTTCTGTATTTTACGTCAAACGAATCAATCGATTTGTCTTGTTAGCATCACTTTGCTTCACTTAGTTAATTCAGACTACATCGACATTTTTATGATAAACAACTAAGTCATTAGTCGCTTCATAGCAAGGCATTAGTTCAGTCAACAAGGTCGAGATGTCCGTAGCTTTTAACAAACAGGTTCTTCGAACAAATCGTCTATACGTAGTAAAGAGTAGCGATTCTTGATTGTCAGTTTGTCCATCATTCTTAACAGGGATGTGATAGTATCTTGACCGTAAGTCAATCTTAGAGAATACAATGGATCCTCTAAGCTGATCAAATAAGTCATGACATGAAGTAAAGGATAACGAATTGTTCAACTCACAGTAGTTGATATAGAGTCTCATTGATTCTTCATAAATATTAAGTATTTATGGCACAAATAACAAGTATTCTACACACAAACTACTTAATAAGAATAATATAAAAATACCCCAAATAGTAATTCCGAAAATTACTGAACAAAATTATATTAGGTCCAGTATCTAAATATGGCCACCTAATTAAATTTTTAATGGGATAAATTTTTGTCTCCAAAATTTATTGACTAATCTACAAAAACAATAACGATAAAAACTACTAAACTAGTAACTTCGTAAGCTGGCTCTGATACCACTGTTGGGAAACGAGGCTTGGATAACGCAGCGAAAACAAAAATTTATAGTCCAAAACTCGATTCCACCCAAGAACAACTTACGTAAATTACTAGCTATAGTAAGAAATTTACCTTAACGGTGAAAACGAAGAACGGAGGAACGGTCGGGGATGGTTTTGAGGAGATGAACGTAGCGCCAAACGTATGAAGCCTCCAACGTATCCACACGAACTTGCTCCGGAGTCCAAGATTAAACTTGTGCTAGCAAGTTTAATATAGGATAGTAAAAACTATAATAATACTACTTTGGGAGTAATAAATATATAGTAAAATATTTATCTTATAAATATTTGTTTATAATATTTTGTGTATATTTCTAACACTTTAGAAAAATAACTTTGAACACAAAATAAAATTTTCTTCTCTCTCAAATTGGGATGGCCGAAAGTTTTGTGTATATTAAAAATCAAGACTTCATTTTATAATAAAGTATATTTAGGAAATTGCTAGGAAATTAATGTTAAGCATAAGTACATGCAAATGTCTTAACACCATGTGTAAATGTTTAATATCTTAGCTACCAAACAAAATAGAATCCCTACATCAAATAATAATCAAATATATCAATTTGACATTAAAAATACTTTATGTATAAAATCAAAATGGTCTTGGATTTTTCCTCTTGAAATTTCGGTCATCCCATATTTGAAATATATCTTTTTTCATTTTTGACATCAATAATTATCATATAATTAAAATGATGAAAAAATAAAATAATATATATATATATACACACATTCGGTGCTACATATACATACATACATACATACATATATATATATATATATATATATATATATATATATATATATATATATATATATATATATATATATATATAATAAAATTTGTTTTCTCAAAATATAATTATCATATAATTAAAATGACACAAACAAAATATAATTTTAAAATACATATGTATTTTCGAAATACATATATATGTATAAAATTATCACAACTATATATTTAATATTACTCCCACTAGTGTAGTATACTACTCCCTTACAAGTCCTAAGTGTGTGACCCTTTAGGTATACATAACACTGGCAATGATAAAATTAATACCATAGATAATAAGCAGTATCTAGCAACACATTATTATCCCCAGATTATGAAAAAAATGTTCATCTCATCAATACCTTCTACGACACAAGACATTCTATGACTATTATCCTTCTGTCCTAAATGTCATGATTTAACACAAGGCATGGGATGTGTATCCTTGTATAGTTAAATCAACTGTTACTGAATCTCAAGTAGACTAGCAGGGATCAGATATTTATCAGTCTCTAGATAGCGACATATCTGGGCATGGCCATGCACTTTCCCAAGTCCTACTATTCAGTGGGCCCATTGACATTATACTTCTATACAGTAGAAGGGACAGATCCTGTATCTGTTATTCATATCTCTAAATATGCTTAGCGGCATACCCAACGCATAACTGTACGTCTACCAGTATTTCAGATAGCATTAGTTATGAATCAAAGCATACGGCCCCACATATCAGAGAATGTAATAACTTCAAGTCTGAGGATAGTTATAGCAAGGTCGATTTGAGAATACTGATAAACACATTACTGTAGATCCATGTAGTATTCTCAAGATGGGTCAATCCAGTCACATATTATCGATATAATATGCAACGCAAGAAGGTATTCTCAAGAAGGTATTCGTTGCTCGCAATGGTGTCTTCCTCGAGAAGGAATTTCTCTCCAACGCAACTAGTGGGAAAAAGTTAGAGCTCGAAGAAATTCGAGACGACGAAGAAACTACCGCGCCGGTTCTAGAACATGAGCTAGAGGAACAAACCGTTGTACCTCAAAATGCTCAAGATACACAAGAACCCCGTAGGTCTAACCGGTTACGCACACAACCTGAAAGGTATGGATTCCTCCTAACCTTTGAGGGTGGCGTAATGCTTATCGACCAGGATGAGCCGGAGACCTACCTCGAGGCAATCAGTTGTCCCGAGGCTGAGGAATGGCGTCAAGCCATGCAGTCCGAAATGGATTCCATGTTCACCAACCAAGTATGGACTTTGGTTGATGCACCCGAAGGGATCAAACCCATTGGGTGCAAATGGGTCTTCAAAAGAAGACTGACATGGATGGTAAGGTGCAAACCTTCAAGGCACGATTGGTAGCAAAAGGATATCGTCAAATACATGGTATCGACTATGACGAAACTTTTTCTCCAGTTGTCATGATTAAATCCATTCGGATCTTACTTGCTATCGCAGCATACCATGATTACGAAATCTGGCAGATGGACGTCAAAACGGCTTTCCTTAATGGAAACCTCCTTGAGGATGTCTTTATGACACAACCTGAAGGGTTTTGAGCTCCTGAAGAATCTACCAAGGTATGCAAGTTGCAGCGATCAATCTACAGATTGAAGCAAGCCTCACGGAGTTGGAACATCCGCTTTCACGAAACTGTCATCGGCTTTGGTTTTGAAAGAAATTTGGATGAATCTTGTGTATACAAGAAGGTCAGTGGGAGTGCTGTAGTCTTCCTTGCTCTGTATGTTGATGACATACTGCTCATAGGAAACGATATTCCTACTTTAACCACCGTCAAAACGTGGTTGAGTAAAAGTTTCTCTATGAAGGACTTGGGAGATGCCAGTTATGCACTTGGCATAAGGATCTATAGGGATAGATCACGAAAGCTGTTAGGTCTCAGTCAAAGTACATACATAGACAAGGTCCTCGCTAGATTCAGCATGTCTGAGTCGAAACGAGGAAGTTTGCCTATGGCCCAAGGCACGAGTCTTTCCAAGACTCAGGGTGCTTCCACTCCGGAGGAAGTAGAATGCATGAGAAATGTTCCTTATGCGTCGGCCATTGGATCCATCATGTATGCGATGGTATGTACAAGACCTGATGTCGCCTTTGCTCTGAGTGTCACGAGTACATACCAGTCCAACCCTGGCGAAAGCCATTGGACGGCTGTGAAGAACATCCTTAAATACCTCCGTAGGACTAAGGATGCCTTCCTGGTATATGGCGGAAAAGAAGAGCTCAGTATTGTTGGATATACTGATGCCAGCTTCCAAACTGATAGAGATGACTTCAAGTCGCAGGCAGGGAATCTGTTTTGTTTGAATGGCGGAGCTGTTACCTGGAAGAGTTACAAGCAAGATACTACCGCTGATTCCACTACAGAAGCAGAGTACATGGCTGCAGGCGAGGCAGCCAAGGAAGGTGTGTGGCTCAAGAATTTTATTACTGAGCTTGGAGTGGTTCCTAGCATCAAGAACCATATACTGTTGTTTTGCGACAACAATGGGGCAATTGCACAAGCGAAAGAACCTCGGTCTCACAAGAAGACCAAACACATCGTTAGACGTTATCACATCATACGAGAAATCGTTGCACGTGGGGACGTTGAGATTTGCAAGATAGGTACAGACGATAATATCGCGGATTCGTTGACGAAGGCTTTGGGAAAGCCTAAACACGAGAGTCATACGTGGTCCATGGGCATTCGAGAAATGCTTGATTGGCCTTAGGGCAAGTGGGAGATTGTTGTATTTAGGTGCCCTAGAGGCAATCAAATACCTATGTAACTGTACACTTTATCATGAATGAAAGACCTTGAAGTATGTTTTATATCTCGTGTAACATAACATAGCTTCAGTCCATAGACGATAGCGCTTCAGTAACATAGATGAGGACTACAATGTTCTGATTATGAGACTGTTACTTCTTGACGAAGGCTATGTCTAGAATATCCCTAGTCGCACTTTATGATAATACGGACGTCATAACGTATCAAGACTAGTACGTACAAGATGAGATAGTTGCGTCTCGTAGACTATAGGTATTGTGATATCTTAATCTGTACATAGGTGCATATTATATCGATAATATGTGACTGGATTGACCCATCTTGAGAATACTACATGGATCTACAGTAATGTGTTTATCAGTATTCTCAAATCGACCTTGCTATAACTATCCTCAGACTTGAAGTTATTACATTCTCTGATATGTGGGGCCGTATGCTTTGATTCATAACTAATGCTATCTGAAATACTGGTAGACGTACAGTTATGCGTTGGGTATGCCGCTAAGCATATTTAGAGATATGAATAACAGATACAGGATCTGTCCCTTCTACTGTATAGAAGTATAATGTCAATGGGCCCACTGAATAGTAGGACTTGGGAAAGTGCATGGCCATGCCCAGATATGTCGCTATCTAGAGACTGATAAATATCTGATCCCTGCTAGTCTACTTGAGATTCAGTAACAGTTGATTTAACTATACAAGGATACACATCCCATGCCTTGTGTTAAATCATGACATTTAGGACAGAAGGATAATAGTCATAGAATGTCTTGTGTCGTAGAAGGTATTGATGAGATGAACATTTTTTTCATAATCTGGGGATAATAATGTGTTGCTAGATACTGCTTATTATCTATGGTATTAATTTTATCATTGCCAGTGTTATGTATACCTAAAGGGTCACACACTTAGGACTTGTAAGGGAGTAGTATACTACACTAGTGGGAGTAATATTAAATATATAGTTGTGATAATTTTATACATATATATGTATTTCGAAAATACATATGTATTTTAAAATTATATTTTGTTTGTGTCATTTTAATTATATGATAATTATATTTTGAGAAAACAAATTTTATTATATATATATATATATATATATATATATATATATATATATATATATATATATATATATATATATATATATATATATATATTATATATATATATATATATATATATATATATATATATATATATAATATATATATATATATATATATATATATATATATATATATATATATATATATATGTATGTATGTATATGTAGCACCGAATGTGTGTATATATATATATATTATTTTATTTTTTCATCATTTTAATTATATGATAATTATTGATGTCAAAAATGAAAAAAGATATATTTCAAATATGGGATGACCGAAATTTCAAGAGGAAAAATCCAAGACCATTTTGATTTTATACATAAAGTATTTTTAATGTCAAATTGATATATTTGATTATTATTTGATGTAGGGATTCTATTTTGTTTGGTAGCTAAGATAT
The DNA here is from genome assembly GCA_003260385.1 of Cuscuta australis. NCBI lineage: Eukaryota > Viridiplantae > Streptophyta > Magnoliopsida > Solanales > Convolvulaceae > Cuscuta > Cuscuta australis. The sequence goes on from NQVE01000176.1 coordinate 375,836, forward strand.
TAAACATTTACACATGGTGTTAAGACATTTGCATGTACTTATGCTTAACATTAATTTCCTAGCAATTTTCTAAATATACTTTATTATAAAATGAAGTCTTGATTTTTAATATACACAAAACTTTCGGCCATCCCAATTTGATAGATACGAATCTGGTTGTACCCACTTCGAAGATCAATCTTCGAAAAGATTTTGGATCCATAGAGTTCGTCCAACATATCTTCAAGCCTAGGTATCGGATACCTATACTTGATGGTGATTTTGTTTATCGAACGACTATCACAACACATCCTCCAAGTATCGTTCTTTTTAGGTACCAAGAGAGCTGGGACAGCGCATGGACTTAAGCTCTCTCTAATGAATCCTTTGGTAAGCAACTCATCCACTTGTCGTTGGATCTCCTTGGTTTCTTCGGGGTTCATACGGTAGGCGGGCTTGTTAGGGATGGCAGCCCCTGGAATCAGATCGATCTTATGTTGTATGTCCCGTTTTAAAGGAAGACCATGAGGGATATCATCGGGAAAGACTTGAGAATATTGTTGGATGAGGTGTTTGGCTAAGGGATGGATAGAAGGAGGGGTAGGGGCTGGTTCGGCCTCAAGGGTGACAAGGAGAATGAACTCTTTGTGATGTTCGTATTCGTGTTGTTCGGAGTGGAGTATGGTAGAGAGGAGGATGGGGGGATCATCTTTGGGTGGTGGGGTGGCCGAATAAGTGGCAGGGGGTAGGGAAGTGAGGGTGATCTTCTTCTTATTCATGAGGAATGAATAAGTGTTGGCGAACCCGTCATGAAAAACTTTGCGATCAAAGAGCCAAGGTCTACCCAAGAGAATATGACAAGCATCCATGGGTATAATGTCACACCATATCTCATCGGTGTAGCTTTTCCCGATGCTTAATGAGACCAAGCTTCGTGAATCCACACGCAATCCTTTTCCATGATTCAACCACTAGATTGTATATGGCTTATGATGGGGTGAGGTTTTGAGCTAAGCCGCATGCTTTGATTCATTGTCCTAAGCCGTATGAAATAAGGATTGTACACAGGCTTTGTATTGGGCATGCCGCTGCACGTATTCGAAGACGTAGATTACGTACAAAGAATTTGTCACTGCTACTTAAGCAGAATAATGTCTTGTAGGGGCCCACTGATAAGTATGACTGAGGAAATGCATGGCCATGCAGAGATGAGTTTAGACATCTGTTCTCATCAGTCAGACTTGTTAATTAGTAAATAACTTAATGGCTACAAGTTGGCTATTTTATATCTCCCTTGCACTAAGTTAAGACATTGGGACAAAAGGATCTACGTTATATAAAGTCTTAGTCGTAGAAACGTTTTGACGGAGCAAACGTCTGAACTTATAATCTGGGGGTAATAATGTGTTGCTAGATACCGCTTATTACTTATAGTATTGGTGTAGAGTCAATACTGTGGCCAGTTTTATAAGTGCCTATATGGGTCACACACTTTAGACAATTTAAAGAGTAAGATTATAAGAAGGTATAATATTTAATTTGTATATTGTAAAATAGTAAAATAAAATGTTTAATATAATATATATATATATATTACTTGTACACGTCACACATATATATTAGTACATATATATTAGTACGTGTGTGTGTGTGTGTGTGTATATATGTAATATGTACGTGTGTGTATATATATACATATTAAGTGTGCATACATACATATGTAAGCAATATGCTTGAAAACGTGTATGTATGTATGTATGTGTATGTATGTATGTTTATATATATATATATATATATGTATATATGTATATATACATATATACATATATATATACATATATATATATATATATATATATATATATATATATATATATATTAATATTATTGAAACGGTCGATTACAAGCAGGGGGCCCGAGGCCTGTTTACCTCGTGACCGCCCGGGAGCCCGTTAAACACCCGAGGCAGATAGCCCACTATAAATAGCCCAATCTAAAGCCCAACCCCATAAATCTGCAAACACTTCCCAGGGGGTCACCCATCATTTCTGCTACTCCATGGCCAGCACGCTTAACTCTCTTAAAATTCCCCCAAAGTTGCCCCTTCTGAGGTTCGAACCCGGGTGGTGTGGTTCGCCAATACAATATGTATGTATGTATGTGTGTGTGTGTGTGCGTGTGTGTATATATATATATATATTTGAAAAGAAGAACTTTTATTAAAAAAATGATAATATCAGTACACGTCTGAGGAGGACTAGATCGTAGCCTCAGAGGTCTAAAAAAAGACATATCCTGCTAATGTAAACAGAAAAGGGATGAGGATGCTCAGGATTCAAATTTTCATCATCCTTGATCAGGCCCATCTTTAACCGCTTCTTTCCTCACCTAAAATTCTTCCTCAACCTCCACATGATTGTGTTGTGGATCACCGTCTTCTTCTTCTTCCCGCTGATGTTCTTCCATCCGCCAATTGTACATGTGTATACCGTGATTCATCTCTGAAGCTATGGAGCTGATATCTGTTGAGGTAAACTGTTTGAAATCCCAACTCAAAAAGTTCAGAGTCTTTGTTCATCCACCTCTTATCTCGGTTGTTCCAACACCAATTTTGGATAGTGGTTTTGATAATGTGGAGGACTTTTGTCACTGAGGGTTGCTCCTCGCTGTAGAGTGCAGCATTATAGGTTTTCCAAAGATGCCAGGCAATGATTCCGACTATAACCATTTTGAGATTACCCCTTATAGTCTTGCTAGAAGACCTGAGATTCCACTATAGAATATGTTCTCGTAGACTGATTCCATCTCTTTTGCAGGGACCTTGAAGCAAGATAGTAAAAAAATTCCAGATTCTAGAGCTGAAATGGCAGTGCAGGAGGGTGTGGTTTGTGCTTGTTTCATGGTTCTTGCAGAGTGGACATTGTGAAGGTAGCTGGTACCCGAGCTTCCTAAGTAGTTGTGGAAAAGGTAGGATTTCATTAAATACTTTCCATTGGAAAACCTTAATTTGCGCGATCTGTAGCTTGTGCCAAGCAAATTTGTAGCTGATTTGGGTGTTTCCAGTATCTCTAATGACATTGTACCCTTTCTTTAAAGTGAACTCTCCATCTTCCCATGATAGGATGCCATTAGTGGAAAAGGAGTGTTCATCTGCCAAATTGGCAATTCTGCATATTCTATTCCAGGTTGGTGAGTCAACAAGTCCTTCCTGGTATGAGTTCCTTCTAATGTATTTTTCCCTTATGAATCTTGCCCAAAGTGTGTCATCTTTGTGTGCTTTCCACCATAATTTAAGGGAGTAGGCCTGGTGTAGATCCTTAAGATTCCTAATCCCAATTCCTCCCTCCTCCTTAGTGCAACATAAGGACTCCCAAGACCTCTAGTGATGCTTTGGCCTGCCATTGTTATAACCCCAGAAAAAGTTTGCCATATTTCTATGGAGCAAGTTGATAATGGAAATAGGTAAACTTTGGACAGCCATATAATGTAAGGGGATTGAGGAGAGAACATGTTTAATGAGTAGAAGTCTTCCCATAGGAGTCAACATCTTGCTGTACCAGCTGGATAAGTAGACGTCAAAGTGTTTGATGAGACCTTGGCAGTGTCCTTTCTTAAGTTTACCTTTGCATATGGTGACACCAAGGTAACTGAATGGCAGCTTCTCATGTTTCATATTCAGTGCCTTTGCCATCCTAGCAATGGTAGAAGGAGAGGAGAGTTTACCTGCAAAGAAACATGACTTGCTGAAGTTCACCTCCTGCCTAGATCCCTGAGTGTAGTCCTCCAGTATGTGTTTGAATCTGAGTAGGTTTCTTACCCTTCCATTAAGAAAAATAATTAGATCATCAGCATAGGCTAGGTGAGATACTAGAATGCTTCTGCCAGTATTATAGTTCTTTAAGTAGTGGTTGCAAAAGAAGTGATGGACCATCCTAGAGAAAACCTCACTAGCCATAATGAATAGGAGAGGGGAAAGGGAATCTCCTTGCTTGACTCCTCTTTTTATCTTGAAGTAACCAGTGGGACTGCCATTGATAAGAATAAAGATATAAGTGGCCTCCAAGTTTGCTAGTAAAAGATTCTGCACCCTAGGAGAGAACCCATATCTGTTGAGCACACCTTTGAGAAAAGACCATTCAATTTTGTCAAAAGCCTTGGCCATGTCTAGCTTCATGATCACATTCCCGCCATCACATTTTCTGTCCAGACTATGTACCATTTCACTAGCCATAAGTACCTGATCTTCAACTCCTTTGCCTTTTTGGTAAGCCGATTGTTCAATAGAGATGAGATTGGGAATCAGTTTTTGTAATCTGGTAGCTAGGATTCTGGTGTTAATTTTACTCATGAATGTAGAAAGGGAAATTGGCCTGAAGTCTAAGAACGTAGTGCAGTTCTCCTTCTTGGGTATGAGGGTGATGAGTGTACTCCCATAAGCCTGGGGAACAGGTATACCCATGAAGAACTCCTGGCTAGCTTTTATGACATCATGTTTAACAATATCCCAACAGTTTCTGAAAAAACAACCATTGAACCCATCTGGGCCTGCTGCACTACTGGGGTTGAGATCCCAAACTGCCTTCCTAACCTCCATCTCATCTGGAATAGCAGACATCATGTTGTTATCATCATTAGTAATGAGGCTAGGTATGTGGTTTAGGATTTGTCCAGCTTCCACCAACTTCGTGTTACTGAAAGTTTCCACGAAATGTTTTTCAGCAGCTCTTTTGATACCATCCTCTGTCTCAATGAGCTCGCCATCTATATCTTTGATTGCCCTGATCTTAAGGTTTGTTCTCCTGCCTTTGACAAAAGAGTGGAAGAAGGAGGAGTTCAGGTCACCATGTTCAAGCCAGTGTATGTTGGCCTTTTGCTTCCAAAAAGTAGTTTCTCTATTAGTGGCCTCTATAAGCTTAGCATAAGCCTCATTTGCTGTGCTTCTGAGTGTAGGGTCCTCCGGATTAGTCTCATAGGCTTCCTGTGCCCTCTGTGCATTGGTTTCTGCTTTCTTCAATTCTTCAAAGATGTCACCAAAAGTACTCTTGCTCCAGTTTCTGAGAATGGTTTTTAGAGCCTGAAGTTTGGAAGCCAACCCTCTCATCTCACCCTGCGTGGGGAATGTGGACCAATGATCATTAACCATCTTTAAAAAGGTTGAGTGATTGACCCAAAAATTCTGGAATCTGAAAGGTTTGGCTCCCTTAAATGACTCCATGGCACACTGTAGCACAATAGGTTTGTGATCTGAGGTTGTTTTGCTGCACATATGAGAGAAGATATCATTGAAGAAAGTAAGAGCTTTCTCATTGACAAGAGCTCTGTCAAGCATTCTCCAAACCCTGCCTCTGCTCCTCACCCCATCCCATGTGTAAGTACCACCAGTAGTATGTGTATTGAGGAGTGGTATGGCTTCAAGACAGTCCTTGAATTCCCTGATATCTGCCAGATTGGGGGATGTTGAGCCCTTGTGTTCATCCACAGATAAGATAGTGTTAAAGTCTCCACCAACTATCCAAATGTGATCATAGATGGCATTAGAGATAAGGTCTTCCCACAATTGTCTTCTTTCTGCCCCTGTATGCTTACCATAAATAGAAGAGATGCTGATATTTGAATGTATAGTGTTGTCCAAAAAATGGCAGGTGAACATTTGATCAAATTCTTGAATTTGAATGAGGGTAAATCTGTCCCTTTCCAGAAAACCTAGAGTTTATTATTAAGGGCAGTTGCACAGTTACTAAAGCCCAAAGTGGCTCTGAGAGTAATAACTTTGTGTTCTTTGACAATAGGTTCTAAAATAGCAACAAAATCCAAAGAGTAAGATTTATTGAGAAAGATGAGTCTATTTACAGAGGAGGTGATGCCACAGACATTCCAAAAAAGGCAGTTCATGAGAGATAGTAGAATGTAACATCTTTAGTCCCCTTCATACTCCTGGTAACCATAGTGGGGATGTCAAAGTGCTTTCTCTTTTTAAAGGCTTTAGGGACTGAGACACATAAGGATTTCTGTTCAGGGGTTTTAAAGCTTCTAGGTTCCAGCTTTGAGTTGTCTAAAAACACACTAACTTCTTCTTCTGAATGGTATCCAAAATCACAGTCTTGATCTTGGATACTAGGAGAATTGGGTTCTGAATATTGTAGAAGAAGACTTAGCCCTTGATCAGCGGTCCTGTAATGAGGGCCTTCCTCTGTGAATGTTTGACACGCTCCCTTATGAGAGTGATTGTCTTCAACTGTCTATTTTTTTTATCCATCTTATTAGCATACTCCTTAGCTTCAGAGAAGGATGGGAAGATATCATTTGTCTTCTTATTGTTGTTTGCAGGGACTTGAGCATCCCCAAGGAGTTGCCCTAGAAGTGGGTCCATGCGTGTCAGCTGCCCATGTGTACTTATATGTGAATTGTACAACTGGTAATTAAATGGAAAAATTTGAACCGTAGGCTAGTCCATGGGCTGTTCCAGAAGACTAAAAGGATTCTGAGAGGAGACATCAATTGTTTGAGTTTTCTTCCTGACCCACATTTTTCTGGAGTGTTGTAATTGACTGTTGCTATTTTGATTATTGAATGATTTTTTCTTTCCCTTGGCTAAGACCCATTGGTGGGGCCCTATTTGCTTCCCCTTCTCCTGCCCTGTGCAATTTTCCTTCCCGGAGAAGGAGTTTCTGGTGGGTGTAGAGATGAAGCAGTTGTGCCCTAGCCTTTTGCACTTGTTGCAGAACATGGGGGGATTTTCAAAAAAACAGTATATAGAATGGTCTTTGTCCCCAATTCTTAGATGAACAGATTGAGGAAGAGGAATACTGACATCTCTTTCAATAAGGACTCTAGGATCTAGACTTTTATCCATAATGGAGGTTGAAGCATCTAGCTGAATAGGTCTACCAAGGGTTGATGCCAGAGTAAAAAGTGCTCAGTAGTGGATAAAATGTAGGGGCAGTTGTTTGAAGGTAACCCAAATAGGAACAACAAGGCAATCCCAGTCATTGCGAAAGTTTTTAGTCCATTTGGAAACAAAGAGAAGAGTTTTGCCCACGTACCAGATTCGTTTCTGCATAAACCTTGTATAATCAGTCTCCTCTTTGAAAATGAACAAAAGTTCCTTATCCGAGAGCCTCCTTATTCTGAACCTTCCTTTCAACAAGAAGGCCTTCATCCCTAGTGGCGAGAGCTTAGATTGAGACCTCCCAACTGCAGCGTACTTGAGAGAGCTGGCTAGTATGTCGTCCTCTTCAACAGAAAAAGAGGCCGAGGGCATTCCATTATAGAAGCCTTCCACCTTCCTTAAGGGTTCTAGCTTTGAACCACAAAATAAATCCGAGAATAGCTTTGGAAAATGATGTATGGGGGTGGATTAGGCCTGCCAGTGGCTGCCAGAGTTGCTGCCGGAGAGTCGCCGGAGAACTTTCTCTCTCTAGAAGCCATTATCGATATATATATATATATACATATACATATACATACACACACACACACACACACACACACACACACACACAGATATATATATATATATATATATATATATATATATATATATATATATATATATATATATATATATATGTATATATATATATATATATATATATATATATATATATATATATATATATATATATCTGTGTGTGTGTGTGTGTGTGTGTGTGTATAGGATGGCTTCTCTCTCTAAAACTCTGGTGACCGGAAAACCACCGGAAACTGATAATAGATTATTCTCTAAGGTTGTTTCATCCAGCTACACGGGCAAACGTCTAGAAGGCAGATCAACAGGACGTTTCAAAGGAATTCCGTCGGTCTCATTCACCCAAGATGACATATCGGAGCTTGCATCCAGGTTCAAACTGGCGCTTGTGGGCAAATTTCAGAAACGGCCTTCTTTTTCCTCTATGAACACATTTTTTCATAAACTTGGTCTAAAGGGTAGAGTGGACATATCTGTTCTTCCTCATCAACGCTTTCTTCTAAATTTTAGTTCAGAGGAAGACTACCTGCGCCTCTTCCTTAGAAGGACTTGGCAGGTTTTTGGTTTCTTCATGACCCTCACCAAATGGAGCCCCTCTCTGTCACAAGAATCTGAAAATCCGGTGATGCCTATCTGGATAGCTTTCCCTGACCTCCCCATTCATCTTCATGATATGAGAGCTCTCCATCTTATCGCATCTACCATTGGTACCCCCTTACAGGTCGACTCTTGTACTTTAAATTTCTCCAGGCCTACTTTGGCTAGATGCTGTGTGGAAGTTGATATTTCTAACCTCCCTCCTCCAAAGGTCTTGATTAATCATGGTGGTGAGGAACTTATTTTTTCCTTTATCTATGAGAATGCTCCCTCCTACTGTAAGGAATGCAGGAGAACAGGTCACCAGAGGGAAGCATGCATGGCAAAAAACTCTGATCGGAAAAGGGCTGAACCACCGGAGAAAGAGGCCCTGGTTTCACAGGAACACAAACACACTGGAAAATGGCAAGTAGTAACATCCAAAAAAGGTAAGGCCAAAATGACTGACAATCTTGAGTGGCAGGAAAACTGATTTTTCTGAACACCCCAAGAAAACTAATGCAACTTGGGTAGAAGGTCCAGGTGAATCCTCCAAAAACCCTATAGAGATACCTGTTTCACCCACCCCACCACTTGTTGAGAAGGTTGGGAAAAATGGGACCTACTGCATTACGGACCCTTCTATCCTATCAACTCTCACTTTACGTCATGTGTATGAAAATGTGCTTAGGGCACCCATCATCAGTGATTCCGAGCAACTTGTGGACAACTCTCTAGCTATTGTCCCGTTCCAGGAGAATCAGTTCCTCTCTCTCCCTGAAGATGAACCACCGGAAGTTGGGTTCTTCACTGAAGCAAAAGAAATTGATGAAAATATTCAACACCTGGATTACCTACTTGCTATAGAGGAATTCCCACCTTTGCCACCCCCTTCAGTTGGCAAGGAAACCCTTAGCAAGTCCAAAGCTCCCAGTTCCAAAACAAAAGAAAGAAACCATGCCATGATCACCAGACACATGGCCTCAAGTAATTCTTCTCCCCCTCTTTTTTCCCCATGATTGGACTCTTTTGGAATTTGAGAGGTGTACATATTTCTCTTCCCCGTCTCAGCTCTCTCCTAAAAAAATCCAACTTTCATTTTCTCTCTTTTGGAACCCCTGGTTGAACCAAATAAATTGGATTGGTACAGAATGAAACTTGGACTCTCGAAGGGTTTTCATGCTTTAAACAACAAACTTTGGTTTTTCTGGAATGATAGTGCCCTCTCACTTCAGGCCATCGTTGAGGAAGAGCAGGTTCTAACATGCTGTTTTAAGCACCTTGAGTCCTCAACCACTATTTGGATCTCCAGTGTATATGGAAAGCATTGTAGACTCGATAGAGAAAGACTTTGGATCTCTTTAAGAAACCTCTTTCCTGTCCAAGGTCCATGGATCATTGGGGGAGATTTCAATACAGTATCTTCTATTACTGAACACAAAGGGGCAGTTTGTCCAGACCTTGGAAGTATGGCAGATTTTAATAGCACCATCTCTGATTGTGAGCTCATTTCCCCCACCTTTTTGGGCAGCCAATTCACCTGGTTTGGAAAAAGGGGTAAAGGAAGAGTTTGTAGAAGACTTGACAGAATCCTGATAAATGAAGATTGTATGAATCTGTTCCAGGTCATTGAGGTGAAACACCTTGGTAGAGGGAACTCTGATCACAGGCCTTTGCTTCTCAAACTCCTCCTTAACCGATTCTCAGGCCCAAAACCTTTTAAATTTCTCAATATTTGGAGTTCCCATAAATCATACAATGATTTGGTCATTTCCTCTTGGGATAAAAACTATCAGGGTGGGGGTATGAGAGGCCTTGCTATGAAACTCTCTAACCTCAAAAAAACACTCATCAAATGGAATAAGGAAACTTTTGGAAATCTTTTTTAGGATGTGTCTAAGGCACAAGATAGGGCAGAAAAGGCAGAAGCCATCCTTGAAATGGATGAGTCTGAAAAAAACCTCATGGAGTTCAAGCTAGCTACAGCCATTCTACAGCAAGCTTTGAAAAAAGAGGAATGCTTTTGGGCCCAAAAGGCTAACATAAAATGGATCTCCCAAAGGGATGCTTCTACTTCTTTTTTCCACTCCTATGTAAGGGGAAGAAGGCACAGACTACATATCTCCTCTTTAAAGGATGGGAGAGGAAACATCCATACCACTTTTGATGAGATAGAAAGGATAACAGTGGAGCACTACATAGAGGTTTTCTCCTCAATACATGAAGGGGATATGGGAGAAATCCTAAATCTTATTCCTTCTTGTGTATCTGATCAAGACAACACTTTGCTCATGAGCATCCCAGCTGAGGAAGAAATTAAAAGAACCATTTGGTCTTTAAATGCCAATAGCACAACAGGATCTGATGGGTATAATGGTTTCTTTTTCAGGAACTCTTGGGACACTATCAAAACTGATGTGTGCATGGCAGCTCAGGAATTCTTCATAGGTGTCCCTATGCCTAAAGCCTTTGGCAGCACACTCTTAACCCTCATCCCTAAAAATGAAGCAGCCATCACCCTGGACCAGTTCAGGCCCATCTCCCTATCAACTTTTTTCAGTAAGATTATCTCCAGGATTCTGAGTGACAGACTTAAATTGATCCTACCCAAGATTATCTCCCAGGAACAGGCTGCTTTTCAGGTTGGGAAGAACATTACTGATCATGTCCTCATGACAAAAGAGATGGTTCACTTACTCTCTTCAAATGCAAGAGGAGGGAACTGCATTATCAAGCTGGACCTCTCTAAAGCTTTTGATAAGCTCTCATGGAATTACTTGGAGGGAATCCTTTCCAAATTTGGTTTCTCTCAGCATACCATACACCTGCTCATGGGAAATCTGAAGGCAACACATTTCTCAGTGCTTATAAATGGTCAACCAAAGGATTTTTTCCCCATGAAATGTGGAGTAAAGCAAGGTGATCCCCTCTCCCCCCTACTTTTCATTATAGCCTTGGAAGGGCTATCCAGATCCATCAATTATCATCATTCACTCAGGATGCTCTCACAGTTCTCTGCTGGAAGAACACCCACCCCAAGCCACCTTCTCTATGCAGATGACATCATTCTTTTCACTAAAGCTGAATGCAGAAATCTCCTCAGGCTAAAGAAGATACTTGCAAGTTTTATGCAGGCCTCAGGTCAGGAGATCAACTATAACAAGAGTCAAGTTATTGTCCATGAAAAAATGAAGCCAGAACACCAATACAAGATCAAAAAAATCCTTTCTATCAAATGTAGTACCAAAGCGTTTAACTACCTTGGATCTACCATTGTAAAAGGAAAGATTAAGAAGATCCACTGCAAGGACTTGGTTGAAAAGTTTGAGAAGAGGATAAATGCGTGGTATATTAAGAAGCTAAACCAAATGGGGAGGCTTATTCTTATCAAGCACGTGCTATCCTCAATCCCTTTACACCTTATGGCTGCCCAAAGAATACCCAAGTCCATAACAAAAATTCTCAAAAGGCAAATGGCAAATTTCTTCTGTGGGGAAAAGGAAGAGGGACCCAAATACCACTGGAGGAGATGGGACAAGATGTGTTTTCCCTTTGTGGAAGGAGGACTGGGGATTAGAAATTTATCACTAAGCCAGGATGCAGCTTTCATTGACATATGGTGGAAAATGATCCAAGGGAATACTATTTGGAGCAAATACATGAGACATAAATACCTCTCTCTCCAAAGCCTTATGACTCCTACACTTGAAAATGCATATGTAAAACCACTCCACTAATTCTTCCTCATTGCAGGCTTTCCACAGATGGTGCTAAATGGAACTTTGGGACTTACACTTTCAGGAAGGCATACTCACTTACCTATGATCATCAGCCAAAACAGGCCACTTGTGTCTATATCTGGGATAAGAGACAAATGGGTAAGATCAGCATCTTCCTTTGGCGTCTATTCAAACAACCTACAACGAATGGGCATCATCACCAACACACCGTGCCCTTTCTACATGGATATGAACATGAGTGAACAGCATCTCTTCCTCAAATGCAAGTTGATCTCAACCATCTGGAATGTCTACTCAACGGATGTTAGCGCTCCAACTATGAAGGGAAACCCTATGCTACAACAAGTAATGCTCAGCTGGTGGTTATCCTCAAATAAAGGAAGCATAAAAGGGAACCTACGGTTCCTGCTACCGGGCTTTATTTGTTGGACAATCTGGAAACTCTACAACAAGTGCCTCTATGACAATGGCAGACCATCGTTGAACTCACTAGTCCTCTCCATAAACAAGCTGGCTCAAGGATGGTTTTGGGCAAACAATATCAATACAACTTTCCTTTTTAAATCTAATGTCCTTAGCTTGGGTTTACTCCCCTTTCAAGGATCTAGGTAACATGTGGTCCTAGATTCCTTTTTTTCTTTGTAATCCTTGGTTTTTTTTCTATTATCTTAATAAAAGTCCCCTTTTAATATATATATATATATATATATATATATATATATATATATATATATATATATATATATATATATATATATATATAAGATATGAGAAATGGTTCTAGAGAGAAGGGAGAGAATTCCGGCAACTTGGCCGGAAAATGCAAAAACATCTCAAACATCACATCCCAACATTCATAAACCATTGCATAGCTCCAATACACATTTCATAAAAATATTCAAAGATCTGTTTAAAGCTACGGAGACAAAAGCTGTGGGCAAAATGGAAGGTTTCTACAAAGGTGCTCCTTCTGTCAGTTTCTCCACCACTGATGAAGATCTCCTGGAGGCTAAGATGCACTTTTCTGTAGTAGGGAGATTCAAGGGTGACATCCATCTTGCGACTTTGAAGAATTTCCTTATGACAATGGGTTTTCATAGCTTTCGTATAAGAAGAATCTCTCCTAAAGATGTTTTGTTCACCTTCAAAGAGGAAAAAGATTATGTCAGATTCTTACAAAGGAGGAACGGGTATGTTTCCAATCACCGATTCTATGTTTTCAAATGGACTAAGAACTATAATGCTGCTGAAGATTGCTCCATTTATCCTGTTTGGGTTTCACTGCATAAGCTGCCTCTTCACCTTATTGACTTTCAAGCCTTATTCACTAATGCTAGTCTCCTTGGGAGACCAATTATGTTAGATGACTATATAGTTAACAGGGACAGAAGGGAGAGTGCTAGATTTTGTGTGGAATTAGACATTTCTATTTCTCCTCCTCCTAAGGTTCACATTAGGCTGGGTGGTAAAGATCTAATGGTTGATTGCTCATTTGAAGATATACCTCCTTACTGCAATTCTTGTCACAGAGTGGATCACAAATCTGGGCTTCACTGTTCACCTCCCACCGGAAAAGTTCCCTCCGGCAAGGGTATAAAGGGCAATTCTCAGCTCCATGATGAACCCTGGAAACAAGTCATAAGCAAAAAAACAAATGCACTACAGAAAGGGAAAGCTCCAGTCACTGTCAAGGACCCAGCACCAACTATCTATCAGTGGAAAGTTAAAGAGAATCTTTCTAAAAGAATTTTTTCTCCTGGACTATTAGACTTATTGGATAATTATGAAGGTATGGGGGACCCACCAACTCTGGAAAGTGGGATAGACTCAAGGCTCCAGGAAATTTCCTTCCCCACCCTGTTGCAGGGTTAGATTATTGAGAAAAATTGCTTTCCCACTCTATCAAAAGCAAAATTGTACATTGCAAAATCTAAAGGTAACAGTAACACTAATGGGACATCTCAAACTCTGTCCCCACAGGTACTGCCTTATCATCACAAGGGTTCATTGGATGACTGCCTATTCTCACACTCCCCAACCAATGGGCCTGGGCTTTCTCACAGAGCTTTTGAGTCATCCTCCATCCCAGTTATTGATAGAGGAGACTTTGGAAGGCACTCTGATGATGGGGAAGAAGTGGAACTTTTGGACAAATCAGATATTGAAGCTACTCCTTTTAAAGTTCCATCACCTTTCTCAGTTCCTCTTTCCCTTCCCCTTGCCAGACAGAGGAAAACATTTGATGTCCCCAGAACTATTTTCACAAGAAGTAAGAAAGGACATAAAGATTTTTCTTTCCTAAGCATTAAATGATAGTGCTTTTTTGGAATGTTCGTGGAGTTAGATCCTCTCTCAAAAGGATTAAAAATCTTACAAAAATGTATAGAACTGACTTCTTGGCAGTGATTGAACCTATGGTCTCCCTTGACCAGATTGATACTTATAGATTACAATTGGGTTTCTCTAATGTCCAACCATCTTCCAACAATAAAATTTGGGTGTTCTGGCATCAGGAGCACCTAAACCTCATTTCCTATTTAGAGAATGATCAACACCTTACCTGCAATTTCAGAAACACTTCTCTTCATAAGGATACTTCTATCACAACAGTCTATGGAAAGCATACAGGTAGGGAAAGGAAAGTGCTTTGGAATGACCTCCTCTCTTTTAATCCCAGCTCTGAATGGATTGTTGGAGGAGATTTCAACATAGTGACAAACATTTCAGAACATGATGGTAGAACCTCTCCTTGTCAAGCTGACATGGAAGATTTTAATGATTGTCTTGAAAGTTGTGGTCTTATCCATCCTCATTTGATTGGTAATATCTATACCTGGTCAGGTATAAGAAGTAGAGGAAGAGTTCAAAGAAGGTTAGATAGAGCAGTTGTTAATGAAGCCATTATGAATAATTATGATGACATCAGTATTTCTCATCTCAATAGCACTTCCTCCGATCACAAGCCTATTCTACTTCAATGTGTCCAAACCCAGAATTTTGGTCCAAAACCCTTCAGATTCCTAAACATGTGGTTACATCATAATAAATTCATGCATGTTGTTTCTGAATTTTGGGAATCTCAACCTTCTCTGGGAGGTATATTTGGACTGGCTCTCAAGCTGAAAGGGCTCAAGTCTGTTCTCAAAGAATGGAACCAAAATTCTTTTGGTAACATCTTTGATAACATCAAGGAAGCAGAAAGTATGGCTAACTGGGCCCAGGAATGCTCTGAAAATGAGCCTTCTGAGATTAACAGGGTCAATTTCAACAAGGCTAAAGCAGAACTCTTATTGGCCACAGATTATGAATACCATTTTTGGAAGCAGAAAGCTAATATTAGATGGATGGAAGAGGGTGATTCTAATTCTAAATTCTTTCATGCTTTTGTTAAAGGGAAGAGAAGCAGATCAATTATTAGATCCATTGAGGATGCTAATGGAACTCTGATTTCCAATCTTGGAGAGATTAAAAACATAGCCATTGATCACTTCACTTCTCTTTTCTCTACCAGGAAGCAAATTTCTGTTAATTCAATTCTGGAGTATATGGAAGCAGGCATTTCTGAGGAAGACAACACCTACCTTACCTCTCTACCTACAGGGGAAGAAATAAAAGAAATAGTATGGAGTCTTAATCCAGACAGTGCTCCAGGTCCAGATGGGTTCAATGGTAAGTTCTTTAGGAGCTGTTGGCACATTATCAACAAGGATGTTATCAGTGCCACTCATGAATTTTTCCTTGGAGTTCCAGTCCCAACTAGCTATGGCAATACCTTCCTCAGCCTTATTCCAAAAATAAATTATCCTAGACAGATTGGGGATTACAGGCCTATCTCTCTTTCCACCTTTATGAGCAAGATTAATACTAAGATCTTAGCAAACAGATTACAGAAACTCCTTCCTAAAGTGATCTCTGCTGAACAAACTGGCTTTCAAACTCATAAGGGGATTGAGGAACAAATACTTCTCATAGAAGAAATGGTTCACAAGATTGATAGTAGCACCAGGGGAAGAAATGTTGTTATCAAACTTGACATGGCCAAGGCATTTGACAAAATGGAATGAGACTTTATTAGTGTTATGCTTAATAGTATGGGGTTTTCCTTACAGTCCACTCAACTCCTTTTAGCTAACCTGCAAGCTACTCACATCTCTATTTTGATTAATGGGAGTCCCTGTAGTTTTTTCAAAATGGAAAGGGGGTGAAACAGGGAGATCCTTTATCTCCATTACTTTTTATCCTTGCTAGTGAAGGCCTGAGCAGAATGATTAAGAGTCAAATGGAGTCTGGAACTATTGCGAACTACAATACTGGTAGGGACATTCTTGTGAGTCACCTAGCTTTTGCTGATGATATTATTATTTTCAGTAAGGGAGATGGGAAGAATCTCAGAAAACTAAAGAAGTGTCTCACAATATACATGGATGCCTCAGGCCAGAAGGTCAACTATTCAAAGAGCAGGTTTTACTGTGGCAAAAAGTGTACTACAGTAGACATCAAAGATTGTAAAGACCTGGTGCAACACTTTGACTCCTACATCCATAGTTGGTTTAGCAAAACTCTAAACACTATGGGAAGACTAATCCTTATTAAACATGTGCTTTCAGCAATCCCCTTACACATTCTAGCTGTACACTCATTGCCTGTATCCATTATTAACAGCATACATAGAAGGCTGAGCAATTTCTTTTGGGGGACTAACAAATACCATTGGAAGACTTGGGAAGCAATGTGTCTCCCTTGTGAGGAAGGAGGATTGGGTCTCAGAAGTATTAAGGATGTACAAGAAGCCTACTCGATCAAATTATGGTGGAAATTCAACATGGAGGAAAGCAAATGGGGAGATTTCATGAGAAACAAATATAGCTCATGGGACTACACAGAAAAACTCACAGATTCAACACCTAGGAAAAGAATTTGCAGAATTCATCCTAGGGCTTTGGAATACTTTGAGAGTCAAGGAGGTCTTAACAAATTCTCACTCAAAGAAGCTTTTAATTCCTGCAGAAATAAGGAGACTGCTCAACTTAGCAACAAATTCAATTGGAGCTCAATGCAAATCCCAAAAATCAGAATATTTTTGTGGAAAACTAACTATGAAGCACTCCCTTGGCCTAAGAATTTGAAAAGATTCACTACCCCCAATCCTAGTTGGTGTCCTTTTTGTCACAATTGGATCTGCAACTTGGATCACTGTCTTCTTCAATGTAATGCTATTAAAAAAATCTGGAATTGGATGGCTTACTTACTGGATGGTCCACTACTCAGAGAAGGCATTAGCTTCAAACAACACTTGATTGAATGGAACATTCGATCCTCTACATCAACCCTAAAAGGTAATCTTCGGCTAGTGGCACCTGGAATCATTGGATTTTGTATCTGGAAACAATACACATCAATTGTCTTTGGCTGCTCTTCGTTTCTAATCAAAGCTATTGAGGATGAAATCAAAACCACAATTCATACATGGTGTTGGAAGTATAGGCGTAAACGATGGATGAATCAAGCGGAGGATCTGGCTACGATTGGAATCACTCTTCGTTACAAGGATGGTCGAGGCATCTGGAGAATACCGACCCACAGATAGTTTTCCTTTGTCTCATTTTCTGATTTGGATTGTATTTTGCTATCTTTCATGTTATTGTCCCTTTCCTTTCTACTTTCGGGGCCTCGGTCTAGTCCTCCCCGAACGTGTACCTAAATCTATTTCAATAAAACTTGGTAAGGAGGCCTGAACCTTACCCCACCGATTTTGGTGGTTCTTTTTGTTAAGACCTCCTTGACTCTCAAAGTATTCCAAAGCCCTAGGATGAATTCTGCAAATTCTTTTCCTAGGTGTTGAATCTGTGAGTTTTTCTGTGTAGTCCCATGAGCTATATTTGTTTCTCATGAAATCTCCCCATTTGCTTTCCTCCATGTTGAATTTCCACCATAATTTGATCAAGTAGGCTTCTTGTACATCCTTAAGACTTCTGAGACCCAATCCTATGAACTTCTAATGGCTAACCTTTTTGCTACTCACATCTCTATCCTAATTAATGGTAGTCCTTGTGGCTTTTATAAGATGCAAAGGGGTGTCAAGCAGGGGGATCCACTTTCTCCTCTACTATTCATTCTTGCCAGTGAAGGTCTGAGCTGTATTCTCAACCAATCAATGAATAAAGGTATCATTAATCATTATAACACTGGAAGGGATCTGATTGTCAGCCATTTGGGTTTTGCTGATGATATTATTATCTTCTCTAAAGGAGATGGGGTTAATCTTAAGAAATTGGTGAGCCTTTTGAAGACCTACCTATATGCATCTGGCCAGGTTATAAACTACTCTAAAAGTCGATTTTATTGTGGTAAAAAATGCTCCAGTTCAGATATTAACAAAATGGGGAGAATTCTGGGAATGCAACATGGTCAAATTCCCTTTAGTTATCTTGGGGCACCTATATGTAAAGGGATCTTGAGAAAAGATGATTGTAAGGAGCTGATCAACCATTTTGAGTTCTACCTTCATAACTGGTTTAGCAAGACTCTTAATCAAATGGGTAGACTAGTACTTATCAAACATGTTCCTTTAGCCATTCCTCTACACATTCTTGCAGTTCATACCCTCCCTAATTCTGTCATCAACAGTATTCATAGAAAAATGAATAATTTCCTATGGGGCTACAGCAGGGACAAACCCAAATACCACTGGAAATCCTGGGAAATGATTTGTCTTCCAGAGATGGAGGGGGGGCTGGGAATCAGAAACTTAAAGGAGGTTCAGAAGGCTTATTCTTTTAAGCCCTGGTGGAAATATCATAATGAGGACAGCAAATGGGCTAATTTTATGAGAAACAAATATGGAGATACTTTTAGAACTGAAAGACTTACGGACTCTATAGTTAAGAAAATAATTTGCAGAATACATCATCAAGCACTCGAGCACTGTGAGTCTGCTCCCTTAGAGAATAATAAATTTTCCCTTAAAAAGGCTTTCAACTTCTGCAGGGGGAAAGAGACAGCCCAAATGAGTAACAATTTTAACTGGAACAAGCTACAAATCCCTAAAGTCAGGCTCTTTCTCTGGAAAACAAATTATAGATCACTCCCTTGGCCAGAAAACCTATCTAGGTTCTCTTACAGCTACCCTTCCATATGCCCTTTCTGCCTTAATCATGAGGGATCTTTGAACCACTACCTCCTTCAATGCCCAAATATCAGAAATATTTGGAGCAAGTTTGCTTACCTTTTAGATGGGCCAATTCTCAAAGATAACATCTCCTTCAAGCAACATCTCCTCGAATGGAACTTGCGAGGCAACAATCACACGCTTAGAGGGAACCTTAAAAGGATAGCACCAGGCATCATCGGCTGGAACATCTGGAAGCATTATGCAGCTGTTAACTTTGGGAATAACAAATGCAGGGTCGAGGACATCACCAAGGACATTATTAGTAACCTTCAATCCTGGTGCTGGAAATACAGACACAAGAAATGGATGATCTACGATCGGGAACTAATCCATGAAAGGACTCAAATCCGGGCGCTCAGTGGAAGGGTAATTAGGGATTGGGCTTTCCGTTCTATAGATTGATTTCCGTCCTCTCTTGGGCTACAGTTTTGTATTTTGTGCCAGTTTTTACTTTTGTTGTAACTGTCCTTTTCATGTATTTTGTCCTACCTTCGAGGCCTCAGTCTAGTCCTCCTCGAACGTGTTATCATTTTTTTATCTGATAAAATTGGTAAGGGCGGCCTGGACCTTACCCCACCGATTTTGGTGGATCTTCTTCGGGTTTATATATATATATATATATATATATATATATATATATATATATATATATATATATATATATATATATATATATATATATATATATATATATATATATATATATATATAATATATATATATATATATATATATATATATATATATATATATATATATATAATATATATATATATATATATATATATATATATATATATATATATATATATATATATATATATATATATATATATATATATATATATATAATATATAATAAAAAAGTCATCTCTCTAGGAATTCTCTCCCTTCTTATGCCGGCCACCACCTCCGGCGGAGCAGCCGGCAGGGCTACTCCGTCCACCACCAATCTGCACAACCTTCAACAACCTCCTATGCTACAAAAATCATTCCTTCAAGCACTCCGTAATGACTTCCAGGAACAAATTCTCCTTCCCACTGATAATCCTCCTGAAAAATTTAAAGGCCTCCCTTGCGTTGCATTTTCCTCGGAAGAAATCTAAGCACTGGCACAAAGGTTCTCTCGTGCTCTTGTAGGAACCTTCTTTTATGGTAGACCAAGCCTTCATTTTATCCAGCAGTTTCTGGAAAAAATTGGTTTTAATGAGTTCTCAGTGGTACTCATGGACAACACGCACATCCTCATCAATTTCTCCAGCGACAATGACTTCCATCGTTGTTTCAAAAGACAAGACTGGAAGGTTGGGAACTACCACATGCGCATATCAAAATGGACTCCAGACTTTGATCCAAGGTATGAATCACCTATCATTCCTATATGGATTTCCATCAAAGACCTCCCTATCCACCTTCACTCCAAATCCTCCCTGATGAGGATTGGTAATCTGTTTGGCAAAGCTCTTAAAATAGATGCTACAACAGAGAACATTGGTCGCCCTTCCACTGCTAGGGTGTGTGTGGAGGTTGATATTTCAAAGCCCCCTATCACCAAGTTCTATGTCAAAAATGGCCTCAACCCCCTACTCCTCACAGCTACCTTTGAAGAACTTCCAGAATACTGTGGAGAATGCAAGGGAGTTGGGAGGCACAACTCCCAATGCAAGTTCTTCAAACCCCAAACTGAAAACTTGAAAACTCAGGCCAACCAGACCACTGATGGCCGGAAAATACCCCTGGAAACCTCCATGCAGCAAAAATACAAGCCCATCTCCAATCAGTCAGGCAAACAAACACTCCAAGCAAAAAAACCATCCCTGCCCAAGTATAATTCAGGAGGGACCCAAAACCCTCTGCCAAACAATCATCCCACCCCACCACTTAATCCCACAGCCAGCAATAATAACACTTCCATTTTAATCCATGATAGTAACACCTCTGCCTCCATCCCTTCTACCTCAAAACCCATTTCAACCCAACCCAATAACTCCCTATCTCCACAACCCAAAACCTCCCTCACTGAAACACCCAGCCCAATAACCCTCACCCCAAATAACAGCCAACCCACTTCAAAACAATCCACCCCACCCACTGAAATACCTACGAACCCACCTCAAATAATAACAAACCCACCTCAGGCCCTAACACCCCAACACCCATGCCTCTTCTAAAACCTCAACCCTCAACAACTCAACCACACCCAGAAAACTTCTTGGAGGAAGCTGACTGGGAAATCCTGGTCCACAATGATATTCTTGCCAAATGCTTGGTGAGTTGGGAAGAAAATCAGCAACTCAAACCTACAGCAAATCAACCCCTTACTCCCCCCCACACCTCTTTTGATGACCTGCATTTACACACAGAAAATTTATCTTTAACTCCCATTTACCTCTCAGATACAGAACCTCCACAGAAACATGAACCCCTGAAAAATCTCCCCTCTGCTGAGCTCCACCTTCCCCCCTCCACTACTGATTCCTCAGCCAGTAAACAACAAGAAACACCTGAAAACAAAGACTCTCAGGTTAGGACAAAAGAGGACATCCATGAACAACCATTCACTGTTGGAGTTGTGCCCTGATGGCCAACTGTTTATCGTTATTCTATCATGTATAGGCAGATATAATATGTTTACACATCTCATGCTAATGTAAACAAATATTATATTCCTAGATTTATATTTAAAAGATGTTTATGAGATAGTGTTTTTCTGCTGATGAGACTAACATCTTGAAATAAATATTTATCTAAATGTCCATAGTCGAGTATTAACGAGAGTGGGATATCGTTAATGCATGTGAGACTAGTGTGTGTTGGATGTTTGACTTAATCTCATAGTCAATGACGGTGTGTTCGCATCCGCACATGGGCAGATATTATCTAGAGATAATAGGATGCCGGACTGACCCATCCTAAAGATGTTGCTTGAACTTTTAGTTCATGCTCTAAGCATCTTTAGCGCGACCACGGGTGTAACTATCCTTCGACTTGAAGTATTACGTTTTCTGCATATGTGAACCCGCATACTTTGATGCATTGTCCTAAGCCATATGAAATAAGGATGGTATACAGGCTTTGTTTTGGGTATGCCGTAGCGCGTATTCAGAAACGTAGATTACGTACATAGGATTTGTCACTACTCTTTTTAAAGAGATTAATGTCTTATGGGGCCCACTGATAAGTCATGACTGAGGAAACTGCATGGCCATGCTGAGATGCTTTTATGACGTTTGTTCCTATTAGTCAGACTTGATAAATCAGTAAATGACTTAATGGATACAAGCTGGATTTTATTAATCTCTTGCATTAAGTTTAGACATTGAGACAAAGGGATATAGTTACACGGAGTCTGAGTCGTGAAAAGGTTTTGACGGTGCAAACGTCTTAACTTATAATCTGGGGGCAATAATGTGTTGCTAGATACCGCTTATTACTTATAGTATTGGTGCAGAGCCAATACTGTGGCCAGCTTTATAAGTGCCTATACGGGTCACACACTTTGGACAATTTAAGGAGTAGGATTAAATAATGGGATGATAAGTAATTTGTATATTTGTAAAATAGTAAAATAAAATATTTTGGAATATAATATTATATATATAAATATTCGGTTATATATATTATATATATGTACCGATTAATGTATATATATTATATGTTGAATATTTTATTTTGGTTTGTCATTTTAATTATGAAAATAATTATTTTGACATAAACTATTTAAAGTATATTTGTATACTTGTTTAAAAATGATATTGGTATTTTATTTGATTTAAAATTAATTTTTATATTAATTTTTGGTGTCAAATAAAATACACTTTGAACATTTAAGTGGAGAAGAATTTTACAAATCCTTCTCACATGATTTTTTGGCCAAATGACATCTTAAAGGAATCAAATTTTCCTTTGATTGATTTTTGAGTGGGCTAATTGATTTGTCATTTAGCTAATGACAAAAATCAATTACTAATCATGCTTTATTTAAAACCATACACACCATTAGCTAAGCATTAGTGTGATTATTCGGCCATACCATTTTAAGAGAGAGAAATATATTAGTTTGGTTCCATTCATATCATTTTGTGTATAGAAAATATCTATAATATTTTCTAAATATTATTAGAAATAATTTCTATAGAAATATACAAGATTATTATTATCCCAATTTTAATCTTTATATTTTATACTACTATAATCTTTACTAGCATAAAGATTGTGGTAGACTCCGGCGTTGTTTGTGTGTCAAAGTTGGAGACCGGACGCTTGAACGGTTACGTTTGCACTTTCAACGCTCTTCCTACGACTTCTTCGTTTTTACCGCTTACGAAGAAAGGTACAAATTTCTTACTACTATAAGTTTTAGTACGTGATTCTGGGCAAGATAATCATGTTAGGATGTTAAAATTTTATATTCCGCTGCCTATCCTTGCATGGTTACCTTTCAGTGGTATCGGAGCCAACGTATAAAACTATAGTTTTACGTTTGACTTTTAAAATTTTAAAAGTCAAAGTTTTAACTTGGTAATTATTAAAATTCAAAAATTGGTAAAATGATTTTATTTAGTCTTGGAATAAGTATTGGACTTAAATAAATCATTGAAAATGAATTTTAAATTTATTTATTTTATTTCTACCCGTAATATATATATAAATACATATATTTTGATTTTTCGAAATATATATTTATATATATTGTAGAAATAGTAAATATAATTTTATTTGGACATAAAACATTATTTTATGATTGATAAAATTATATTGTAATTTTTGAATGTATTATTTCCTATTTTGAATTTATTGTATTTATTTAGGTGAAAACCGAAAATAAATATGGGAAAATTCAAAATGAACTTTATTAAACTTGGAAATATTATTTCTAAGTTGAATAAAGTTGTTGGTAAATATATTGTTCAAAATAATATTAGTTAGTAATTAAATAAATATATATTTATATATGTACTCGGTTTTATTACCGAAATATTATATATATTTATATATTTGTATTTTAATTACATAAATGACTAATATATATTTTGGAAAGTTATATCTCAGTAAGAAAAAGAATGTTTTTTCAAAATATGAAATTTTTGTAATTTAATATTTTCGAAATCAATTTAAATGGCTTTTTATAACTTATTGAGATTTAACTAATATATTTTGGAAATAATGATTTATAAATCTTGGAAATTTTATTTCCAGGTTTATAAATGTTAAAAATAACTACTGGGAGTTGAAATTTAATTTTCATGATTTTTGAAAAATTGTTTCAAAATATTAATGGCCTTTTGAATATAATTTTGCAAAAGGGCATTTTGGTCATTTGAAATATTCTGTAATTTTTTTATGCTGTCCGAATATCCAGATTATATAAAATGATTGTATAAAATTTTATTTGATTTATTTGGACATCTAATTTAATTTTATGAGTTTTAGAAAATATTTACTGCCGTAGTATTTTTCTAGAACTGTCTGGGGTGAGCGCGGTTCACCCAGTGTATGTATATATCTATTGCTTGTGTGGATGTATGATATGCATGGTGGATTATTGTGGCTATAGTTTATTTGATTATAATACGGCCTGCGTGTCGTGCCTTATCTCATAAAACTCTTGTTGTAAATCTATTTCTCTCTCTTACCTCAACCGAGGATTCTTTTCTCACGTGGTGGTTAGAAGACGAAAAGATTTGAAGAAAGTTTGAAGAAATCTAAAAGAATGGAGATAGCCCGAAATCCAAGTTCCCGGAAGCCAGTGGGAGCTATCGTTTTATTTTTCTTTTAGGGGCCACAATCATTACACATTTATATACTGCGTTTTGTGAATGTATGTTGAATGTATGTTGAACGCTAGTAATGGACATGTGCGCGGCCATGTCGATAGGTTAGATCGAAATTATAAATCCCTCACGAATATTAAGTCTGTCGCCTTCTGACGCCCGGCACCTATCCGGCTAATGTGCACTGTCATGTACTCAGCCTTAGCAGAGCATAGTACGGTGTATGTTAAGCTGGTTACGGGAACCGCCATAGCGTGGTCGCTGTCGCACGTTGGGTTAGACTTAACTGAGTCTCGGTCAAATGGATGGACGACTCAGAGGCAGTAAGTTGGGGTCATCAATGACAAGTCGGATGATTTTACTCACTCATCCAGCCAGGAGTTGGATCTTTATGATTTAATTGAAACTCTATTCCTAACCAAAGTAGTCTGCTTGTAAGAAGTGCCTCAGCCAATTACAAGTACGGTGAAAAGGTATCCTGGTCCGGTTGTAGTAATATTGTTCGCCCAACACCAGACCAAGAGCTGAGATCCCGCCTCATCAGTTGGAACTATGTTCCTACCTAAATAGTCGTCTTGTGGAGTAACGCCCAAGCGGAACGCAAGATAATGAAATATGGATCTTGGCCCACTAGAGGTTTCGCCAGAAATCTCCGAATCAATATCGAGGGTTATTTATTTGTTAAAAATAGTGGGAGATAATTAATTAAAGGCCTAATTAATTATTAAACATGATAGATAACCTAGTTTGCAAAATTTTCTGTAGATGGCAAACAACAACAACCCTTTCAACCTGCGATATGTTCTAGAAAAGGAAAAATTATCTGGAACCAACTTTCTTGATTGGGAGATGAATCTTAAGATTGTTCTCGAATGCGAGAAAAAGCTCTACATCCTTACCTCTGAGCCTCCCAAAGCTCCTGAAGCGAACGCCCGTGCTGCAGAAATTACTTCGTACAAGAAGTATGAAGATGACTCACGTGATGTGAGATGTCTCATGCTAGCCACCATGACTCCGGAGCTCCAAAGGCTCCATAAGGACATGGAAGCTCATCCTATGATGACTCGCTTGAAAGGTCTATACCAAGGCCAGGCTAGACATGAGCGTTTCAAAATCTCTACGACTCTGTTTTCCAGTAAGCTGGCAACGGGTAACCCAGTTGGTCCCCACGTTCTCAAGATGATCGGTCAGATCGAAACTCTTGAAAAACTGGACGCCCTGTTGCACCCTATGTTGGCAACTGATCTCATCTTGGGATCATTACCAGCTGAGTATAGTCAAACTGTAGTGAACTTCTACATGAACAAACTAGAGATGACTATGCCTGAGCTACTGAAATTCCTCACAACTGCTGAGGAGAGTCTAGGGAAGGGCAAGGGTAAGTCTATCCTGATGGTAGAGGGCAGTACTATTGCGAAGAAGAGTGGGCCACGTTCGCCGGTCGGGACCAAGCGCAAGGGTTCTAAGAAACCCAAGCCAGCATCCAACTCCTCTTCGTTGAAACCCAAAGAAGGAGCTAAGAAGAAGTCTGCTGTATGCTATTATTGTGGCAAAAAGGGCCACTAGAGGCGCAACTGCGCAAAATTACTGGCAGAGAGGAAAGAGGGAAAGAAACCTCAAACCTCAGGTATCTTCGTTATTGAAGTCAATATGTCTGATATCACCTCTTGGGTGATGGATACTGGATGTGGTTCTCACATCTGTACTTCTATGCAGGATCTGCATGAACATAGACAATTGATGGAGGGAGAGATACAACTAAAAGTCGGCAATGGCGCACTCGTAAATGCATTAGCCGTCGGAACCTATAGTTTATCTCTACCTAGTGGTCTTGTATTGCAGTTAAATAATTGTCTGTTTGTACCCAGTATGAGCAGAAACATCATTTCTGTATCCTGCCTTGACAAAGCAGGATTTTCGTTCGTTGTAAAAGACAAAACTCTTTCTGTCTTTAGAAATGAAATATTTTATGCAACTACAAAAATGACCAACGGTCTCTATGTCCTCGACATGGATACCGCAGTATATAACGTAGATGTTAAGAGAAACAAACCTAACAGTTTGAATCTCGCGTACCTATGGCATTGTCGTTTGGGCCACATTAACGAGAAATGCATATCTAAGTTACATCGTTCTGGTGTACTTGATTCATTTGACTTCGAGTCATATGATGTATGTAAATCTTGTTTACTTGGTAAAATGACAAAGGCTCCATTCACCGGTC
This sequence comes from Cuscuta australis, assembly GCA_003260385.1. NCBI lineage: Eukaryota > Viridiplantae > Streptophyta > Magnoliopsida > Solanales > Convolvulaceae > Cuscuta > Cuscuta australis. The sequence goes on from NQVE01000176.1 coordinate 402,768, forward strand.
AAGGTGAAAGGGCGAGTGACTTATTGGGCCTCATACACTCCGATGTCTGTGGTCCAATTAGCACTGTAGCTAGAGGTGGTTATTCTTACTTCGTTACATTTACTGACGACCTTAGTAGATATGGATATGTGTATCTCATGAAACACAAATCGGAATGTTTTGACAAATTCAAAGAATTCAAGAACAAAGTAGAAAAACAATTAGGCAAAAGTATTAAGACCCTCCGCTCGGATCGAGGAGGTGAATACTTAAGCCTGGAGTTCGATGACTATCTGAAAGAGCATGGGATCTTATCCCAACTCACTCCTCTGGGGACACCTCAGTTAAATGGAGTGTCTGAGAGGAGAAATCGGACTTTGCTAGACATGGTCCGGAGCATGATTAGTCTGACAACATTGCCAGAATCATTTTGGGGATATGCATTGAAAACAGCAGCACACACACTCAACAGAGTTCCATCTAAAGCTGTCGAGAGCACACCATACGAACTATGGCGTGGGAGAAAACCGAGTTTCTCGTACTTTAAGATTTGGGGATGTGAAGCTTATGTAAAACGTCTCATGACGTCTAGTAAGTTGGAGCCTAAATCTGATAAAGTAATTTTTGTGGGATGCCCCAAGGAAACTAGAGGGTATGAGTTCTATCATCCATCCGATAACAAAATCTTTGTTGCTCGGAATGGAACCTTCCTTGAGAAGGAGTTTCTTTCTGCTATCACTAGTGGGAGAAAGGTAGACCTCGATGAAATTCGAGAACCACAAGAAGAAGTCCCGAAAGTGTTGGAACCTGAGCAAAGAGATCAAGCAATTGAACCTCAAATTGCTCAAGATATACCACGTAGGTCAGACCGGATACGTAATCCTCCGGTCAGATATGGATTTCTCATGTCTGATGAAGGTGACGTCTTGTTGGTAGATCAAGACGAACCAGAGACCTACCTCGAGGCAATTACATGCCCCGAATCCGATCTATGGCTCGAAGCCATGAAATCTGAAATGGAGTCTTTGTACACAAACCAAGTCTGGACCTTGGTTGATGCGCCCGAAGGGGTAAAACCCATTGGATGCAAGTGGGTCTTCAAAAAGAAGACAGACGTAGACGGGAAGGTTCATACCTTCAAAGCTAGATTGGTAGCAAAAGGTTATAGACAAATCCACGGAATTGACTATGATGAAACCTTTTCTCCAGTTGTTATGCTGAAATCCATTCGGATAATGCTTGCAATTGCAGCCTATTACGATTACGAAATTTGGCAGATGGACGTCAAGACGGCTTTCCTTAATAGGAACCTCAAAGAGGATGTCTTCATGACACAGCCTGACGGTTTTCAAATTGCTGGCCAGTCTGCCAAAGTTTGTAAGCTGCAACGTTCAATCTATGGATTGAAACAAGCATCTCGGAGTTGGTACACACGTTTCGACGAAACCATTTCCAGTTTTGGTTTCAAGAAGAACTTTGACGAATCTTGTGTATACAAGAAGGTCAGTGGGAGTGTAATAGTATTCCTAATCTTATATGTCGATGACATATTGTTAATGGGTAACGATATTCCCGCTCTCACTTCTGTAAAGACGTGGTTGAGCGAGAACTTCTTCATGAAAGACTTAGGGGATGCTAGTTATGTCCTTGGCATAAGAATCTACCGAGATAGATCAAGAAAGTTAATAGGTCTAAATCAAAGTACATATATAGATAAAGTCCTTGATCGATTTAGCATGTCTAACTCAAAGAAAGGATCTTTACCTATGACACCTGGCACGGTTCTTTCCAAGAGCCAGAGTCCTACTCCCGAGCAAAAGGAACTCATGATGAAGGTTCCATACGCCTCTGCGATTGGATCCATCATGTACGCCATGATATGTACTAGACCTGATGTCTCATTCGCTTTAAGCGTGACCAGCAGATACATGGGAAGTCCAGGAGAAGCACACTGGACAGCGGTCAAGAACATCCTCAAGTATCTTCGCAATACTAAGGATGCATTCCTGGTATACGGTGGTGAGGAAGAGCTAAAGGTGGTCGGTTACACTGATGCTAGCTTCCAAACCGACAGAGACGATTCAAAATCACAAGCAGGATATTTGTTTTGCCTGAATGGCGGAGCTTTTAGTTGGAAGAGCTTTAAGGAGGATACAACCGCCGATTCGACTACAGAGGCTGAGTACATAGCTGCCGCCGAGGCAGCAAAAGAAGCTGTTTGGATCAAGAAGTTCATTACTGAACTTGGAGTGGTTCCTAGTATTAATGACCCTATCTCGTTGTTTTGCGACAACACTGGGGCCATTGCACAGGCAAAGGAACCGCGATCTCACCAGAAAACCAAACACATTGTACGACGCTATCACATCATACGAGAAATCGTAGATAGAGGAGATGTGATGATTTGCAAAGTAGATACTGACGACAACATAGCCAATCCCTTGACCAAGCCTTTAGGAAAGCTAAAGCATGAGGGTCACCCTAGGTCCATGGGCATTCGACCGATGCCAGATTGGCCATAGTGCAAGTGGGAGATTGTTGGAGTTGTGCCCTGATGGCCAACTATTTATCGTTATTCTATCATGTATAGGCAGATATAATATGCTTACACATCTCATGCTAATGTAAACAAATATTATATTCCTAGATTTATATTTAAAAGATGTTTATCAGATAGTGTTTTTCTGCTGATGAGACTAACATCTTGAAATAAATATTTATCTAAATGTCCATAGTCGAGTATTAACGAGAGTGGGATATCGTTAATGCATGTGAGACTAGTGTGTGTTGGATGTTTGACTTAGTCTCATAGTCAATGACGGTGTGTTCGCATCCGCACATGGGCAGATATTATCTAGAGATAATAGGATGCCGGACTGACCCATCCTAAAGATGTTGCTTGAACTTTTAGTTCATGCTCTAAGCATCTTTAGCGCGACCACGGGTGTAACTATCCTTCGACTTGAAGTATTACGTTTTCTGCATATGTGAACCCGCATACTTTGATGCATTGTCCTAAGCCATATGAAATAAGGATGGTATACAGGCTTTGTTTTGGGTATGCCGTAGCGCGTATTCAGAAACGTAGATTACGTACATAGGATTTGTCACTACTCTTTTTAAAGAGATTAATGTCTTATGGGGCCCACTGATAAGTCATGACTGAGGAAACTGCATGGCCATGCTGAGATGCTTTTATGACGTCTGTTCCTATTAGTCAGACTTGATAAATCAGTGAATGACTTAATCGATACAAGCTGGATTTTATTAATCCCTTGCATTAAGTTTAGACATTGAGACAAAGGGATATAGTTACACGGAGTCTGAGTCGTGGAAAGGTTTTGACGGTGCAAACGTCTTAACTTATAATCTGGGGGCAATAATGTGTTGCTAGATACCGCTTATTCCTTATAGTATTGGTGCAGAGCCAATACTGTGGCCAGCTTTATAAGTGCCTATACGGGTCACACACTTTGGATAATTTAAGGAGTAGGATTAAATAATGGGATGATAAGTAATTTGTATATTTGTAAAATAGTAAAATAAAATATTTTGGAATATAATATTATATATATAAATATTCGGTTATATATATTATATATATGTACCGATTAATGTATATATATTATATGTTGAATATTTTATTTTGGTTTGTCATTTTAATTATGAAAATAATTATTTTTGACATAAACTATTTAAAGTATATTTGTATACTTGTTTAAAAATGATATTGGTATTTTATTTGATTTAAAATTAATTTTTATATTAATTTTTGGTGTCAAATAAAATACACTTTGAACATTTAAGTGGAGAAGAATTTTACAAATCCTTTTCCCAATGAATGTGCTATTCTGGAACATATGTGGTCTACCCTCTAAGCTTCAGAGGCTGGCCATCCTTATTGCCACACACAAAATCTCTTTCCTTGCCATCATGGAACCCAAAACCACTGCTAAGAAACTCACTCATTTACAACTGACCTTGGGCTTCAGTCACTCTAGGTCTTTTCTGGAAAACAGAATCTGGGTCATGTGGAAAGATGATAACCTAATCTATCAACATCATCAAGAGATGGATCAGGCTATCAACATATATTTCACTACCCATAACAGCCCCATCACCATCACTACGGTTTATGGGAAATACTCAGTCACAGACAGACAAAGGCTATGGCATGACATCACTTCTACAAGCCTTAGCATGCAGAATCCTTGGGTGATTGGGGGAGACTTCAACTGCATCTCCTCAGTGGACCATCACAAAGGCATTAACAACCCTTGCCTTAGGAGCATCCATGACTTTGACAAATGTATCATGGATGCCTCTCTAATCTCACCCATTTCCACTGGCTCTACCTTTACTTGGACAGGTGTAAGGTCCCTAGGTAGAATTTGGAGAAGGATTGATAGGGTTTTTCACAACAACCATACTCTTAATTCTTTCCAGGACATCACCTGCAACCACCTGCCCAGAAATACTTCTGACCATAACCCTCTTTTAATCAAGCTCAGCAACCTCCATTTTACTAGCCCCAAACCCTTCAGATATATCAATTGTTGGAGCACTCACAACAGCTTCTTGTCTACTGTCAGCAATAACTGGGGCCCCTATGTAGGTGGAGGGATGAGAGGACTGGGTTACAAACTTAAAAACCTAGGACACATCCTCCATTCATGGAACAAGAACACTTTTGGTAACATATTCAACAGGGTCAGTTTTTTGGAAGGAGAACTGAAAGTAATTGAAGAACAATTTGACACTGACCCAACCCCAGAAATGAGATCTCTCATGCAGGAAACAAAGGCTAAACTTATTGCTGCTAGCCAACAAGAGTACTCCTACTGGAAACAAAAAACAAATATCAAATGGACAAAAGAAGGAGATGCTAACACAGCCTTTTTTCACTCCACTGTCAAAATAAGAAGAAGCCAACAAAAGATAAATAGTCTCAAGACTAAAGATGGAAAATGGCTTCATAACCAGGATGAGATCCATGAAGAAACCCTCAACTACTACAACACCCTTTTCATGTATAAAGAATCCCACAATGACAGATTCACTGCTAATATTCCTAACCTTATCACTCAGATGGACAACAGCACCCTCACCTCCCTTCCAGATGAAAATGAAGTAAAAGAAGCTGTTTGGTCACTATCAGCAGACAGTGCTGCTGGACCTGATGGGTTTAATGGTCATTTCTATAAAACTTGTTGGGAGCAAATCAAAGTGGACTGCACAAAAGCTGTTCAGGAGTTTTTCTTGGGGATCCCTATCCCCAAAATATGTGCCCAGACAACTATCATCCTAATCCCAAAGAAGGAAAACTCTCAATCCTGTGAGGACTATAGACCTATTTGCTTGTCCAATTTCTGCTGCAAGATTTTCTCCAAAATCCTCTCCCAAAGATTGAGCTCCATTCTTCCCAGATTGATCTCACCTGAACAAGGGGGGTTTGTAAAAGGAAGGGTGATCCATGACCAGGTCCTCCTCACACAAGAACTTTTCCATGGGCTTGACTACAAAACTAGGGGGGTAATCTTGCCATCAAGCTGGACATGTCTAAGGCATTTGATAGAATTTCTTGGAATTTCCTTATCACTGTCCTAGACAAATTTGGTTTCAACAATACCTTCCAGACCCTCATCCAAAACCTACTCCACAGCTCTCACTTCACCATCCTGATCAATGGCCATCACACTAAAGCATTCAAACCTAAAAGAGGATTGAAACAAGGAGACCCTCTCTCCCCTCTACTCTTCATCCTTGCATCTGAAGCCTTCAGCAGAACCATCAAGAAGGAAACTACTTCTGGAGCCCTCTCCCATATACTATCTAGGCAGGCACTACACCCCTATAACCCACCTTGCCTTTGCCGATGACCTTACACTCTTCACTAAGGGAGATTCCCCTACTGTCACTAGCATCAAATTATTACTTTCAGACTATGAGGACTGCTCTGGTCAACAAATCAACCGGGGAAAATGCTCTTTTTACATCCCTAAGAAGACCCCCCTGGCTACCCAAAGAAGAATTCAAACCATCCTCGGAATGAACAAAGGCGGCCTCCCCTTCAAATATCTGGGCATTCAAATACATCATGGAATCAACAGAAAACCCTATTGCAATGACATCCTTAACTTGAATAATTTTCTTGCCTATGGTTTCAAAATGTGGTGGACATATACTCAGAACAACTCCCTTTGGGCAAACTTCATGAGGGCTAGATACCCTAGGGGACTCTCCATAGCCCCAAAAATCATTGACTCAGTCTACTTGAAAAGGCTTTATGAGGTCAATAGTATGGCAGATAACCACTTGAGCATTGACACCCAGGGCAGAATTCTATGGCATAATGGAGAGGTTGGTGTCAGCTTAAAGAAGGCAAAGAATTCTTTGAGAGAGAAACAACCCATTCACCCCTTCACCAAACTTTCCTGGAACTCCAAACAAAGCCCTAAACACTCTATCTTCCTTTGGAAACTGTGCTTTGGCTACCTCCCCCTTCCCCACTCACTAACTAGATTGGGATTTCAACTCCCCTCTGTTTGTTTCTTGTGCAGGAACAGTGAGGAGACTACCACCCACCTATTCAGGAACTGCCCTTTTAGCAACCAAATCTGGAACTACTTTGAACAAATATTTTCAATTTGCAGGAATACCAGCCATGGAATCCTAACCTACTTGACAAATTGGTGGAAACAAGGTGCACTGAAAAAGCACAACAAAGCACTCCTCAATATCATTCCAGGAATCATAACCCATGAGATATGGAAAGAAAGAAACAGGAGGACCTACGAGGAAGAAGAACACACCTTGACACAGACAATTACAATCATCACAAAACAGATCTACGAATGGATTTTCATCCACCATAAAGGAAAAACAACGCTGGATATCAGAATTTATGACAGTTTACCTTCAATTAGAATGGGCGCAATCACTGTACATCGATGGGTATTCCCAGCCACTGGAGTAACACTTACAACAGACGCGGCAATCAGGGAGGGAAGATCAGCTGGAGCCAGCACCCTGCGCACAAGGCACGGCCAATTTCTCATTGCTTGGACCTATCCTCTACAACCAAACCTCCCACCAGCTGAGATAGAAATGGAGGCAGCATACGAAGGAGTACGTAGAAGCTTGTTTCTTAACTGCCCGGTCAATCTCTATATTGACTCCAAAATTTGCGCAGACATTTTAACAAACTACTCCAACAATGATTTCTTCACAAGGATGACAAGAGAAATGATAAATCGGTCCGGGGGACGGGTCAATCATATCTTTCGAGAAGCTAATACGGCGGCACATCATCTGGCACAACACGCTTTGCAAGAGAATACCTTTAGTAGTTTTCATTCATTAGTTTCACTCCCAAAACGCTCTAGGGGAGCCATTGCATGTGATGTAACAACTTCTTTTATTCGTATGAAATAAAAAATTTCCTTTTAAAATATATATATATATATAAGATGGCAAGATTTGTAGAGAGAGGCGAGAGCTTTCTTCAGCCGGCTATTGAGATCGGAACAACTTTTCCGGCAGTCTCCTCAGGCTTAGGAAATGTCGATCCCTCATCATCTCCTCTATTATACACTGAACCTATTAATGGATATGTTGCCTCCACCTCGAAAAAGGATCCAGCGAGAATCGAGACTCACTCCAACTCCCAAGCGGCAAAGATCTTCACCTTTGCGTCCCAAAGCTATGCTGATGCCCTAAAGGGATTTCCACCTCTAGCACGCTCTGTTGTTGCCCTTGATTCGAGAGATGAAATCTTAGCCAAAGAAAAAGGTATCTGCCGTTCAGAAGCATTCATCGGGCCTCAGAAATTTCGAATTGAAGGTAAGATTTTCATCTTTACGCCTTTAAAATTCAATAGGAAGCTTTGTATAACAGAAATTCAAAAGAAAAGGAAGCTGAATATTTGGTTAGGGTTAGACCTTTGTGCTTGGGTCCTTAATAGTTTCCAAACTTTCACCCAAGAGGGAGACCTTTGTTCCAATTTTCGAAGGGAGAAAAACAGACGGATCTCTCTAACTTTCCATTGTAGAAATAGCAACCACATCAAAATTTGTGAACATCACCAAGATGGAAAGGTCTGGATCTGCATTCCAGAAGGAAACTAAGGGAATGGGCTAATCTCTTTTACCATCTTTTTCAGAAATGCCCTTGACTCTCTTAAACTCTCAATCCCCCCTCCACCCCCATTTGTGGACAGAGCAACTGTGTGTTTTTCTACCCCTGACCCACCACTCACCGTGGCCTTTGTGAGTGGGCCAACGGTGGTGGTCACCTTGAACCGTTCAAGGATGTCCATCACCACGAACGGGTACGGGAGGAGGTGATCGTGGTCGGTGGACGCGGCAATCGTCATGTTGATCATGACAAACTTTGCCCAATTGATTGGGGCCGAGTGCATGATCGCATGGATGAGTTTGAGGTCCTCACCGAACATGATTGTGTGGCCATGCTTCCGGGGCTTGATGATTCGGGACACGATGTAGAGAAGAAGACGACCTTCGGGGTTAACGGAGTGGATGGTGGGGCGGCCCGAGGCATGGAGGATGAGCTCGGTGATGCCAAGCTCGTTGAGGATAAGGCCCTCGTTGTTGAGCACCAAGTCCTCTCCGCCATAGTGGGAGACGTCGTCGCCTTGGTAGGGGAGGTCGGCGATACGCCCAAGCTGCTCAATTGAAAGCTCTATCGGCGTGCTCTTGACAAGAGAGTAGAGCACGTCGCCCTCACGCCGGAGGTTGGAGTAGAAGACCCGAATCAGCGCCGGGTTGATCTCCTTCCGAGTCCGGGAGACGAAAGGCCAAAGGCCGGCTTGATGAAGCTGTGCGTCTAGGTCGTCGTAGCCCTGCAACTCCGGCTAGAGCTCCGGAATGATCTGTGGGGGAGCCACAACCCGTTTAGAGAAGAAGGTGAGGAAACGGGTGCGTTCCTCCTCGGAATCAAACCAAAGGTATGCCGTCACCGTAGTAGAGGCGTTCTTCGGTAGATGTCGTAGGCGCCCAGGATTTGGCCTTGGATTTGCCGGAAGCTCCTGCCCTGTTCTTATCTTTGCCCATGAGGAAGAAATTTAACAAAAAAATGTAAGAGGAGTGAGATATGCAAGTAGTAGGGAGAGAATTTGTGTTTGTGTGTGTATAAAAGAGGAGTGGAGCAATGAATGTTGGAGCAATGAATGCAGGTACAACGGATAATTTTTTTTGAAAATTTTGACCAGAACAGCGATGTTATACAGGCGACATCGCTGTTGGGACAGCGTTGTTATTCCTTGTACAGCGCTGTTCTGCGTCATGTTTTTTTTTTTAAAAAAAAACAGGAGTCAAAAGGACAGCGATGTTCCAAAAGTTTCTGGAATTGTGTAAGGGTGTGAACCCATTAGAACAGCGCTGTTGGGTTTCTCTACATCGCTGTTTTGCGATAGAGGAAAAAATTTGTAAAAGTGGACATCGATGTTGAAGGTAAGACATCGCTGTTAAAAAAGTTTCTGGTTTTGGCACCCCAATCCGTATAGCCCGGAATTACACGAATTAAGGTGAAACGAGAGTTAAATAAAAATTTCGCTTGACATTTGAAAATGACAATTACTTATAAATATTAAATTAACAGACTCTGGATCGCGACCCATTTAAAAAAATATTTTCAGAGTAATGCGAAAGTACAATAATAATCAAATCATGACACATTTAAAAATCTGATGATCAACAATTGCCTGCCATCCTTGCATCTCCTCTGACTCAATGCCCTCCGGGAATGGTTCCGTCATTGTCCTCTTGTTACCTACGTGTAGTCAACGAAAAATACAAACTACACGCTCAGCGAAACCGCTGAGTGGTACCACGCTAGAATTGTAGAACAATTCATAGACATATACATATACATATATATACGTCCACAAAATGTATAAAAATATTCATGATATGGCACATTATATCATATGTTCAACTTGATGATTTATGATGGTGGATATTTAATGATGATTACCTGATGGCATATTTAATCAATATAATTATTCTTGATGATGATTACATTACACTTATGTAATCAATATAATTGTTCTTGATGATGATTACATGATACCTATGTAATCAATGTACTTGATGATGATAACATGATTTCACATTTAATCAATTTGATTGTTCTTGATGATAAATTACATGACACCTATATAATCAATGTACTTGATGATGATAACATGATGCATGATTCTAACGAGCAAGGACACCCTTGCGCTATGAGATTCGCCCATTTGGTACGACGAACTCACGCGGCCTTAGTCTCACGAATGAGGTGAGACTAGAAAAAAATATGGGTGGTACTCGAAAGCCTGAATACCATGTACGTACACTAAGCCCGGAACAGGTGATGTCGGACTGATGTGTCCCGCACATCACGCTATAAGAGACGCAATTACGCATGATCTCTTACGCATGCATATGATATGATATGCTACAATATGTGTGATGATATGACTCATATGATATGAACAATTTGTAAACAATATGAATGGATAAATATACTTTATTTTATTTGGGTGAAATCTGATAAAAATATCATTTAATTAAGTTACGGGGCTCGGAACGGTCGACTGTTTAGCACGGCGGTCGATTGTGCTATATTTCAACTCGTCGGATTTCTAGATCACCGTGACGGTCGACCGCGGTTGACCGTTGTTGACTGGCTGGAAGTGATGGCCCTCGGCTGAACAGGCGGCGGTCGACCGTTCGCCGTCGGCGGTTGACCGTTCTGCTCACAGTCGTGGTCCGTTTCGAGGTTTTAACACGACGGTCGACCGTTTGGGTCTGCGAGTCTTACTCTTGATATTTTAGGTGTCTAAAATACTCCTTTAAGTCTTTTAAACACCTTTGATTAACATATACATATTGTTGGGTTGATTTCCAAGGTTTATATATACTTATGTGTATATTAACTTTATGAATTTGGTGTATTTTGATCTCAACATATAGATGACTTATATATGCATCACATATATATTTTGGAATGATTTCAACATATGGAATAATATATATGTTCATGTACATACATGATGAATGATTCGACAAGTCTAACATAAGGGTAAAGACCTGGAAATCATCGGCCGAAACCTTACGGATGAGCGGGAGTGGAAACAACATCGAAATTCACCAACTTTGTTATTCCCGTCACAATTGGACAGCCTGCAGTATTTTGAGCATATCTCCATCGTTTCTTCACGGAATCGAAAACCGTTTGATTTTGTGGATTCCTAAGACGTAAGGCTACAACTTTCGTGAAGAAACCATGTTAAAATAACGAGTTTAAAGTGGTCAATTATAGCTCACAAGTGGACTTATAGTTGCTGCCAGGATTTTGGATGTTCCAACGAACAACGATTCCGACGATTATCTCATTAACTTCAATATTCTAACGCCGAACCTTCTCTATGATACCTTCTGGATGTTCCTAATAAGTGTTAGAGAGTTTATGGTAAGTTCATGGAATGAAACAATATGAATTTGGTGAAGAAAATGGTCCAACCCGAGGAGCTCGCCACCACTGGCGCAGTCCCGGTATTTTGGCCATATCGTCTTCGTTACTCAACGAAATCGCGAGCCGTTTGTTGGGCTGGATTTGTATCGTCCGGGGCTACAACTTTGTTATAATAAACATTTTGATAAAATGAATGGAAAATTTCAGAATTGACTCACAAGTGGACTGATTGTTTTATGCTCAGGATTTTGGGAACTTTGATACTTCTTCTATTTCTCCTTCTTCTTTCTTAGCTCAACAATGGAGATGGAGTCTCCTTTCTTCTTCCTTGAGGGATGGCCGACAGAGAGAGAGAATGGATAGGGGAGAGATGAGAGGATGGTGATGATGGTGATGAGAGTGGAAGATAATGATGGTGGTGGTAGGGTGATATTATAGGGAAAAGGAATTGGAGGTATATGGTAGTGGGGTTGGTTTGATTGAGGATTGGAAGGGATGGGAGTGTCTCTACGTGACTTGGAGGATTTTGGGGAATCAAATTTATTCTCTTACTCCGTAACTGATAAACTGACTAAAACGGTACGCGCTTTTTCGCCCAAACTGTTCCGAATTGAAAACAAATTGTATTTTTGGAATCAGACTGTCAAAACTAGAATTTTGACGTAATCAAAATATTTTTCTGAGAACTTTTATTTTTCTCAGTGTTCGGGTCTGTCTCAGTCATAAATTAATTCAATAATATAAATGATATAAAAATATATGAATTTAATTCAAAAGACAAATATGGTGTTGTCAAATGTCAAAGATTTAGATTTCTAATCTTAAGAAATATCTTTTGAATTGAGTTTATTTTATGAGTCAAAGTTACAATTTTTAATATTTAAAATTGTCATAGTTTGCAATTTATAAATGACATTGATTCATAAAATGTACCGTTGGAATCGTCTCTTCGGGACATATCCATAAAAATAAGTTTTTAACAAAAAGTCATTATTTTGAAAATCCATTTATTTTTGGTGAAACGTATAAATATTCCTTATTGGACAAAAACTACTTTTGTTATATAATAAATTTTAGGCCATATTTTGTGGCGTTACAGGCAAGGTTGGCCCGAGCCTGGGGTTCGGCTGGGCCAGCAGCAGAACGGGGCCGTGGCACAGCAGTGGCAGGTGGCCAAAACATGTAGGCCCAAATGATAAAAAAGTGTGCAATAATAAAAAGGGGGGTGTATGGCATCAGAAAGATTCTGAACATTGTCCTTGAAGGAGACAAACGCCAACAGCCAAAAAAATACAGCAATGCATTCCATATTTCCATAGTTGACAGGTACTACCTTCAAATTGCATCCAAGCAAAGCTCCATCAAACAAGAGTAAGATGTTGGACTAGGTCCGTTGCATCTAGTACAATATCTCATTCCAAGCATGATTATTGGAGATGCTGGGATTGAGGAAAATCCTGAATACCCTTCAATACAAATGTTGAAGGCTTAGTAGAGCAAAAAACTCATGTCTAATCCCAACCAAAGAAAAAGAATTATAGATTGACAACCACTAGAGATGACTTAAGTGTCTTAGGCACAGATATACCCAAACATCATGATAGGCCATACGTAAACTTCAAGAAAATAAGAAAATAATGAACTGATATCAAGCAAGCCTGATATGTGAATTAACAGGCACTTTAAAGCAAACCTTTCTCTTGAGTTAAGCTTGATTTGAGATCTGATAGCCTCTTGCTCCTTCTTGGTTTGGGGGAGTTCTTGAATTCTGAACATAAATGCTCAAATTTCCTCTGATTTCTCTTCATACTAGCTTCTTTTCTAGTATGCCAATCTAGGTCATCCTCTGATCCTCTATCTGTCACCCACTCATCTTCTGATGCATTTAAAAGGGGCTTATAAGATTTAATCAAAACCTGCCTTTCTGATCCTGAGTTGTAACTCAAATTTTTGCTCCACTCAGAGTTTTCCAAGTCATTATCTGAGTTGGAACATCCTAGAAAGTGAGGTGGTTTAGAGGTTATGGCCATCTGCTGAGTGCAATCCTTTGCTCGAGGGATGAAAGGTTGTGCTATTGGAGAAATAGAGGTAAGGGGAACCGGAACTGAAGGGGTTGGGTGTGCAACAGCTAGCTGTTTTGGTTCCTTATGACAGATGAGCGAGGTAGGAGTGGCATGAGTGAATTGAAAAGGGGCACCCCAATCCGTATAGCCCGGAATTACACGAATTAAGGTGAAACGAGAGTTAAATAAAAATTTCGCTTGACATTTGGGTGTGCAACAGCTAGCTGTTTTGGTTCCTTATGACAGATGAGCGAGGTAGGAGTGGCATGAGTGAATTGAAAAGGGGCACCCCAATCCGTATAGCCCGGAATTACACGAATTAAGGTGAAACGAGAGTTAAATAAAAATCTCCATGCCTCGGGCCGCCCCACCATCCACTCCGTTAACCCCGAAGGTCGTCTTCTTCTCTACATCGTGTCCCGAATCATCAAGCCCCGGAAGCATGGCCACACAATCATGTTCGGTGAGGACCTCAAACTCATCCATGCGATCATGCACTCGGCCCCAATCAATTGGGCAAAGTTTGTCATGATCAACATGACGACACTGACTTGCTTTTTACTAAACCATGAGACTAGAGAGCTACCAAGTAAGTGGCAAGTCCCACTCGTACTTTTACGGTCTAATTTGCAACCGGCAAAGTCCGAGTCGGAATAGCCAACGAGATGACAAGAAGAGCCTTTTGGATACCACAGTCCAACGTTTACCGTGCCGGCAAGATATTTCATAATCCGTTTTACCGCCGTTAAGTGCGATTCCATCGGACACGATTGATACCTTGCGCAAAGGCAAACGCTAAACATGATATCCGGCCTACTAGTAGTAAGATAAGGAAGGGATCCGATCATACCTCGATACTTTTTGACCTCTACTTCCTTACCTTTCTCGTCTTTGTCAAGATGATCAGACGTGCTCATCGGGGTCGCCATGGCTTTGGCGTTGTCCATTTCAAACCGTTTTAGGAGCTCCTTGCAGTATTTAGTTTGGCAAATGAACGTGCCATCTTTCATTTGCTTAACTTGGAGTCCCAAAAAGAATGTGAGCTCGCCCATCATTGACATTTCAAATTCGCTAGTCATTAGCGTTGAGAATTCCTTGCACTAAGACTCGTTAGTAGCACCGAATATAATGTCGTCTACATAAACTTGAACCAAAAGGATGTTATTGTTTTTACTCTTGAAGCAAGTGAGTTCGGACGCACGAGCATTTGCCGTAGGGGACTTGGGAGGATCTGTTTCGAGGATGTAGAGTTTCCTCTCACAGTCAAGAATGATTTGGAGGTTCTTCTCCCAGTCAAGAAAGTTTTCCCCAGAGAGTTTTTGGCTCTCGAGGATATAGCGCAGGTTGATGGAATGACTGTATGTGTTATTTGATGCAATCTACAGAATGAAATTGCAAACTAGGTTATCTATCATGTTGAATAATTAATTAGGCCTTTTAATTAATTATTTCCCACTATTTTAACAAACCAACAACCCTCAATGTTGATTCGGAGATTCTCTTAGAGATTCTCTTAATGGGCCAAGATCCATATATCATTAAATTCCAGTTGACCTGAGGTTCATACCTAGAATTTAACTATTTAGGTAGGAACATAGTTCCAACTATCGAGCCGCGCTCACAGTTCTTGGTCTTGTGTTGGGCGAACTACAATACTACTAACATACCAGAACACCGTTTCATCGTACATGTGATTGGCTTTGGCACGTACCACATGCGCAACTACTTTAGTTAGGGCAAAGCCCAATTAAGTCATAGAGACCCAACTTCTGGCTGGATGAGTGAGTAAAGTAATTCCACTTGTCAGTATAGTGACCCCAACAAAACCCGCCTCTGAGTCATCCATCCATTTGACCGGGACTCAGTTAAGTCTAACCCAACGTCTGACAATGACCAGCATAACATAAACCGTACTACGCTCTGCTAGGGCTGAGTACGTCACAGTGCACATTAGCCGGAAAGGTGCCGGGCGCCGGTAGGCATACAAACTTAATATTTGAGAGGGATTTAATATTAATTATGATCTCACCTACGACACATGCCGCGCACGTGTCAATTTACTAGCGTTAAACATACATTCACATGCATTCAAAATACGCAGTAAATATACGTGTAATGATTGTGGCTCCTAAAGGAAAAATAAAACGATAGCTCCCACTAACTTCCAGGCACTTGGACTTCGGGCTATCTCCATTCCTTTAGATTGCCTCGAACGGACTTCAAATATTTTCGTCTTCTAAACACCACGTGAGAAAAGAATCCTCGGTTGAGGTAAGAGAGAGAAATAGATTTACAACAAGAGTTTAAGAGATAAGGCACGACACGCATGCCATATTATAATAAAATAAACTATAGCCACAATCATCCACCATGCATATCATCCATCCACACAGGCAATAGAGATATACAAGCACCGGGCGAACCGCGCTCGCCCAGACAATTCTAGAAAAATAATACGTTGGCAATATTTTCTAAAATTCATAAAAATTCATAAAGTAGTCAAAAAATTATGAAATTTTACCAAGTCATCCTAAACATACTATGTGACTTTCGGCCTGGGTCAAAACTGGAAGAAAAAGTTCCAGTAAATACAGAATTACAGAAATTCCCTTTTGCCAATTTTATTTTGAAAAATCCATTTAAATGAGAAACGAATTTTCAAAAATGATGAAAATTTATTTTCAACTTCTAGACATTTATAATTCTGAAAAATAAATTTCCAGAATTTATGAATATTTATTTTTCAAATATATGATTAAATCTAATTAATTACAAAAACAATTTTAAATAATTTTTCAAAAATCATTAAATTATAAAATTTAATATTTAGAAAAATCTACTTACTATTTACTGAGATATAATTTTCCAAAATCATATTAGCCATTTATATATATATATATATATATATATATATATATATATATATATATATATATTTATTTATTTATATATTACTCGGTAATATATATATATACCAAAATATATATACAATTACTTACTAACTAATATTATTTTGTCCAATATATTTATGAACAACTTTATTTCACCTAGAAATAATATTTCCAATTTTTATAAAGCTCATTTTTGAGTTTCCAATATTTATTTAAGATTTATAGGAATTAAATCTACAAATACAATTAACCAAAAAATTGGAAATAAAAAATTTCGAAAATTACAAAATAATTTTACTAACCGTAAAATGAAATTTTATGTTCAATAAAATTATATTTACAATATCGAAATATATATATTAATATATATTCGAAATTTCCAAATATATGTATAAAATACATATTTTCGGTACAAATAAATAATGAATATTTATTTTAATGATTTATTTAAGTCCAATATTTATTCCAAGACTAAATTAAATCATTTTACGAATTTTTGAGATTGACAAATAATTACCAAGTTAAAAATAATTTCCAACCGAAAAAGTTCTATGAAAAACTATAGTTTTGTATGTTGGCTCTGATACCACTGAAAGGTAACCACGCTTAGGAGGGCAGCGGAAATACAAAAATTTAATCTCCCAATATTGATTACTAGCCCAAGAACACGTACTAAAACTATAGCTAGAGATAGAAACTTATACCTTCTCTGGTAAAGCGGTATGAACGTGAAGTCGAGCAAAGGCGTTGAAGGAGCAAGCGTAGCCGTTCAAGTGTCCGGCCTCTAACTTTTACACACGAACAATCTGTGGAGTCTACCCTTACACTTGTGCTAGCAAGTGTTAAAGTAGTATCTTAAAATATAAAGATTATTTTGGGATAATATTAATCTTGTACACCAACAGTGAAAGACTAGAAGATAAAGAAAAAGATTAATATTTACATGGTACATTTTGATGTTGGAAATAAATATTCTTCTGAAATGCACTGGTCATGCAGCTTAGAATGATATTTATAACTGACACGTAATGTACATGGACAATATTATTTCAACTTGGAAATATTACAAATGCAACTCTAAGTCTAACCTTCCAGGATTTGCAAACTCTTCATAACTAGCACCAGGACCTGGGAAAGCCTTAGCAAACTCTAGCTTGTCCAAAAGCTCATCAACAAAGAAAGAGGAAATGAAAAGTTTCCTCTGGTTGGAGGCCATGAAGTTCTGCCTCACCGCATAATCTAGAAACTTGATTAGGTTATTGAAATAACCGTCAATGTTTAAGAGACCAATAGGTCTGCTGTGCAACCCTTCAGATGCCCATGAGATTAAGGTGAACAAACCTTCGATAGTGTCAATCCCTCCAGGAAGTACAATGAAGGCTTCCACAATATGATTCATCTCGAAATACTTATAGTAATTGCTGGAGATGGTGTACTCCGCACCATATGTTGGTCCATAGACCCCTCGTGTTGCTATATACCCTGGTATGAAACCTCTGACTCTACCACCATTATTATAGACTGTTGAAGCTACAGCTCCTTGAAGGCCAACATTGCCTCCTCCGTAGGTAAGCCTGATTTTTCGCCTTATCAATTCACGTCCTAGATCAACCGCTGTAGCAATGAACCTTGGATTACTACCAAGAGCATGACTACCAAGTAGACCAACGAATCTTATGGTATTAGAAAGAGCTCGAGAAGTTCCTTCCATTATGTGAGAATGTGAGACACTCTTGCCACAATTTGATATATATAGACTCTGAAACTGGACCATTGATGGAAAAGTAATTATCACCAGCCTAAAAACATACAAGAAAGTGGATTCGTTCCAGACAAGAACGTATTCGCCAATTTTGCAATCTACCGATGACATGACATATTGAGACTCATGAATAGTTAGGCTCATTGTCCTGAAATACATTCAAATCCGAGACGAAAAGTCAAAATGACTATTTACCTAAGACAATGACCCCTTGAGTAACTTCGAAAGAGCGAAACACTAAAACATGAAAACCTACTATTTGCCACAATAATTCGCAAACGCTATATTCGTATCATGTGACCTATATCCTTAAAATACTAAAACTTGATGTGTTAATTACACACTTGAAGCATCTCATTTGATCAATCTTGAAAAGATTGAATTCCATTTTCTGTATCAAATCATTAAAGAACTTGTTGTAACTCATGACTCTCCCTCAAAACCAAAAAAAATAAAGTTTTATGATACCGACCTTCAAAAACCATACTCTGTAACGATTGATGTGACTACGTTATCTATAAAAATTATTATCAATGATGATCAAGCAACTCTGCTTTAACCCTAACAAACAAACATATGTGCAACAACTAGAAAGGAAAAGTTTTCATTTGTGTGGTGAATATGACCACACTGAAGGTAAATGTGATCTCCACTTAAGTCAATTAGGCGGACCACCAAGAGAAACCACGCATGTGTCTATAGAATCCCAAACATATTAGAATATGACTATGTGTATAATTTGTCATGTTTTTAGTAATAAGTAATTTAACTATTGTGTGATGAATATTAGTGATATGACGAATACACTAATATTATAATTTTCGAGCACGAAGCTCTATCATAATTATTGAGAAAGTTGGAAATTCCAAGGCAATTCTGGAATTATCAATAAGAAAATCAGTATTCAAGAATGACTACATATCATATTGATAATACAAACAGTGACAAAATAACAAGTGTTATCCAATACGTTCATCCAATCATTACAATGTGATAAAAACATATATTATTGTTATACATAAGTGTGATATGCATGTTTACGGTTATAGGCATGCATAAGCCATGTGAAATCAGATTGTTGACATTACGTTAGTCAGAATAACTCCATTAAGGATCGCTAATGAAAGTTCAAGTTTTGAAACTATAATTACATATTCATCTAAGAAACCTAGAATGGTGACTATGGTAATAGTCATTTTCCAAAATACCCTTATGTAAAAACATCAAACCTAGAAACAATTCATTCCAGATTGTACACAAGGAAGCGTAAATTGTGAAACCAACATTCCAGACAAACTCTGAGAATGATTCTCAAAGAATTTTCAGAAACGGAAATTTTGTAAATTACCCCACATTCAAGAAACGCAAACTATACTCCTACACCACGACAAGAGCAAGTCTAAGAGTATATATATTCGACGCAAGTCGTCATGAAAGAAATCCAAACACGTTACATCTATCATCCGCGTATATCCTTTCTCAAAAGAGAAAATGTCATACTCATGACACTCAACAAAACAAAGAGAAAAACAACTTTTCAAAATTCGTGTTTTATAAAAACAATGAATATTCATGATTTTGTACATCATCATTTTAAATGACTTCACCTAAGGAAATTTCGGGGACGAAATTTCTTTAAGGGGGGAAGAAATGTAACGCCACAAAATATGGCCTAAAATTTATTATAAAACAAAAGTAGTTTTTGTCCAATAAGGAATATTTATACGTTTGACCAAAAATAAATGGATTTTCAAAATAATGACATTTTGTTAAAAACTTATTTTTATGGATATGTCCCGAAGAGACGATTCCAACGGTACATTTTATGAATCAATGTCATTTATAAATTGCAAACTATGACAATTTTAAATATTAAAAATTGTAACTTTGACTCATAAAATAATCTCAATTCAAAAGAGATTTCTTAAGATTAGAAATCTAAATCTTTGACATTTGACAACACCATATTTGTCTTTTGAATTAAATTCATATATTTTTATATCATTTATATTATTGAATTAATTTATGACTGAGACAGACCCGAACACTGAGAAAAATAAAAGTTCTCAGAAAAATATTTTGATTACGTCAAAATTCTAGTTTTGACAGTCTGATTCCAAAAATACAATTTGTTTTCAATTCGGAACAGTTTGGGCGAAAAAGCGCGTACCGTTTTAGTCTGTTTATCAGTTACGGAGTAAGAGAATAAATTTGATTCCCCAAAATCCTCCAAGTCACGTAGAGACACTCCCATCCCTTCCAATCCTCAATCAAACCAACCCCACTACCATATACCTCCAATTCCTTTTCCCTATAATATCACCCTACCACCACCATCATTATCTTCCACTCTCATCACCATCATCACCATCCTCTCATCTCTCCCCTATCCATTCTCTCTCTCTGTCGGCCATCCCTCAAGGAAGAAGAAAGGAGACTCCATCTCCATTGTTGTGGTAAGAAAGAAGAAGGAGAAATAGAAGAAGTATCAAGGTTCCCAAAATCCTGAGCATAAAACAATCAGTCCACTTGTGAGTCAATTCTGAAATTTTCCGTTCATTTTATCAAAATGTTTATTATACCAAAGTTGTAGCCCCGGACAATACTAATCCAGCCCAACAAACGGCTCGCGATTTCGTTGAGTAACGAAGACGATATGGCCAAAATACCGGGACTGCGCCAGTGGTGGCGAGCTCCTCGGGTTGGACCATTTTCTTCACCAAATTCATATTGTTTCATTCCATGAACTTACCATAAACTCTCTAACACTTATTAGGAACATCCGGAAGGTATCATAGAGAAGGTTCGGCGTTAGAATATTGAAGTTAATGAGATAATCGTCGGAATCGTTGTTCGTTGGAACATCCAAAATCCTGGAAGCAACTATGAGTCCACTTGTGAGCTATATTTGACCACTTTAAACTCATTATTTTAACATGGTTTCTTCACGAAAGTTGTAGCCTTACGTCTTAGGAATCCACAGAATCAAACGGTTTGCGATTCCGTTAAGAAACTATGGAGATATGCTCAAAATACTGCAGGCTGTCTAATTATGACGGGAATAACAAAGTTGGTGAATTTCGATGTTGTTTCCACTCCTGCTCATCCGTAAGGTTTTGGCCGATGATTTCCAGGTCTGTACCCTTACGTTAGACTTGTCGAATCATTTATCATGTATGTACATGAACATATATATTAATCCATATGTTGAAATCATTCCAAAATATATATGTGATGCATATATAAGTCATCTATATGTTGAGATCAAAATACACCAAATTCATAAAGTTAATATACACATAAGTATATATAAACCTTGGAAATCAACCCAATAATATGTATATGTTAATCAAAGGTGTTTAAACGACTTAAAGAAGTATTTTAGACACCTAAAATATCAAGAGTAAGACTCGCAGACCCAAACGGTCGACGCAAATGGTCGACCATCGTGTTAAAACCTCGAAACGGACCACGACTGTCAGCAGAACGGTCAACCGCCGACGGCGAACGGTCGACCGCCGCCTGTTCAGCTGAGGGCCATCACTTCCAGCCAAACAACAACGGTCGACCGCCGGTCAACCGCGGTCGACCGTCACGGTGATCTAGAAATCCGACGAGTTGAAATATAGCACAGTCGACCTCCGTGCTAAACGGTCGACCATTCCGAGCCCCGTAACTTAATTAAATGATATTTTTATCAGATTTCACCCAAATAAAATAAAGTATATTTATCCATTCATATTGTTTACAAATTGTTCATATCATATGCATGCGTAAGAGATCATGCGTAATTGCGTCTCTTATAGCGTGATGTGCGGGACTCAGCAGTCCGACATCACCCGTTCCAGGCTTAGTGTACGTACATGGTATTCAGGCTTTCGAGTACCACCCATATTTTTCTAGTCTCACCTCATTCGTGAGACCAAGGCCGCGTGAGTTCGTCGTACCAAATGGGTGAATCTCATAGCGCAAGGGTGTCCTTGCTCGTTAGAATCATGCATCATGTTATCATCATCAAGTACATTGATTACATAGGTGTCATGTAATTTATCATCAAGAACAATCAAATTGATTAAATGTGAAATCATGTTATCATCATGAAGTACATTCATTACATAGGTATCATGTAATCATCATCAAGAACAATTATATTGATTACATAAGTGTCATGTAATCATCATCAAGAATAATTATATTGATTAAATATGCCATCAGGTAATCATCATTAAATATCCACCATCATAAATCATCAAATTGAACATATGATATAATGTGCCATATCATGAATATTTTTATACATTTTGTGGACGTATTTATATGTATATGTATATGTCTATGAATTGTTCTACAATTCTAGCGTGGTACCACTCAGCGGTTTCGCTGAGCGTGTAGTTTGTATTTTTCGTTGACTACACGTAGGTAACAAGAGGACAATGACGGAACCATTCCCGGAGGGCATTGAGTCAGAGGAGATGCAAGGATGGCAGGCAAATGTTGATCATCAGATTTTTAAATGTGTCATGATTTGATTATTATTGTACTTTCGCATTACTCTGAAAATATTTTTTTAAATGGGTCGCGATCCAGAGTCTGTAAATTTAATATTTATAAGTAATTGTCATTTTCAAATGTCAAGCGAAATTTTTATTTAACTCTCGTTTCACCTTAATTCGTGTAATTCCGGGTTATACGGATTGGGGTGTTACATTGCCTCCATTGCTGACTCCCTCAACCGGCTGCACTTCAAAGTTGATGGGATGGATGGCTACCTTGAAAGACTTGACGAGGCGGTCCAACGCCAAGGGTACGCCATGAACGCGTACTTCCAACGCGTTAACTACGTCCCCCCATCGTACCATGGCACGTTCTTTGGGCAGGTGTATGGTGACGAGGACGAAGACGATGCCTCCTACGACCCGTCAAGCTCCCCGGACGAGGACGAGTTCGACGACTCCATTGACGGTGATGAGATGGACGTCGACGACGAGGAGGAGGAAACCAAAGACGAAGACTAGGACGCCCTTAGAATTTCTATCTCTTTTATTTTAATTATCCTATTTTTTTAATGCTTCCGTTGTACTCCGCTATTTCCCTTTTTCAATAAATAAAAGTTATCCTCTATCTTTTTGTTAATGTCAAAAGGGGGAAGAAAAGGGTTATGCATACACTAAGGGGGAACGTCCCTAAAAACGGGATCGTTTGATTTTAATATGACAATTTCTTTTTTAAGCACAAATTAAGGGGGAACTTTTTCACTCTTTTCAAAGTCAAATATACCTTAGTATGCATATTCCCGTCTTGTTTGCCATTATCAAAAAGGGGGAAATTGTTGGAACACGGGTTTACGCCTATGTCGTACTAAGCCGTGTTCGTTTTATGACAGGTTTTGATAATGCCAAACCGCCGTGACAATAACAAGGTTAAACTGAGCAAAACCAAGGCGAAGGAACATGGCATGATGAAATGAGAACCAAGAACCATGAATCAAGAACGAAGACTTAGAATTATATTGAGTCGGTTTTAATGTGATCAAGACCGGCACAAACCTTCAAAACATGGCTCTCTAGGCTCATTTCATCAAAATATTTTTTGCATATTCAAACTGATTTTCTTAAGTCTTAAACCTGCCTGAAAACACTTGGAGTTCGCCCAAACCAAAAACCAAGCCATCCGGCGTTCGGTCTTCGGAAACCGGCGTTCGGCTTTTGGTTATCGGCCTTGGTTTTTGGTGTTCGAACCAACCAAGTGGTTTTCAAGTTTTAATGATTAGGTTTTACTTCTGGGCATATTTAAATAGTTCTCCAACAAAAACGCTTCAAAAACCACCTTTCGTTTTGGTCGCTTAGTGAAAACCATGCGAAACGGCGTAAACTTGGCTAGCCGTGGTTTTCAACTAAATGACGTGGTTTTCAAAATGTTTTACTTGATTTCTTAGAAAAATGCATTAAACAAACATTTTCAATACTTGGCTTTTATTTTGGAGAACTCACTTTTTTGACATCGGCTAACGGCGTGACTAAACCAACCATGGGTCTGGCTAAACCAGCCCAACTGCGATGTTGAGGTAACCAACAGCGCTGTCTGGCTTGGGTAGCTAAAAACATGGTTTGGCGTTAAGTCCTCCAACAGCGATGTTGGACATTAGACATCGCTGTTGAGCCAAGGTTGGATTTCCAGAAACTACTGGAACAGCGATGTAGGCCTCCCTACAGCGCTGTCCAACCTAAGCCAAAGATATTGTGCATTGGCAGAAAGTTTTTGGACAGCGATGTTGACCCAGAAACAGCGCTGTCAGGCCAAACTTCCATCTTCAAAGGCAGACCTAAACAGCGATGTTCTAGTATGGAACATCGATGTAGCGACCTGACCGTTGGAAGGAATTTAAGGCTAAAACTTTCCTTGTTTGGAAGTCAAAAGCCAAAACAGCGATGTAGGGATTTTAGACATCGCTGTTGGCATGACTGTTGCTTCCCATTTTTCAAAATGCAAGCCTAGAACAGCGATGTCCAAGCCTAGGACAGCGCTGTCTGGGTGAATTTCAACAGATCCAAATTTCATCAAATCCCACAAATTGTGTCAATCACCCCTTAAATACTTTGGTCCGTTGGAGCCTATTTTTCTTCTATAAAATGGGGTGTTTGGGTCTGTTTTACATATCACATTACTTCACAACTCCTACTCTTTCATTGCAAATCATTCTTCAATTATTCATAGCTTTTGAGAGCAATTTTTTTTGAAGCTTGTGTTGTGTTCTTGAGCGTTCTTAGTTTACTCATTATCCACTCTAAAAGAGAGTATTTGTTAGACAAATGTGCAACTCTAGAGGAGGGGTGAATAGAGTTGTTTTCAAGAATGTGTGTTTTTCACGTAAAAAAAATTTCGCAGGAATAAGTAAAGAGAATAAGGGAAAGAAGAACACCGGGATTTATACTGGTTCACCACCTCGTGGCTAGTCCAGTCCTCCGAGAGACTCTCTCGAAAGTCCTACTAATCTTCAAGCTTCAACGGGTGCTTGAAAAACTGGTACAACTTGAGAACTTGAATCACACAAGCCTCACTATCTTACAACAACAAGACTTGAATCACACAAGTCTTATGAACAATCACTCAAAAGAGATTGAGTTATACAACACAAGAATGAAAGCTCACACAATTGAGCAAGTAGTGTTTGAAAGATTTAAGCTCTATGGATGACAACTTCTTTAGCACTCAAAGAAAATATTTCTAACTCTCAAAAATAATATTTTGATGAGGAAGATGAAGCAAAGGATGAATATAGCTCAAAGAAATATATTGGAGTGCAAGAGGTGTGTATTGAAATGAAGGAGAATGAGGGATTAAATAGGCTGAGGAAAATAAAGCCGTTAAAGAAGGCTGATGATATGCACCAGACAGAATTAATCGATTAATTTAGGAATTTTAATCGATTAAAGTGTACAGAAGCGAAAGAGGCTTTTGCGCAGGGCGCAAAATAATTGATTAATTTTGACAAAGTAATCGATTAGATGGCGCTGTCTCAACTAATCGATTAAATGAAGAAGATTAATCGATTAATTTAAGAAAAAGGCTTCAGCGAGAAATGCAATCTTAATCGATTAATTTTGAAGGAAAAATCGATTAGTCTACGCTGTGAGAATTAATCGATTAAAAGAGTAAGAAAAATCGTTTAATAATGAAGGCTTGAGAAATCCAGCGCTGTGAAATTGGATCTAATCGATTATTTTAGAATAATTAATCGATTAAAGTAAAAATAATGCGCAAACATAAAGGGCCCAAGCCAAGCGCGATTGGAAGCCCTTTGGCTTCTAACTCGTTTTTTGAGACAGCGAGAATAACGAAACGCTCCTCAAAGAAATAATATCCCTTATTCAATGAATTTGAATAGGGGAGAAAGGGTCAGTCCAAAAATTATTTTGTGTGTCAAACGATGTATACGAAAAATATTTAAAGTATATTTTTCTTACCAAAAAAAATGTGTAATCTTTAAAAAGAATGTTTTTAAGAAATTTTGACACACTTATTTTGAAACTGACTCAGTAAAAAATATTTTAGAAAGAGGAAAAGTAATTTTTCAACTGACTCAAAAATAATAATTTTTATCCCTCAGAAATTAAATTGTTTTGTGCAGAAGATATTGTCATCCTTACAAAAATTCCTAGACTTAATAAAAAATAAAAAGTCTTCGGAGTCTTCGCTTCTCTTCAAAAAACTACGTAGGGGTGAGCGTGAATTATCGCCGAAACTTCTTGATGCCCTTCTTTGCTTTTCTCGATCCGAATAAATTTTCGAATATCGATTGAATTTAATCATCCTGTTTGTCATTCATCAAAACAAAAAATAATCCAAAATAATAAAGGGGTTTGAACTCATGTCCAACAATTTCCTCCTTTTTGATAATAACAAACATAGTTGAGAAAAAGCAAAGAAAGAGTTAAAAAAATACTTCCCTTAATTGATTCCCCCTGCAAGGTTAGAGAAGTGCAGCAAAAAAAAATAATCGGAGTAATAAGCGGAAAAGGGAAAAAAAATTTGTAAGAGTTTTCAAAAGAACTTCTAACCCGAATTGCCACAAAGGGACAATATGTTCTAAAAGAGAACCATATTAGCAACAACATCATTCACCAAAAGAGTTATAACAACAATAGCAAATAATAATGTATCATAAAAAGTTAAGATAGAAGAGAAAATAATCAAAGAGAGTTCGCCGGACGAGCTCCTCCGCTGAAGCTGTGACGCGGGCCACGGTAGGAGCGAGATTGCTCAAGATGAGTCATCCTCTCGTTGAGCTGGCGAACGTCATCTCGGATGCATGTGAGAGTATCGAAGATCTTCTTCACCCAAGATGGTTCGGTGCTTCTTCTCTTGGACGAGTCCTCCGTTGACGAGTGACGCACTCCGTGGCTCGACTACCTCCGGCTAGAGATGACTCAGCTTGATTCTCGTTTTGGCTTTCTTCTTCTTCTTCGGCGACTATCAGGTCCAGATTTGGTGCAGCATCGCCCTCCTCTCGATACACGATCCGGGAAAACTTGGCTTCAGTGATGAAACACGTCTTCTTGACTGGCACCTGAGTGTCCCGAGTAAAGTCTATTTTGCAATGAGCAAGGATATGCATAATGGGGATGGCAAAACGGAGATGGGAAAAACGAGTGCCATCGCTAAGTGCAACGATAAAGAAGTGAACCCAATCAAATTTGACATCGTTCAACAGGACGTGAAACAAACGAATATCGTTCTTGTTGACGACGCCATGGTTCGAATCACGGGGCAACAAAACATATGAGAAGATGTATTGTTGGACGCGTTGAATCAAAGTGAGATTAATGACACTCGGGTTACTAGAGTTTCTAAACTTGAGGTCACGATGATCTAACCCAAGTTGTCGCCATATTGCCTCATCTTGGAATGTTTCATCCAAGTTTTCGGTAATATCACCGCGACAAAGGCCAAACAAAGAAGTCAAACCAGCACCGTCAATGAAAACGGTTTTGCCGTCAACATAGGAAATGAGAGATGGAGAACATCCCTTAGTGGTACAAAGATTTGCATAAAATTGACGTATAAGATTTGGACAGAAAAATTCATACGTCAAATGAATGAAACGAAGCAAGCCTTACTGAAGGAATATAGACTTACTCGGGGCATAGGTCGCCGATTTGAAGAGGTCCTTGTTCACGATCTTGGGAGAGACGATCTCCTTCGTGAGGAAGATGTTGTGGAACCTCTCAACTGAAGCCCCAGTGTTGAAGGCGAGACCCGTTTGAATGTGAATGTACTTGCTCCCTTCACGACGCCATGGCCTCTCATTCTCCTCTACCGCCGTTTCTTGACCCGAGGAAGCGTTCTTACACCTTGGCATTCTTCCTTTTTGAAATTGATGAAATTTGGCAAAAAATGAAAGAAATTTGAGAATTTTATGATGAAGATTGAGAAAAATTGAGAAGGGAAGAAGCTAGGGTCTCTCTGTTTCGAAAAGAAGGAATGGCGAAGAAGACGAAGACTGGGTGTGATATAAGGCAAAAATCGACTATTAATCGATTAATCAAAAGTATTTAATCAATTAGGGAACACAACCGAGGCTAATCGATTAAGTTAAGCTTATTAATGGATTAGAAGTAAGCAGAACTAGACGTCTCTTTTCAAGATATTAATCGATTAAACAGAGATGGTTAATCAATTAATATGAACAGATGAGTCTAATCGATTAATGGAGCAAAATTAATCGATTAAAAGGTGAATCAGCGCTAAAGACGTTTTTGCATTTTAATCAATTAAAAAGAAACGAGTAATCGATTAAGAGAGACAGAGGCGACTAATCGATTTCTCTTAGAGGAATAATTGATTACAGCTTTGTAAAAAAAAATCAAGTCCAATTCGGTTGAATACCAAGGGAAGAGATATCTACAATAAAAGCCCTGCAAAAAGAATTTATCGCGCCTCCGACGCTCAAATTAGTATAGTCAATAAAAGGAATGGATTAGTTCATAGAGATATCCAAAATTCCAAGTTCGTTCTGGATGTGGAAGAAGCTCTCCCTACTAAGGGGTTTCGTGAAAATGTCTGCCAATTGATGTTTCGTTTCAACAAACTCAATTGTGACATCTCCCTTTTGGACATGATCTCGTATGAAGTGATGCCTAATTTCTATGTGCTTAGTCCTCGAGTGAAGAACAGGGTTCTTCGTAAGACTGATAGCGCTCATATTGTCACACCTAACAGGGATGTGATCAAGTATGAGGCCGAAATCCACTAGTTGTTGTTTTAGCCAAAGAATTTGGGCACAACAGCTTCCCGCAGTGACATATTCCGCTTCGGTGGTGGAAAGTGCAACACTAACCTGTTTCTTACTAAACCACGAGATTAACGAATGACCGAATAAGTGGCAAGTACCGCTGGTACTTTTCCTATCGAGTTTGCAACCTGCAAAATCCGAGTCGGAATAGCCAACAAGATGACATGTCGAACCTTTGGGATACCAAAAACCTACGTTCAACGTGCCCGCGAGATATCGCATTATCCTTTTGATCGCAACCAAGTGCGACTCTTTAGGACAAGATTGATACCTAGCGCATATACAAACGGAGTACATGATATCCAGTCTACTCGCGGTAAGATAAAGTAAAGAGCCGATCATACCTCGGTAGCGTTTGATGTCCACCTCTTTACCTTTTTCATCCTTGTCGAGATAGCAAGAGGTGCTCATCGGTGTGTCAATGGATTTGGATTCGGTAACATCGAATCTCTTAAGCAATTCCCTGCAATATTTCGTTTGACACACGAATGTCCCTTCTTTGCATTGTCTAATTTGTAGCCCAAGGAAGAACTTTAATTCTCCCATCATCGACATCTCAAATTCACATTGCATCATATCGGAAAAATCCCTGCACAAAACCTCGTTAGTAGCACCGAATATGATATCATCTACGTAAACTTGAACCAAAAGGATGTCTTGGTTATCTTTCTTGATGAAAAGTGTAGTGTCGACTTGACCCCGTTTGAACTCATGATCCAAAAGAAATTTGCTTAACCGTTCATACCAAGCACGAGGTGCTTGTTTGAGACCGTAAAGCGCCTTTTTGAGTTTGAAGACATGTTCGGGAAACTCATAGTCTTCAAAACCCGGGGGTTGTTCGACATACACTTCCTCTTGAATGATACCATTAAGGAAGGCACTTTTAACATCCATTTGATAAAGCTTAAAATCCATCGTAGATGCAAATGTAAGTAATAAACGAATAGCTTCTAAACGTGCAACCGGTGCATAAGTTTCTTCATAATCAATGCCTTCTTCTTGATTGTAGCCTTTAGCTACAAGCCTAGCTTTGTTCTAGTGATTATACCATTTTCATCGAGTTTGTTACGAAACACCCATTTTGTGCCAATAACGGAATGATCATTAGGTCTAGGTACCAATTCCCAAACATCATTGTGTTTAAATTGGTTAAGCTCCTCTTGCATTGCCATAGACCAATGTTCATCATTAATAGCATCCAAAACGGTTGTTGGTTCAATTTGTGAAACAAAGGCCATGTGATTAATTGTGTTCCTAAGAGAATTACGAGTAGAAACTCCCTGTGTTAGATCACCAATGACATTGTCAATCGGGTGGTTCTTCAATGTTCTCCATTCCTTAGGAAGCTCCATTTGTTCCTGCGTTTTCTCTTCTTCCGGTTCCTTTTCCTTAACGATTTCTTCTTCATCATCATAAGAGCCTGCAACATTATCAACAATACCTTTTCTCGCCAAGCGAGCATCAAATTCATCAAAGACAACATGAATAGACTCCTCTACGGTCTTAGTACGCTTGTTGAACACTCTATATGCCTTACTACGAAAAGAATAACCTAAGAAAATTCCTTCATTTGACTTAGCATCAAATTTTCCCAAGTTATCTTTTCCATTATTATGAATGAAAACTTTACATCCAAAGACATGAAAATAGGAGAGGTTAGGCTTTCTTCCATTGTAAAGTTCATAGGGCGTTTTCTTGAGTATCGGTCTAATGACGGCTCGATTTAACACGTAGCACGCGGTACTCACGGCATCCGCCCAAAAGTATTTAGGAAGGTTTGCCTCATTGAGCATAGTTCTAGCCATCTCTTCAAGAGACCTATTTTTCCGTTCAACCACGCCATTTTGTTGTGGTGTACGGGGGGTTGAGAAGTTATGCTCAATGCCTAATTCGTCACATAAGGCATCAAAGCCATCTTGATCGAATTCTCCCCCATGATCACCTCTTATGGATGAAATGTGACAATCTTTTTCATTTTGAACCAATTTAATGAATTTCTTAAAAGCATTAAGTGCATCATACTTATGAGCAAGAAAGAGTGTCCATGTAAACCTCGAATAGTCATCAACGATAACAAAGCCAAAGTAATTACCTCCTAAACTCATAGTCCTTGAAGGCCCAAAAAGGTCCATGTGCAAAAGTTGTAATGGCCTAGTCGTAGAAATAACGTTCTTTGACTTAAACGAGGCCCTTACTTGCTTCCCCTTTTGACATGCATCACAAATTAGATTCTTCTCAAACTTAAGTTTAGGAACACCAATTACTAGGTCTTTGGAAACCAACTTATTAAGATGATCCATATTAACGTGAGCTATCCGACGATGCCATAGCCACGTTTCTTTCTCTTTGGTAATGAGGCACTTAGCTAAGATAGACGGGGAATTTTCAAGATCAAACATGTAAATGTTATCTACTCTACTACCACAAAGAATAGTCCTATTGTCACACAAGCGTTCTACAATGCATTTACTAGAATCAAAGATGACACGGTTACCTCTATCGCACAATTGACTAATGCTAAGAAGATTGTGCTTGAGGCCCTCAACAAGAAGAACATTCTCAACGGTTGAAGCATTGTCTCTCCTGACGGTGCCACTTCCAATGATCCTTCCTTTGTTGTTGTCACCAAAAACAACATTGCCACCTTTGAAAAACTCTAAACTTCTAAATTTGGATGCGTCTCCGGTCATGTGCTTAGAGCATCCGCTATCGAGATACCAAGAGGTACTCGAAGCCTTCAAGCACACCTACAAAAAGATATCAAGGAGACGGTTTAGGTACCCATGTATTGTTGGGTCCTTTTTGGTTAGCATTTGTGCGATGTGTGTGCGTTTGTTGAAAATGCCTAATTTTGGTGAAGCACACGGGTGCAATGTGACCTATCTTATTGCAATAGTGGCAAATAACATTTGGATTATTCATCCTATATGGTTGAGTGTAATGAGTTCTAGGTTTGCTAGGATGTGCTTTTTCTAGTTTGATTATTTATCCTAGCATTTTTATTCCCCCTAGCTTTAACAAATGTTGTTTTTCTAGGTTGGTTTTTCTTATATCCAAGTCCTTTACCATTACTAACTTTTTGCTTGAGTATTTTATCTAAGGTGTTTGAAGCATTATTGAACTTTCCCAATTTACTTTCTAAACTAGCAACTTAGCTTTTAATGAAGTACAACTAGAGCATGTAGAAGAAGAAGTAGTTGAAGGTTCTTGTGGTCTTTTTCCAAAAGAGATAATTTCTTGTTTAAGTTTATCATTTATATTTTTGATTTCATTTATATCATTCTCAAAAATCAGGATTTTTTGTTTAACTTCATTATTTTCTTTGGAAGCCTTTTTGAACATTCCTACTAAATCTTCTATAATGCAAACAACATCATTAAGAGTTAAAGGCTCATTGGGAGAAGGTTCTTGATCACTTACCTCTTTTGATGTATCACCATCTTCAATGGCCATTAGACATAAGTTGGCCACTTCCTCCATTTCTGAGTCTTCACTCCCGGAGCCGTCGTTCTCCCAAGAGATGTAGGCACGTTGCTTCTTCGGTGCCCTCTTGTCCTTCTCGTTCTTGAGCTTCGGACACATTGGTTTGATGTGTCCAATTTCACCACACCCATAGCATTTGGGTGGAGTGTTCTTCTTGGCTCCCTTCTTGAGCATCATCTTCTTGAATTTTCGGACAAAGAGTCCGAGGTCGGTGTCGTCGCTGTCATCATCTTCATCATCAACGTTGTTGTGGGTTGATGTTGTTGCGGGTAGAGCAATAGACCTCTTGTTCCTCTCTTCAACCACCTTTGAGAGTTGGGTGGTTTCGTAGGTAATAAGATTACCTCGAAGAGCATCATAGGTCGTTGTTTGGAAGTCACGACCTTCTTCGATTGCGTCCACCTTTGAACGCCATTTGGGGGATAGGCTTCTTCGTAGGTCTTCCCAAGAAGATTGAGAGGATTAATGATGTTAGAGAACCTCTCAAACATTTCCTCAATCTTCTCGTTTTCCTTCATTGAGAAGAGTTCGTACTCGTGAGTAAGATGGTCGATTTTGGCCTCCCGAACCTGCGCGGTTCCTTCGTAGGTGACCTCCAAATTCTCCCACATTTGTTTTGCGGTTTCACACCTTGAGATTTTGCGGTAGTCATCCGCGTTAACACCACAATAAATCATGTTTATTGCCATGGCGTTGAGCTCCATCTTTTTGCAATCTTCATCGGTGAACTCTTCTTTGGTTTTGGGAACATTGACTTCACCGACTTTCTTCATCGGGACTCCGCAGCCGTTCTTCACAATCAACCACAACTTGTAGTCGTTGGATTGGATAAAGATTCTCATCCTCTCCTTCCAATACGAGTAGTTTGTTCCATCGAACAATGGTGGCCTCGTGGTTGATTGTCCCTCGGTCACTCCTGCGTTGAACATTCTTGATGCAATCTTAATCGATTAATTTTGAAGGAAAAATCGATTAGTCTACGTTGTGAGAATTAATCGATTAAAAGAGTAAGAAAAATCGTTTAATAATGAAGGCTTGAGAAATCCAGCGCTGTGAAATTGGATCTAATCGATTATTTTAGAATAATTAATCGATTAAAGTAAAAATAATGCGCAAACATAAAGGGCCCAAGCCAAGCGCGATTGGAAGCCCTTTGGCTTCTAACTCGTTTTTTGAGACAGCGAGAATAACGAAACGCTCCTCAAAGAAATAATATCCCTTATTCAATGAATTTGAATAGGGGAGAAAAGGTGAGTCCAAAAATTATTTTGTGTGTCAAACGATGTATACGAAAAATATTTAAAGTATATTTTTCTTACCAAAAAAATGTGTAATCTTTAAAAAGAATGTTTTTAAGAAATTTTGACACACTTATTTTGAAACTGACTCAGTAAAAAATATTTTAGAAAGAGGAAAAGTAATTTTTCAACTGACTCAAAAATAATAATTTTTATCCCTCAGAAATTAAATTGTTTTGTGCAGAAGATATTGTCATCCTTACAAAAATTCCTAGACTTAATAAAAAATAAAAAGTCTTCGGAGTCTTCGCTTCTCTTCAAAAAACTGCGTAGGGGTGAGCGTGAATTATCGCCGAAACTTCTTGATGCCCTTCTTTGCTTTTCTCGATCCGAATAAATTTTCGAATATCGATTGAATTTAATCATCCTGTTTGTCATTCATCAAAACAAAAAATAATCCAAAATAATAAAGGGGTTTGAACTCATGTCCAACAGTATTGTTCTTGAGTGTTTTTAGTGTTCTTAAACACTTAACAAGAGAAGGTATTTCTCTTGTTGTTCGAAGGAAGGGTTGTTTCCTTCGAAGGTTCGTTGAGGTTTGTGTGACTCGAATTCTCAAGTTGTACGGGTTTGTTAAGCACCGTTAAGCTTAACGAGGTAGTAGTGTAGCTCGAGAGAGTCTCTCGGGAGGCTGGATTAGCCACAAGTTATGGTGAACCAGGGTAAAATCGGTGTGCCTCTTACTCTTCTCTTTACTTCTCGTTTATTCATTTTTTATTCCTGCGATTTTTGATCAAACGCTATTCACTCCCCCCTCTAGCGTTAGTCTCTTATTTTAACACTAGAGTGGCTCAAGACTGTTGAACGCGTCTTTGACTTCAAAGATGTGCCCGAGGAGAAGAAAGTCAAAATCGTGGCTCTGAAGTTCCGGAAGTATGCGTCCACCTGGTGGTCCAACCTTTCCACCAAAAGAAGGCGAGAACATAAGGCTCCCGTGAAGACCTGGCTCAAAATGAGGAGCTTGTTGAAGAAGAAGTTCTTGCCCGAACAGTATGTACGAGACAACTTTGCCTGGCTTCAACACCTAAGGCAAGGTCCTCGCTCGGTTGAAGACTATACTCGGGAGTTTGAAGAACTCTTAATAAGGTGTGACCTTCAAGAAAACGATTCACAAACATTGGTACGTTACCTATTTGGATTAAACACTCAAATAGCTAATGTAGTTGAGCTGCAACCCTATGATACCTTCGAAGAACTCTCTAAACTGGCTCTCAAAGTTGAATCCCAACTTAAAAGAAACAAAATCCCGTTTGTTCGTACCTCCCCCTTCTCCAAACCCCCTCCTACTACCTCAAAAGCAACCCCAAATGCCCCTGCTCAAAACACCCCTTCAAAAACCAACACACGAACTCCCAAATGCTTTCGTTGCCAAGGCATAGGTCATTTTGCCAATGAATGCCCCAACAAGAAGATAATGGCCATTGTTGAGTATGAAGAAGAAGAGATCAGCCCCTCATGGCCTGAAGAAGAGAGTGTCGAAGCCGATGAAGGAGAACTCTTGGTCATCCGAAGGACTTTGAGTAGCATAGCTAGTCCCAATGACCAACTACAACGGGAGAACATCTTCCATACCCGTTGCACTATTCAAAAGAAGGTGTGTACTTTGATCGTGGATAGCGGAAGTTGTACCAACGTAGCTTCCAAAACATTAGTAGATAAGCTGAAGTTGAAGACCTCCCCACACCAAAAGCCATACTCGATTCAATGGTTGAATCATGGTAAGGGGGTTCGCGTGGATTCCCAGAGTTTGATATCATTGAGCATTGGACGAAGCTATTCCGGCGAGATATGGTGTGATATCATTCCAATGGATGCCTGCCATATCCTCTTGGGACGACCTTGGTTATTTGATCGGAAGGTATTCCATGATGGATATGCCAACACCTATTCGTTCCTCATCAACAAGAAGAAGGTTACCCTCACTTCCTTACTTCCCTCTACCCCCACGGCTTCCCCACCATCCAAAGAAGAAACCCCCGCCCTCATCTCCACTATATTACAAGCCGAACACCATGAGTATGAACCCCAAAAGGAACTAATTCCCTTCGAGAATGAAGCACCCGAGCCCATTTCCCTACCCCTCCCTCTTCACCCATAAGCCAAACGCATTGTGGAACAATTCTCCCATGTCTTCCCCGAAGATGTCCCCCACGGCCTACCACCGAAGCAAGACATTCAACACAAGATTGATCTCATCCCTGGGGCCGCCCTACCCAACAAACTAGCTTACCGAATGAATCCCGAAGAAACTAAGGAGATCCAAAGGCAAGTTGATGAGTTACTAACCAAAGGATTTGTGAGAGAAAGCTTGAGTCCATGTGATGTCCCTGCTCTTTTGGTGCCAAAGAAGAATGGGACTTGGCGTATGTGTTGTGATAGTCGGTCTATTAACAAGATCACTATCAAGTACCGTTACCCAATTCCACGATTGGAGGACATGTGGGATGAACTACATGGTTCTAAGATCTTCTCCAAAATTGATCTTAGGAGCGGTTATCATCAAATTCGTATCTTTGAAGGAGATGAGTGGAAGACGTCGTTCAAGACGAAGTTTGGGTTATACGAATGGTTGGTCATGCCGTTCGGGCTAACCAATGCCCCAAGCACGTTCATGAGGCTTATGAATCAAGTCTTGAAGCCCTTCATAGGTCATTTTGTCGTTGTCTACTTTGACGACATTCTAATCTACAGCAAAAGTAAGGAGGAGCATGTTGATCACATCACATTGGTGATCAAGAAGTTAGATGAGGAGAAGTTGTATGGAAACCTTGAGAAGAGTCAATTTTTTTCTCAAGAAACAGAGTTCTTGGGATATTTCATCTCAAGTGAAGGAATAAAAGTCGATGAGAAGAAGACCCAAGCCATTCGTGAATGGCCAATCCCCGCATCGTTGCAGCAAGTTCGAAGTTTCCATGGCCTAGCCTCTTTCTACCGAAGATTTGTAAAGGATTTCAGCACCATCACGGCACCCATCACTGATTTGACTAAAAATCAGAAGTTTGAGTGGCATCCTAGGGCTCAACAAGCCTTTGAGACGATTAAGGAACGATTAACACATGCCCCCGTGTTAGCCCTACCTAGTTTCGAGAAGTTGTTCGAGGTTGAGTGTGATGCCTCGGGAGTTGGAATTGGGGCTGTCCTATCCCAAGAAGGACACCCAGTGTCATACTTTAGCGAAAAGCTAAATGATACGAGAAGACGATATTCCACCTATGACAAGGAGTTCTGCGCCTTGGTGCGAACACTCGAGCACTGGCGTCATTACCTTATAAGCAAGGAGTTCATCTTGCATTCCGACCATGAGGCTTTGAAATACATCCAAGGGCAACATAAACTCCGACCCCGACATGCTAAATGGGTCGAATATATCCAAACCTTCACCTTCACCATCAAACACAAAAACGGAACCATCGGGTAACATGTAAATTATTATTACCCAAATCAAACGAATACAAAATGTCAACAGCTTAACCACAAGGTGGTTACTTGCTTAAGTTACAGGTATATAAAAGAAATTACAACTCAAGTGTAACACATACAAATACAAAACACTAACAAATACAAGTGCAATCCAACCAAGACCAAGTTTAGGAGGTTGTCTTAACACGAGACAAACATCTCCATTACATCAAACACAATTTGAAACAGGCGTACACCGGCAACACAAGGTGCACTCACCAAGCAAATACCATTCCATTCCACATGCAAAACCGGGCCGAGTTCATTTTCCAACAGCTTCCAGCAAGAGTAGACAAGAAGCATCAGGCCCTAATCACAATGCAGAGATATAATAATGTACAACATCACATATATACTTAAAGCACACAGCATCACGCACACAGCATCACAGCACCACAAATCCATGTACAACTATCTAGGTAGTAGACAGAGATGAAGGACCATTGAACCATGAACAAGGGCGCCGATGCCTTGTCCCGGAGGCATTTATTACTAACGGTACTTAGTACCAAACTTGTCGGTTTTGAGTTTTTGCAGGAGCTATACAAGGAGGATGAATACTTCAAAGACACTTATTTTAAGTGTCTCATTCGGCCGTATGGAGACTTTCTCATCAAGGATGGATATCTCTTCCATGGCAACCAACTTTGCATTCCAAAATGTAGCGTTCGTGAGACCCTTATTGGCGAAGTCCATGGAGAAGGCCTAGCTGGTCATTATGGGGTTGATAAGACTCACATGATGATGAGAGAACACTACTTTTGGCCGAAGATGGAGCGAGACATAGAGCACTTTATCAAGCGTTGCAACACATGCCACCTAGCAAAGAGTCACTCGCTGCCCCAAGGAAAGCACATGCCGTTACCCGTTCCCTACGCACCATGGGAAGATATTAGCTTGGATTTCATCACCGGGCTACCAAGGACACAATGAGGCAAAGATTCGATCATGGTCGTCGTGGACCGATTCTCAAAAATGGCCCATTTCGTGCCATGTGTTACCACTTATGATGCTTCACAAATTGCGGATATCTACTTCCAAGAGATAGTCAAACTCCATGGCGTTCCTCGAAGCAGGGTATCGGATAGAGACACCAAATTCCTTAGTCATTTTTGGATGACTCTATGGAGAAAGTTGGGTACTAGACTCAAGTTTAGTACGTCTAGCCACCCCCAAACCGATGGACAAACCGAGGTCACCAACCGCACCCTTGGAACCCTCCTTCGAGCACTCATAAAGAAAAATATCAAGCAGTGGGAGGAGTTACTACCACACGCTGAGTTTGCTTACAACCGAACCCCGAACAAGACTACCGGGCTATCCCCCTTCACAATTGTCTATGGTTCGAATCCCTTGACCCCACTAGAGCTTGATCCTATCATAACGGATACCAAATACAGTTGGGAAGCGGACGAGAGATCTAAGGCGATTCAAGACCTACACAACAAGGTCCGGGATAGAATTGAAGCTATGAACGAGAGAGTAAGTGCACGCATCAACAAAGGGCAGAAGGACGCTCACTTTCAACCAGGCGATCTTGTATGGATTCATCTCCGGAAAGAGCGTTTTCCGACAAAACGCAAGTCGAAGCTGCTACCAAGAGCCGATGGACCTTTCGAGATATTGGAGAGGGTGAACGATAATGCCTTCAAAATCAACCTTCCAGGAGACTATGGAGTATCGGCCACATTCAACATCAAGGACATCAGCCCATACTTCAAGCCTGAAGAACTTCCGAGTTTGAGGACAAACTCTTCTGAAGAAGGGGAGGATGATATACCCCGGGTGACTACCAACGACTCTAAAGTCGTTAAACAAATTAATGGAATAATGGCTAAGTGTTACGATCCCTTTTGGGCCGAACTTATGAGTTATAAAACCCACAACATAGCCATAATATCCCTGAGCCCAACACCCATCTAAAACCAAGTCTCCCTCACCAAAACCAAGTCCCAAAGTATCCAAAAACTAGCCCAAAACTACATTTGTTTTTCTTTCACCCCTGGCCGAAAAACATCCAGCCCAAACCCATGCCATAACCACATTTTGCTTCCCCAACTAGGCTGAGCAAACAATCACTAAAATCCAAGACACATTGACCCACACCCACACCCTTCAACCCCTCTTTGTTTCCCCCATTTCCTGCCCAGAAAATACCTCCAAAATAGCCAGCCCACTTTCCCCATTCTCCTGCCCAAGAACACCCCACCAAAAACAAATCAAATAATAAATAATGTTCACATATTCCTTCCCACCATTAGTGCCCAAGAATCCTTCCCCACAGGTACCCACACCCCTGATTTTCTCCCCACCAAAGGGACATCCACAAGTGGCCATTATTTCATTTAATTTGTGAACAAGAGACTTGGTAGTCTCCCTTTTATCTTTCTATATAAGCTCATCCCTAAGCATTTTAAGGAGGCATTGTATTCCATTTTTAAATCAAAGTGATTCACTTGTGTGATTCATTTCGAATTCCTAATCCTATATCTTAAGAGTGGTTCTCTTGAGTGTGAGTTTTAGGTTCTAGTTATTTAAATAAGTGTGTAATATCTTATTAAAATGCTAGACTCAACCCCAAGTTAAGATAAGGGTGTGTGATATCTCTTAACACCAACTTGGTTTGTTCCTCTTCCCAAAAAAAATACTTCCATTTCTTTCCCAAGCCGTCAAATAATTGACTATCACCATTGACAGTCGAATATCCATCCTTCATAAAACCCCTGCAGCCTTCTGTAATCGATTATCAGCCTACGACAATCGATTATCAGCTTCCCTAGAAAAATCTGCAGCCCACAATAGTCGATTATCACCTCTGTCAATCGATTATCCATCGCCCCTGAAACTCCTTTAACTTCTTCCCAGAAACTGAACCATATGATAATCGATTTACATACTTGAACAATCGACTATTCCCCCTTCCCTGCAATTAAAGGAGTTTGTTCTTAAACTTAAGCCTAATCCCGGAGCTCGGGTACAACAGCCCATTAAGCCTTTGAAGCAATCAAGGATCGCTTAACGCATGCCCCCGTATTGGCCCTGCCCAGTTTCGAGAAGTTGTTCGAGGTGGAGTGTGATGCATCGGGAGTTGGCATCAGGGTTGTCCTAACTCAAGAGGGACACCCTGTAACGCCCCGAAATCTGGCCCAAAAGAATTAATTAAATTTGTTAGAGCAATTGGTTACGAATTGGGCCTAAAAAGGGGTTAAAATTATAATTTGGATTCTAAGCCCAACTTTTATATCATCTCGTAGGAAATATTTTTGTGATCGCGTCGGTTCAAACGGCTCGCGAATCGGAGTTTTGGAGCTCATGTTATGACCATTTAATCAGGTATTTTGGGTCTGACGCCCAATCCTTTTAGGAATGGAATCATTAAATAAAATCTAAACCTACCTGTCTCCCGTTCGGATCTGAGAGCCGCACACTTCATCGTCACCTTCTTCTTCTTCATCTTCGATCGCCATTGAATTGCAGCCGCTAGACGCCATTCTTCGCCGGTCATCCTCCCCTGCCGTTCGACCACGCCGGCGTCGCGCAAGCCAGAGCCTCCTCGCCGCAGCCAATCGCCGCTGCTTCCTTCGCCAGAGGTCCGCCATCAACATCAGCGCCGCCGACGACGGTTCACCTCGTCGTGCTTCCGTTCGTCGCCTCCACTGCCAGCGTCGATCGCCCTCGCCATCGAGCTGCAGCGCCGCTATTTCGCCTTCGCCGGAAGTCCGCCGCTCATCACCGTCGAGCGCCGCCAGTCGCCTCCAGCCGCCGTCGCCCTTAGCTCAGGTCAATTTCTTCTTCTTCTTCTTCAGTTTCCTATTTCGGTTTGTCTCTATCCCCTCGATTTTGAACAAGGTAGACTGCCAACAGCTGCCGCACCGCCACTATCGCAGGCGTCCGTCACCGTCGCTGCATCCAGCCGCTGCCCTGGATTGATATCGCCGGCATATTAACCTCCACGCCGGATTGATTGGTCGATTTCGTATTTTGACTCAATTTGACCCGTTCGTTTGATTTCGTTGATTTGTCTTCCGTTCGAGCTATCGATTCGATTTCGGCGTAATCCAGGTCCGTACCATGAAGTTAATAGCGTTTAGAATAGATTTAATGGTTTGGATCGTTATATGTGTTTATGCTATGATTTGGCTAAATTGGTTAATTGAATTAAATGGATTATCTGAATTGAATTGTTGAGGATTGTGAATTGACTGAACAGGTTTGACTTTGACTTGGGTTAGGTCATGTTTGACTTGGACTTTGACTGGATATTCTGTTGACGTAGGTTTGACCTAATGGTTAAAACCAAGACTTTATTGAATTAATTAAGTTAATTAATTAATTCTAATCAGTAGTTAGGATCAATTGGTTTATTATGTCGAACATAGAAACTGGCCATTGCTCGGGCGGCTGCAGGGCCTGGTCAGTGAGGTTAAGACGTGCGCACGAGGGTCTGTGATCTTGGGTTTGAGGCTATCGCCCGAGGGATCCTACCTCCACCGAATTGAGGCTATCTTCGGTATTACGGATTGAGGCTATCTCCGTCATAGGCATTAAATGTTAAGTGGTTTGACTTTCGTGAAAGTCTAAATTGGTTTGACCGGTGGTCAAAGAGTTAATGAGAAACCCTTAACACCTGAATCGTTTTGAAAGGAAAGAAAATAAGTTGACTGTTGGTCAACCATCTAAAGAACCGAATTTAAAGTTGAATTGATTTTTATTAAAAGGATAAACATATGCACGATCTTAATCATTGAATTATTATGTTTATTCTTGTGCTACAATGGAGTGCCACTCAGCGTCAATGCTGAGCGGATAGCGTTGTTTTCCTTTTTGCTGTCCGTAGGTGATCAGACAGATGAACCTAGAGCCGATCCCAGAGGGCATTGAGGAGGAGATGTACGATGGCGTGGCTGTCTCTTTAATCTGTAGTTATGCTTTATTTAATTAATTTTAATGCTTATTACGTTTTCGGGCAAGATCCCAAGTTGTTTGACTTTAAAAAGGCTTCCGCATTATTTTAAATTACTCCGATGGATTTTTATATGTATTGATAGAACGTTTGTTTAAAATTGTTTTGAAAATGTTGTATATTCGGATACCAATCCAGTGGCACACCGGTCCGCTGTCTCACGGGTTTGGGTTATGCGGGTTGGGGTGTTACACACCCAGTTTCCTACTTTAGTGAGAAGCTCAATGACACACGGAGACGCTATTCTACCTACGACAAAGAATTCTATGCGTTGGTATCCCTTGAGCATTGGCGACACTATCTCGTGAGTAAGGAATTCATCCTTCACTCCGACCATGAGGCGTTGAAATACATTCAAGGAAAGCACAAGCTTCGACCCCGTCATGCCAAATGGGTTGAATACATTCAAATCTTTACATTCACCATCAGGCACAAGAACGGGTCCATGAACAAAGGCGCAGATGCGTTGTCCCAGAGACACTTATTACTAACGGTACTTAGTACCAAACTTCTTGGTTTTGAATTTTTGCAGGAACTCTACAAGGATGATGAAGATTTCAAGGAGATGTATGCCCAATGCTTATCTTGGCCCCATGGAGATTACCTAATCAAAGATGGTTACCTCTTTCATGGTAATCAACTGTGCATCCCGAGGAGCAGCGTTCGTGAAACCTTGATAGACGAGGTCCATGGTGGTGGACTAGCCGGTCATTTCGGGATCAACAAGACTTATTTGATGATAAAAGAGCATTACTTCTGGCCCAAAATGGAGAGAGACATCGAGCACTTCGTCAAGAGATGTCACACTTGTCAACTTGCAAAGTCCCAAGCCTCCAAGGAATGCACTTACCCTTACCCGTCCCGTACGCCCCGTGGGAAGATGTTAGCCTGGACTTCATTACCGGGCTGCCCCGAACTCAATGAAGCAAGGATTCCATAATGGTGGTTGTGGATAGATTCTCGAAGATGGCCCATTTCATTCCCTGCGTTACTACATACGATGATTCCCAAGTAGCCGATCTCTACTTCCGAGAGGTCATTAAACTCCATGGCATACCCCACAGCATGGTCTCTGATAGGGATCCCAAATTCCTTAGCCATTTTTGGATGACATTGTGGAGAAAGCTAGGCACAAAGCTCAAATTTAGCACCGTTAGCCATCCGCAAACTGACGGTCAAACCAAGGTCACCAACAGAACGCTTGGAACTCTCCTTCGAGTTCTAATCAAACGAAACATCAAGCAATGGGAAGAGTTACTGCCGCACGCCGAGTTTTCCTATAACCGAACCCCAAACAAGACCACAGGACTATCCCCGTTCATGGTGGTCTATGGCTCGAATCCCCTCACCCCACTTGAGCTTGATCCCATCGTAGGGAAAGAGCAATACAGTTTGGCAGCTGATCAACGGTCCAAGGAAATTCAAGAACTCCACGAAAAGGATCGAGAGAAGATTGAAGCGGTAAATGAGAAGGTTAGTAACAGGATCAACAAAGGAAGAAAATTCACAAGTTTTCAGCCCGGGGACTTGGTTTGGATTCACCTAAGGAAAGAGCGTTTTCCCACTAAACGTAAGTCCAAGTGACTGCCAAGAGCCGACGGTCCATTCGAGGTTTTGGAGAAGATCAATGACAACGCCTACAAAGTCAATTTGCCTGGAGATTACGGAGTTTCTGCTACATTCAACATTAAGGATCTCAGCCCGTATTTTGACC
This sequence comes from Cuscuta australis, assembly GCA_003260385.1. NCBI lineage: Eukaryota > Viridiplantae > Streptophyta > Magnoliopsida > Solanales > Convolvulaceae > Cuscuta > Cuscuta australis. The sequence goes on from NQVE01000176.1 coordinate 446,650, forward strand.
CTAAAGAACTTCCGAGTTTGAGGTCAAACTCTTCTGAAGACGGGGAGGATTATATATCCCAGAGCACCACAAATCACCCTCAAGTCCTTAAGGAAATCAATGGAATAATGTCCAAGTGTTATGACCCCCCCTGGAATGAAATTGTAACACCCCAACCCGCGAAACCCGAAACAATGAGTTAGAGAATCGGGTTGTCACTAATTTGGTATTCACATGCATAATATTTTAAAAACATTTAATAATAAAATATCATTTAACATTTATTTAAAAATAATTCATAATCAATCGGAGTAAATAATTCAAACGTTGCGGAAGCCATTAAAACAACATCGTCAAACATTCTTGTAGTTTAACAAAATAAAAGTCAAAAAGTGTTTTATTCAATTTCAAACAGCTCAGGCCATCCACCAACGTCACACTTCACTGTCCTCCAGGCTGCTCCTCATCCAATCCTTGATCCCTACCTGTAACAATAGGGAGAGTGGAAGTATCTAACGCTAACACTAACTCATAAACTAGCACCCATTAATATATAATCAAACAATATGAGAAGAATCAGCAAATATCATTACCCAACTGTACCACTATATATCCTTAGTATAATTCAGTTTAGTTCTTATGCATACTTACTCCATTTGCCTGCTAATACAATCCAATTCATACTCACAGGAGTAATGGAATCCGGGCTCTCGCCCAAACCCACATTCATAACTCCAAAGTTCTCACAATGGATAGGGTTGAGGCCCCCGCTGGCTCTCGCTAAGGGATTCTGATTCATGATCAGAACTTGTTGTAGGAGCTGCATCATCATCGCATGGTCGATCTAGGGAACCCCAACAGGCCCACCATTCGGCGCCTCTTGGTGTGGGACGTTCTGGTTCATGTTCATATTCTAGTGGTCATTCTGTTGCACGCTCTCATCCTTAGAGTGATGATCGTCGTCATAATTAACGATAGGATCCATTCTGCAGTTTTACAAATTAACTACTTAAGTAACAAATATTTTTTTGGTCAAAATACTTTTATATTCCGTTTGTTCTGCTAATTCAAACATTATACATCCACGACTCTTATAACACCATTTTTTTTAAAGGTAAGCAATTTATTTTGAAACTTGACTATGGGAAAAACTACCTTTTTTAAAACAATGTACTTTTTTTTTGCTTTACAAGATTTACTGTTAACCCTTTTTTTTAATAAAGAAAAACACTTTTTACGTTACTTAAGTGTTCAATTTCGTCTGACACTAAAATAAAGCATCCTTATTCATCCAGGTCTGCAACCCCTTCTGAATTTGGTTCTTATTTCAGTAATCAACGAAACGAATGATTATTGAGTAAAATATTTTATTCTCCATATGTACAGAAATTTCTAAGACTTTCTTTCAATTGGCTCACTAATTTTTTTTCTTTTTTTTAATAATTTACTTCTTGGATTCAATATTTTTTTTCATAAGCAAGTTTTTTTTGAACACTTTCACCTTCTCGTGCTTATGTTCTTCATGTTTTACACAACGATTCCCTTTTTATTATTTCATGTAAATCACATGTTAATTAACAAACAAATCAACTCTTAATCTAGACAAACATTTTCATAGATGTACGTAATAGGGATTCAGAGTTACCTTCTGGAGCAGTGACGTCATGAAGCTGTGGATGCTTTTTTTTTTCTTTTTTTTGAAAGTAAACTTTTTTTTGAAAATAAATCTACTCTTTTTTTTTCCAAAAATCGTTTTTAAAACCACATGCTCCGATACCAAAATGTAACACCCCAACCCGCGTAACCCGAATCAACGAGCTAGCGAATCGGGTTGTTACAAATTTGGTATTCACATGCATAATATTTTAAAAACATTTAATAAAATATCATTTAACATTTATTTAAAAATAATTCATAATCAATCGGAGTAAATGATTCAAATGTTGCAGAAGCCTTTAAAACAACATCGTCAAACATTCTTGTAGTTTAACAAAATAAAAGTCAACAAGTGTTTTATTCAATTTCAAACAGCTCTGGCCATCCACCAACGTCACACTTCACTGTGCTCCAGGCTGCTCCTCATCCAATCCCTGATCCCTACCTGTAACAATAGGGAGAGTGGAAGTATCTAACGCTAACACTAACTCATAGACTAGCACCCATTAATATATAATCAAACAATATGAGAAGAATCAACAAATATCATTACCCAACTGTACCACTATATATCCTTAGTATAATTTAGTTTAGTTCTTATGCATACTTACTCCATCTTCCTGCTAATACAATCCAATTCATACTCACGGGAGTAATGGAATCCAGGCTCTCGCCCAAACCCACACTCATAACTCCAAAGTTCACACAATGGAGGGGGTTGAGGCCCCCGCTGGCTCTCGCCAGGGGTCAATGACCACCGTGCGCACATTTTTAACCCTCGAGACCACCGGATGAACGACGTCACCCGCATGACCTTATTCTCTAGTTACTCTCGATAAACCCATCACCATATTAAGCAAACCTAATTTTCTTCACATATTACATTTGTTCATAGACTTAGGTTGATGTTCATGTTAGACAAATGTGCAACTCTAGAGGGGGGGTGAATAGAGTTGTTTTCAAGAATGTGCGTTTTTCGCGTGTGTGAAATAATAAAATCGCAGGAATCAATAAAGAGAGTAAGGGAAAGAAGAACACCGAGATTTATACTGGTTCACCACCTCGTGGCTAGTCCAATCCTCCAAGAGACTCTCTCGAAAGTCCTACTAATCTTCAAGCTTCAACGGGTGCTTGAAAAACCGGTACAACTTGAGAACTTGAATCACACAAGCCTCACTTTCTTACAACAACAAGACTTGAGTCACACAAGTTTTAAGAACAACACTCAAATGAGATTGCGTTTACAAAACAAGAATGAAAGCTCACACAATTGAGCAAAGTAGTGTTGAAGAATTAAAGCTCTATGGATGACAACTTCTTTAGCACTCAAAGAAAATATTTCTAACTCTCAAAAATAATATTTTGATGAGGAAGATGAAGCAAAGGATGAACATAGCTCAAAGAATATATTGGAGTGCAAGAGATGTGTCTTAAAATGAAGGAGAATGAGGATTAAATAGGCTGAGAAAAAAAAGAACTGTTGGAGTAAGCTGAGGATATGCACAAGATAAAATTAATCGATTAACGTAGATAGATAAATCGATTACGGTACACAGAGGCGAAAATCCTGAATAGAAGAACAGAAATAATCGATTAAAGGAAGGCCTAAAAATCGATTAGTCGGCTCTGTCCGAACTAATCGATTAATTGAAGACAAAAAATTGATTATTGGTCAGACCAGGGGAATCCAACAAAAAGCCTATTAATCGATTATGGAGGAAATAATGCGCAACACAAAGGGCCCAAGCCAGTTGCGATAAGAAGTGAATTGGCTTATACTCGTTTGTTTGAGACACGAACGCTCCTCAAGAGAAAGTATCCCTTATTCAATGAATTTTGAATAGGGGAGAAAAAGAGTCCAAAAAATATTTTGTGTATCAAACGATGTACACAAAAAATATTTAAAGTATATTTTTCTTACCAAAAAAAATTGTGTAATCTTTAAAAATATATTTAAGAAATTTCGACACACTTATTTTGAAACTGACTCAGTAAAATATTTTTGGACAGAGAAAAAATAATTTTTCAACTGACTCAAGAAATAATAGTTTTTATCCCTCAGAAATTAATTTGTTTGTGCAGAAACTATTGTCATCCTTACAAAGATTCCTAGACTTAATTAAAAGAGACTTACTCGGGGCATAGGTCGCCAATTTGAAGAGGTCCTTGTCCACAATCTTAGGTGAGACAATCTCCTTTGTGAGAAAGGTGTTGTGGAACCTCTCGGCTGAATCCCCAGTGTTGAAGGCGAGTCCGGTTTGTACGTGGATGTATTTGCTCCCTTCACGACGCCATGGCCTCTCACCCTTTTTTGCCGTCGATTCTTGACGCGATGAAGCGTTCTTGCACCTTGGCATCCTTCCTCTTTGAAATTGATGAAATTTGGCGAGAAAATGGAAGAAATTTGAGAAGATTCTAATGAAGGTTGAGAAAATCGGAGAAGGGAGAGAGCTAGGGTTTTTGATTCGTAAAAAGAGAATGGCGAAGAAGACGAAGATTCGCTGTGATATAAGGGCAAAAATCAAATATTAATCGATTAAACACAAGTATTTAATCGATTAAGGAACACAGCCAAGGCAAATCGATTAAATCAAACTTATTAATCGATTAGAAGGGGAGCAGAACCAAATGTTTGCGTTTCAAGCTATTAATCGATTAAACAAAGATGGTTAATCGATTCAGATGGACAGATGAGTCTAATCGATTAATTTAACAAAATTAATCGATTAAAAGTGAAGCAGAACAAAAGTCCAGTAATCGATTAAGAGGGACAGAGGCGACTAATCGATTTCTCTTCGAGGAGTAATCGATTAAAACTTGTTTGACAAAAAAAGTCATCAAGTCTAATTCGGTTGAATACCAAGGGAAGAGATACCTGCAATAAAAGCCCTGAAAAAAAAATTTATCGCGCCTCCGACGCTCAAATTAGTATAGTCAATAAAAAAATGGATTAGTTCATAGAGATATCCAAAATGCGAAGTTCGTTCCGAATGTGGAAGAAACTCTCCCTACTAAGGGGTTTCGTGAAAATGTCCGCCAATTGATGTTTTGTTTCAACAAACTCAATTGTGACATCTCCCTTTTGGACGTGATCTCATATGAAGTGATGCCTAATTTCTATGTGTTTAGTCCTCGAGTGAAGAACAGGGTTCTTCATTAGACTAATAGCGCTCATATTGTCACACCTAATAGGGATGTGATCAAGTATAAGGCCGAAATCCACTAGTTGTTGTTTTAGCCAAAGAATTTGGGCACAACAACTTCCCGCAGCGACATATTCCGCTTCGGTGGTGGAAAGTGCAACACTAACCTGCTTCTTACTAAACCACGAGATTAACGAATGACAGAATATGTGGCAAGTACCGCTGGTACTTTTCTTATCGAGTTTGCAACCTGCAAAATCTGAGTCAGAATAGCCAACAAGATGACATGTTGAACCTTTGGGATACCAAAGACCTACGTTCAACGTGCCCGTGAGATATCGCATTATCCTTTTGATCGCAACCAAGTGCGACTCTTTAGGACATGATTGATACCTGGCGCATATACAAACGGAGTACATGATATCCGGTCTACTCGCGTTAAGATAAAGTAAAGAGCCAATCATACCTCGGTAGCGCTTGATGTCTACCTCTTTACCTTTTTCGTCCTTGTCGAGATAGCAAGAGGTGCTCATTGGTGTGTCAATGGATTTAGATTCGGTAACATCAAATCTTTTAAGCAATTCCCTGCAATATTTTGTTTGACACACGAATGTTCCTTCTTTGCATTGTCTAATTTGCAGCCCAAGGAAGAACTTTAAAATTCCCATCATCGACATTTCAAATTCACTTTGCATCATATCGGAAAAATCCCTGCACAAAACCTCGTTAGTAGCACCGAATATGATATCATCTACGTAAACTTGAACCAAAAGGATGTCTTGGTTATCTTTCTTGATAAAAAGAGTAGTGTCGACTTGACCCCCTTTGAACTCATGGTCCAAAAGAAATTTGCTTAACCGTTCATACCAAGCACGAGGTGCTTGTTTTAGACTGTAAAACGCCTTTTTGAGTTTGAAGACATGTTCGGGAAACTCATAGTCTTCGAAACCCGGGGGTTGTTCGACATACACTTCCTCTTGAATGATACCATTAAGGAAGGCACTTTTAACATCCATTTGATAAAGTTTAAAATCCATTGTAGATGCAAATGCAAGCAATAAACGAATAGCTTCTAAACGTTCAACCGGTGCATAAGTTTCTTCATAATCAATGCCTTCTTCTTGATTGTAGCCTTTAGCTACAAGCCTAGCTTTGTTTCTAGTTATTATTCCATTTTCATCGAGTTTGTTACGAAACACCCATTGTGTGCCAATAACGAAATGATCATTAGGTCTAGGCACCAATTCCCAAACATCATTGTGTTTAAATTGGTTAAGCTCCTCTTGCATTGCATTGCCATAGACCAATGTTCATCATTAATAGCATCCAAAACGGTTGTTGGTTCAATTTGTGAAACAAAGACCATGTGATTAATTGTGTTCCTAAGAGAATTACGAATAGAAACTCCCTTATTTATGTCACCAATGACATTGTCAATCGGGTGGTTCTTCAATGTTCTCCATTCCTTAGGAAGCTCCGTTTGTTCCTACGTTTTCTCTTTTTCCGGTTCTTTTTCTTTAACGATTTCTTCATCATCATCATAAGAACCTACAAAATTATCAACAATACCTTTTCTCGCCAAGCGAACATCAAATTCATCAAAGACAACATGAATAGACTCCTCTACGGTCTTAGTACGCTTGTTGAACACTCTGTATGCCTTACTACGAAGAGAATAACCTAAGAAAATTCCTTCATCCGACTTAGCATCAAATTTTCCCAAGTTATCTTTTCCATTATTATGAATGAAAACTTTACATCCAAAGACATGAAAATAGGAACGGTTAGGCTTTCTTCCTTTGTAAAGTTCATAGGGCGTTTTCTTGAGTATCGGTCTAATGACGGCTTGGTTTAACACGTAGCACGCGGTACTTACGGCATCCGCCCAAAAATATTTAGGAAGGTTTGCCTCATTGAGCATAGTTCTAGCCATCTCTTCAAGAGACCAATTTTTTCGTTCAACCATGCCATTTTGTTGTGGTGTACGGGGGGCTGAAAAATTATGCTCAATGCCTAATTCGTCACAAACGACATCAAACCCGTCTTGATCAAATTCTCCCCCATGATCACTTCTAATGGATGCAATGTGAGAGTCTTTTTCATTTTGAACCAATTTAATGAATTTCTTAAAAGCATTAAGTGCATCATACTTATGAGCAAGAAAGAGTGTCCATGTAAACCTTGAATAGTCATCAACGATAACAAAGCCAAAGTAATTACCTCCTAAAATCATAGTTCTTGAAGGTCCAAAAAGGTCCATGTGCAAAAGTTGTAATGGCCTAGTCGTAGAAACAACGTTCTTTGACTTAAACGAGGCCCTTACTTGCTTCCCCTTTTGACATGCATCACAAATTAGATTCTTCTCAAACTTAAGTTTAGGAACACCAATTACTAAGTCTTTAGAAACCAACTTATTAAGATGGTCCATATTAGCGTGAGCTATCCGACGATGCCATAGCCACGTTTCTTCCTCTTTGGTAATGAGACACTTAGCTAAAGTAGACGGGGAATTTTCAAGATCAAACATGTAAATGTTATCTACTCTACTACCACAAAGAATAGTCTTATTGTCACACAAGCGTTCTACAATGCATTTTCTAGAATCAAAGATGACACGGTTACCTCTATCGCACAATTGGCTAATGCTAAGAAGATTGTGCTTGAGGCCCTCAACAAGAAGAACGTTCTCAATGGTTGTAGCATTGTCCTTTCCGACGGTGCCACTTCCAATGATTCTTCCTTTGTTTTTGTCACCAAAAACGACATTGCCACCTTTGAAATACTCTAAACTCCTAAATTTGGATGCGTCTCCAGTCATGTGCTTGGAGCATCCGCTATCGAGATACCAAGAGGTACTCGAAGCCTTCAAGCACACCTACAAAAAGATATCAAGGAGACGGTTTAGGTACCCATGTATTGTTGGGTCCTTTTTGGTTAGCATATGTGTGATGTGTGTGCGTTTTTTGGAAATGCCTAATTTTGGTGAAGCACATGGGTGCAATGTGACCTATCTTATTGCAATAGTGGCAAATAACATTTGGATTATTCATCCTATATGGTTGAGCGTAATGAGTTCTAGGTTTGCTAGAATGTGCTCTTCTAGTTTGATTATTTATCCTAGCATTTTTATTCCCCCTAGCTTTAACAAATGTTGTTTTTCTAGGTTGGTTTTTCTTATATCTGAATCCTTCACCATTACTAGCTTTTTGCTTAAGTATTTTATCTAAGGTGTTTGAAGCATTATTGAACTTTCCCAATTTGCTCTCTAAACTAGCAACCTTAGCTTTTAGTGATGTACAACTAGAGCATGTAGAAGAAGTAGTTGAAGGTTCTTGTGGCCTTTTTCCAAAAGAGATAATTTCTTGTTTAAGTTTATCATTTATATTTTTGAGTTCTTTGATTTCATTCTCAAAAATCAGGATTTTTTGCTTTATTTCATTGTTTTCTTTGGAAGCCTTTTTGAACATTCTTACCAAATCTTCTACAATGCAAACAACATCATTAAGAGTTAAAGGATCATTGGGAGAAGGTTCTTGATCACTTACCTCTTTTGATGTATCACCATCTTCAATGGACATGAGATAAGTTGGCCACTTCCTCCGTTTCCGAGTCTTCACTCCCGGGGCCGTCGTTCTCCCAAGAAATGTAGGCACGTTGTGTAACACCCTAATCCGTTCAGGTCTGCAGCCCCTTTTGGACTAAAGTATTAACTTGGCAACGTAAAAATTTCAAACATTTAAAAACTTTATTTCAAATATTGTACTAAATATTTCATAATACATTAGAGTAAAATTATTCAAAATAGTACAGAAGCGATTTGCAAATTACAACAGTGTGGTCACCATGTGATAAAATCATTTAGTTAAATAATAAATTTGTGCACGTCCACGCATCACCTCCATCTCAGTAATCTCCAAAATAGGCTCCATATTTATTCTCTCTCATACCTACGTGTAGAAAGATGAAAAGTCTACACGCTCAGCAATGAAGCTGAGTGGTACCATGGCACAACAAAAGAATTTACAGAATAATTTCTTAAACAATACTCATCACATATATATGTTCAAATATTCGCTTTTTCATATTTAAATCCATATTTGTTATTTTAACAATGATAATGAATATAGTCAATCTTAACTATCATCACTTAATCAGTCCATAATTCACAATAATCACATGTCACTTTTTTTTAATCACAATATTCATCATTTATTACACATAATTTTCATATCAAATTTTATCACAATTTGCTCCTAACTTATTCTAAGTTAAGGCTAAATTATATCAATGCTCTTAAACTATTTTAAGTCTAAGTCAAATTAATTTTGATAACATAGCTCTTAAACTATGACTAGTCTAAGGCAATATTTCTAACCAGGCCCTTAAACTATAAATAGTTTAATGCAGAACACAAGAATCAATAATCCACCCTATGAGTCATGTGGATTACGTACCAACCGAACATTGATCTGTCGGGTGGGTGATATCCGGTCTGGATCCCGTACGTACGTTTTAACCCCGAATCATGAATTGGTCAAGGAGGTATTTCTTAGAGTTCTTCTAGATATCCTTAACTATACACATCATTTTCTTAATCATCAATATATTCATTTTTTTAATCATTCATAATTATTATTTTAATAAGAATATTCATTAAAGTCTGATAATAAACAACATCAATAATAATCATCACAATATTCAATAACAAATAGCGGCCTAAAATGGAGTGTTAACACATAGCTTATCGCCATACATGATATAAGGTTCTTTAGTTGTCCAAACATCATTTTTTTTAAAGAAATTGTCTTTTCATTGATGTATCAAAAGATAGGATTTTATATATTCAAAAATAGCATTTTCGGATTTAAAATATTCATAACGATCATTTGTAGGAAAAACGGAGTTACTATTCATCATCTTCAACCTTTTCTCCAATTTCTCAAAACACCATAAAAGCTTCTAAGCTTTAAACTAACTTCATAAAAATGTTTTCCAACATCCATAGATCACTCACAAACAATTTATTTGAAGCTTTAACAACAAAACAACTTTGGTCATTATGAATGTCAAAATATTTATATTTTCAAATATATATATATATGAATCAATAAGTTCAAGGATCATTCCAATGTCTTCTAAAGTTGTTTAAAATCATGGTACAGACCTGGAAATCGATGATATGAAGCTCAATGAATGAGCGCGAGCGAAAACAACGTTGGAAATCATAAAACTCGCTGCTTCCCGTCACCACTGTACCATCCCCGGTTTTCGGGTGATATCTTTTTCGTTACTCAACGAAATCGCGAACCGTTGGAAGCTATGGTTTCGTAAGACATAAGGCTACAACTTTCGTTTAGAAACCAGATTAAAATAATGACGTTCAGAGGGTGTAAAAGTGCTCACAAGTGGGCTGATTTGCACAGGAAATGTTTTCTTCATTCAACTTCCCGGAGCAACTTCTAGCAAGAACCGTGGCTACCTCCGGTGACTTTAACAGCGGCGATCACTTGCGGATTGTTCTCCATACAACAAGGAGTAGAATAGAAAAAAAATGGGAGAGAATGATGGAGATTTGAAGAAGATGCAACCTCCTTAAATAGGCCAAGAATGAAGAAAGAGTTGTATGGTTTTGGTGCCTAATTATCCAATCCATGCTTCGTAGTGGACTAGGCGGCTGATATTTGGAGATTTCACACGTCTGTCCCTGATTGGGACTAAAATGTTCCCAATCATGGTACATTTTTTTGTCCAACTTTATCTAAATTGAAATTTGATTGTACCATTACGTTCAGACAGTCAAGCTCTACGCAACAATATAATTTTCACATTTTTTTGGAATACTTTTTATGACACTATATTTTTGGCTGTTGACTTTGACAAAGTCAAAATTGAATTAATTGACATACAATTAAAAGTACTCTCATATTCAATCAATATTATTCAATTTAAATAAGTTATTTCAATATATCATTTTACAAAAGTTCATATCTTTGACAACTACTCATTTTTTTATGCAAATTACATATTTAAAATGTCACAACTCAAAATCCGTAAATTAGATTTGTTCATAAAATATATCGTTGGTTTCGTCTCTTCGAGACCTATTCATAAAAAGTCAATCTTAACAAAAAAAAATCATTGACTTCAAAAATTCCTTTATTTTTGGTCAAACATAGAAATAATGTTTTGTTGGGTCAAAATATTATTTCTAAACTACTTTTATTATAGAATAACTTTTGGACCATGTTTTGGGGCGTTACATTTCTCCCCCCCTTAAAGAAAATTTCGTCCCGAAATTTCCTTAGGTAAAACTTCATATCAGAAGCAATTCACAAAATGATGAATACAACACATTTGTTATAAAAGTTTTTTTTTTACTTTGTAAATGTTCTAGAACTATCCTCAGACTAAGTGTGGAATGTTGGTTTGCGGTGTACGCTCATTATTTTTCACTCTCGAAAAATGATTATTTTCATGGTTGACGTTCGCAATTTAAGTTCTATAGCAATGTTTGGCGAATAGTAATTATCCTAGTAGTTACTTTAGGTTCTCTAAGTAGATAGCTAAACAAGGATTGATAATTCAATTTTTATAACTATCGATCTAAATAAGGTTGCAATGATTCATATAACATCAACAAGTAGATTTCACGTCATTCAATCAAATTGAAGACATAAAATATGTCAAAATTACATAACAACAATATTTGTTTACATCATACCATAGTATTTGGATCAATTCCATAGTAACAAATATTTATCTTAGTAGGATGACATTGAATCGATAATTTCTAACTTTACACAAATTTTTTTTTAAACGTGAAGATTTCCATCTTCTAATATACAACACATTCCTCACGATTTTTTTTTTAAAAAAAATTTGCCATTAATTTTTTTTTCATTAGCTCAATGTGTCTTAAGAAACAATTTTGTTTTTTACGAATATCTTTAAAAGATAGTACTTTGTATAAAATAAAATTGTAAAAAAAACTTATATCGTCGCATTAGCATTAAAGAATTTGTAAAACATTCTTTTGTAATTATTCGTTCAAATGTCTTTCTCACAATTTTTTTTATCATCGATAATAATCTTCATAGGTAACGCAATCGCATCAACCATTTTGTAGTTCACAAAGAGAGATTCGACATAATGTTCAAGTAAGGGTAGTTTTACTATTGTGATTGAGTCAATAGTTCACATAGTATAGTTCTCGAAAATTGGTATCCTAAAACATCTTTTGGATTCAATGGAAAATCGTGAGTTAGGATAAATTTTTTTTTCATGATTCAATATTTTGATACAAGCAATGGAATTCAATCTTTTCAAGATTGATCAAGTGAGATGTTTCAAGGGTATATTTAACACAATAAGTTTGAGTAATTCAAGGATATGAGTCACAAGATACAAAGATAGCATTTGCGAATTACCGTTACTAATCGTAGGTTTTCTTTTTTTCAATGTTTCACTCTTGGGAAGTTACAAAAGGGGTCATTGTCTTAGGGAAATAGCCATTTTGACTTTTCGTCTCGGATTTGAAGGTATCTCAAGACAGTGAATCTCACTGTTCATGAGTCTCAATATGTCATGTCGTCAGCACACTTTAGTATTGGCGAGTACATTCTTGTCTGGAGCGAATCCACTTTCGTGTACTTTTTTAGGCTGGTGATAATTACTTTTCCATCAATGGTCCAGTTTCAGAGTCTATATATATCAAATTGTGGCAAGAGCATCTCACATTCTCACATTATGGAAGGAACTTCTCGAGCTCTTTCTCACACCATAAGATTCGTTGGAGTACTTGGTAGTCATGCTCTTGGTAGCAATCCAAAGTTCATGGCTACAGCGGTAGATTTAGGACGAGAATTGGTAAGGCGAAAAATTAGGCTTACCTACGGAGGAGGCAATGTTGGCCTTCAAGGAGCTGTAGCTTCAACAGTCTATAATAATGGTGGTAGAGTCAGAGGTTTCATACCAGGGTATATAGCAGCACGACAGGTATACGGTCCTACGTATGGTGTAGAGTACACCGTTTCCAGCAATTACTATATGTATTTCGAGATGAATCATATTGTGGAAGCATTCATCGTACTTCCAGGAGGGATTGACACTATGGAAGTTTTGTTTACTTTGATCTCATGGGCATCTGAAGGTTTACACAGTAAACCCATTGGTCTTTTGAATATTGACGGTTATTTCAATAACCTAATCAAGTTTCTAGATGATGCGGTGAGGCAAAACTTCATGGCTTTGAATCAGAGGAAACTTTTCATCTCTTCTTTCTTTATTGATGAACTTTTAGACAAACTAGAGTTTGCTAAGGCTTTTCCAGGTCCTGGTGCTAATTACGACGAGTTCGCGAATCCTGGAAGATTAGATTTAGAATTACATTTGTAATATTAATTCATGTAATCCCAATTGTATTGGTGTCGGAATGATAATATTTATGAATATTATTCTACGTTGTATGGCTAGTGCAAGTTGCATTTCTTCTCTCTTCCGTCTTTCATTATTGGTGTCACTGTTTCACTTCATGTTTTGTATCATCATCACGGTCGCGATCGTTCGCGTTGATAGGATATCCGAATGAGTCAACTATCTTATTGGTTTGTCTTGTGAGCATCACTTTACTTCATTTATTCAATCAGATTACATTGACGTTTCCAATGATAAGTAATTAGGTCATTATTCGCTTCATATCAAGGCATCATTTTTTTTTTCAACAAGTTTGAGCTGTCTATAGCTTTTAGCAAGCACGTTCTTTGTATCTGACCAAATAAGTTGTCAGTTCGCAGTAAAGGATAATAATTCTCGGTCGTCAGTTTGTTCAAGTTTCTTAACAAGGATTTGTGAGTATCGTGACCGTAAGTCAAATTATAGAGAATACAATGGATTCTCTAAACTGATCAAATAAGTCATGATACAAGGTAAATGATAACGAATTGTTCAACTAGCAGTAGTTGATATAGAGTCTTTTTGATTCGCGTATGAACAAAACAGGTATTCTCCTAAGGAGGAAACACTTGATCAGATGATTCTTTGTCAAGAAGTCATTGACAGAAATACGTTCAATACAGAGTTGCGAATATTGGTCCTTTTATAGGATCAAGATTGACAGAGAAATCAATTTCTCGGAACGATGAGATATTAGGAAGTTCATATCAGAGAGGTGAAATACTTTTGATACATACCGTCCCTTCAGTTCAGATGTTTCTTTTTACGTACCATACGAATAGACTTCACACTTCTTACAGTTGAGATCTCAGCGTACATATTTGAGACAACTCGGTTGGTTTAGAAATCAGCTTTGCTTTCACCTATATAAGGTTATCATTATTATTCTTCAGTTGAAGAATTTTTTTTTGTCAAGAGTTGTCAACGGCAACGCCGTTCAATCAGCCAATGCATATTAAGGATAATTATCAATTTCCTTGTATGGTTTTTCAACGAGGTTTTGCAAGGAATTGTTGCATTAGGAACGATTTTGATTCATATGATATGATCGAATATTTGCATCGTAATCAATTAGACACCAGAATGGGATACCCTAGAGTTTATTGATTCTAAACGTTCGTGTTTGAATCAGCGATCAGATCGTCTTGAGTCCACATGAGGATCTTTTACATTGGCTTCACAGATATTCTTCAACATAATCAACACAAACGGTTTCTTCGGAGTCGTCTCACTTTCGTGCGACCTTTCGATACAGATCAGTTTTGTTATTCGCGATGCGATGCGTATGTTAATAACGTATCAGAGGGTCATATGTTTTTCGTTTACTCTTTCGTCTCTTTACCGAGTACGAAAATTTGTCTTGGGTCTATGCTCGATATAATTTCAATACTAACAATTGTTATCAAATGAGAATTTTAACAAGTCAATATTTACTAAGTAAAATCATATACCTTTCCTGGAGCTGAGATGAAGTGAAGGATGCGGACGCACGATTTTAAAAACAATTTAGTCAAATGGTCCGAAAACCGATTTTAAAACCATTTGCTCTTATACCAAATTGTAACACCCTAATCCGTTCAGGTCTGCAGCCCCTTTTGGACTAAAGTATTAACTTGGCAACGTAAAAATTTCAAACATTTAAAAACTTTATTTCAAATATTGTACTAAATATTTCATAATACATTAGAGTAAAATTATTCAAAATAGTACAGAAGCGATTTGCAAATTACAACAGTGTGGTCACCATGTGATAAAATCATTTAGTTAAATAATAAATTTGTGCACGTCCACGCATCACCTCCATCTCAGTAATCTCCAAAATAGGCTCCATATTTATTCTCTCTCATACCTACGTGTAGAAAGATGAAAAGTCTACACGCTCAGCAATGAAGCTGAGTGGTACCATGGCACAACAAAAGAATTCACAGAATAATTTCTTAAACAATACTCATCACATATATATGTTCAAATATTCGCTTTTTCATATTTAAATCCATATTTGTTATTTTAACAATGATAATGAATATAGTCAATCTTAACTATCATCACTTAATCAGTCCATAATTCACAATAATCACATGTCACTTTTTTTTAATCACAATATTCATCATTTATTACACATAATTTTCATATCAAATTTTATCACAATTTGCTCCTAACTTATTCTAAGTTAAGGCTAAATTATATCAATGCTCTTAAACTATTTTAAGTCTAAGTCAAATTAATTTTGATAACATAGCTCTTAAACTATGACTAGTCTAAGGCAATATTTCTAACCAGGCCCTTAAACTATAAATAGTTTAATGCAGAACACAAGAATCAATAATCCACCCTATAAGTCATGTGGATTACGTACCAACCGAACATTGATCTGTCGGGTGGGTGATATCCGGTCTGGATCCCGTACGTACGTTTTAACCCCGAATCATGAATTGGTCAAGGAGGTATATCTTAGAGTTCTTCTAGATATCCTTAATAATCATCATCAATTTCCAAGTGGGTATATCTTAGAGTTCTTCTAAATATCCTTAACTATACACATCATTTTCTTAATCATCAATATATTCATTTTTTTAATCATTCATAATTATTATTTTTATAAGAATATTCATTAAAGTTTGATAATAAACAACATCAATAATAATCATCACAATATCCAATAACAAATAGCGGCCTAACATCGAGTGTTAACACATAGCTTATCGCCATACATGATATAAGGTTCTTTAGTTGTCCAAACATCATTTTTTTAAAGAAATTGTCTTTTCATTGATGTATCAAAAGATAGGATTTTATATATTCAAAAATAGCATTTTCGGATTTAAAATATTCATAACGATCATTTGCAGGAAAAACAGAGTTACTATTCATCATCTTCAACCTTTTCTCCAATTTCTCAAAACACCATAAAAGCTTCTAAGCTTTAAACTAACTTCATAAAAATGTTTTCCAACATCCATAGATCACTCACAAACAATTTATTTGAAGCTTTAACAACAAAACAACTTTGGTCATTATGAATGTCAAAATATTTATATTTTCAAATATATATATATATGAATCAATAAGTTCAAGGATCATTCCAATGCCTTCTAAAGTTGTTTAAAATCATGGTACAGACCTGGAAATCGACGATATGAAGCTCAATGAACGAACGCGAGCGAAAACAACGTTGGAAATCATAAAACTCGCTGCTTCCCGTCACCACTGTACCAGCCCTGGTTTTCGGGTGATATCTCTTTCGTTACTCAACGAAATCGCGAACCGTTGGAAGCTATGGTTTCGTAAGACATAAGGCTACAACTTTCGTTTAGAAACCAGATTAAAATAATGACGTTCAGAGGGTGTAAAAGTGCTCACAAGTGGGCTGATTTGCACAGGAAATGTTTTCTTCATTCAACTTCCCGGAGCAACTTCCGGCAAGAACCGTGGCTACCTCCGGTGACTTTAACAGCGGCGATCACTTGCGGATTGTTCTCCATACAACAAGGAGTAGAATAGAAAAAAAATGGGAGAGAATGATGGAGATTTGAAGAAGATGCAACCTCCTTAAATAGGCCAAGAATGAAGAAAGAGTTGTATGGTTTTGGTGCCTAATTATCCAATCCATGCTTCGTAGTGGACTAGGCGGCTGATATTTGGAGATTTCACATGTCTGTCCTGATTGGGACTAAAATGTTCCCAATCAGGGTACATTTTTTTGTCCAACTTTATCTGAATTGAAATTTGATTGTACCATTACGTTCTGACAGTCAAGCTCTACGCAACAATATAATTTTCACATTTTTTTGGAATACTTTTTATGACACTATATTTTTGGCTGTTGACTTTGACAAAGTCAAAATTGAATTAATTGACATACAATTAAAAGTGCTCCCATATTCAATCAATATTATTCAATTTAAATAATTTATTTCAATATATCATTTTACAAAAGTTCATATCTTTGACAACTACTCATTTTTTTTATACAAATTACATATTTAAAATGTCACAACTCAAAATCCGTAAATTAGATTTGTTCATAAAATATATCGTTGGTTTCGTCTCTTCGAGACCTATTCATAAAAAGTCAATCTTAACAAAAAAAAATCATTGACTTCAAAAATTCCTTTATTTTTGGTCAAACATAGAAATAATGTTTTGTTGGGTCAAAATATTATTTCTAAACTACTTTTATTATAGAATAACTTTTGGACCATGTTTTGGGGCGTTACACGTTGCTTCTTCGGTGCCCTCTTGTCCTTCTCGTTCTTGAGCTTTGGGCACATTGGTTTGATGTGTCCAATTTCACCACACCCATAGCATTTGGTTGGAGTGTTCTTCTTGGCTCCCTTCTTGATCATCATCTTCTTGAATTTTCGGACAAAGAGTACGAAGTCGGTGTCGTCGCTGTCATCATCTTCATCATCAACGTTGTTGTGGGTTGTTGTTGTTGCGGGTAGAGCAATAGACCTCTTGTTCCTCTCTTCAACCACCTTTGAGAGTTGGGTGGTTTCGTAGGTAATAAGATTACCTCGAAGAGCATCATATGTTGTTGTTTGGAAGTCACGACCTTCTTCGATTGCGCCCACCTTTGAACGCCATTTGGGGGATAGGCTTCGCAGCACCTTTCTCACAAGCTCTCGGTCGGTGTATGTCTTCCCGAGAATATTGAGAGGATTGATGATGTTAGAGAATCTCTCAAACATTTCCTCAATCTTCTCATTTTCCTTCATTGAAAAGAGTTCATACTCGTGAGTGAGATGGTCGATTTTGGCCTCCCGAACCTGCGCGGTTCCTTCGTAGGTGACCTCCAATTTTTCCCACATTTGTTTTGCGGTTTCACACCGCGAGATTTTGCAGTAATCATCCGCGTTAACACCGCAATAAATCATGTTTATTGCCTTTGCGTTGAGCTCCATCTTTTTGCAGTCTTCGTCGGTGAACTCCTCTTCGGTTTTGGGAACGTTGACTTCACCGACTTTCTTCATCGGGACTCCGCAGCCATTCTTCACAATCAACCACAGCTTGTAGTCATTGGATTGGATAAAGATTCTCATCCTCTCCTTCCAATATGAGTAGTTTGTTCCATCGAACAAAGGTGGCCTCGTGGTTGATTGTCCCTCGGTCACTCCTGCGTTGAACATCCTTGATGCCATTTGATCTTTTAGTTCCTGAAAAATAACATATTCGAAGAACTTCATGCTCCGATACCAATTGTTAGACAAATGTGCAACTCTAGAGGGGGGTGAATAGAGTTGTTTTCAAGAATGTGCGTTTTTCGCGTGTGTGAAATAATAAAATCGCAGGAATCAATAAAGAGAGTAAGGGAAAGAAGAACACCGAGATTTATACTGGTTCACCACCTCGTGGCTAGTCCAGTCCTCCGAGAGACTCTCTCGAAAGTCCTACTAATCTTCAAGCTTCAACGAGTGCTTGAAAAACCGGTACAACTTGAGAACTTGAATCACACAAGCCTCACTTTCTTACAACAACAAGACTTGAGTCACACAAGTCTTAAGAACAACACTCAAATGAGATTGAGTTTACAACACAAGAATGAAAGCTCACACAATTGAGCAAAGTAGTGTTGAAGAATTAAAGCTCTATGGATGACAACTTCTTTAGCACTCAAAGAAAATATTTCTAACTCTCAAAAATAATATTTTGATGAGGAAGATGAAGCAAAGGATGAATATAGCTCAAAGAATATATTGGAGTGCAAGAGATGTGTCTTAAAATGAAGGAGAATGAGGATTAAATAGGCTGAGAAAAAAAAGAACCGCTGGAGTAAGCTGAGGATATGCACAAGATAAAATTAATCGATTAACGTAGATAGATAAATCGATTACGGTACACAGAGGCGAAAATCCTGAATAGAAGAACAGAAATAATCGATTAAAGGAAGGCCTAAAAATCGATTAGTCAGCTCTGTCCGAACTAATCGATTAATTAAAGACAAAAAATCGATTATTGGTCAGACCAGGGGAATCCAACAAAAAGCCTATTAATCAATTATATGAAGGCAAATAATCGATTATGGAGGAAATAATGCGCAACACAAAGGGCCCAAGCCAGTTGCGATAAGAAGTGAATTGGCTTATACTCGTTTGTTTGAGACACGAACGCTCCTCAAGAGAAAGTATCCCTTATTCAATGAATTTTGAATAGGGGAGAAAAAGAGTCCAAAAAATATTTTGTGTATCAAACGATGTACACAAAAAATATTTAAAGTATATTTTTCTTACCAAAAAAAATTGTGTAATCTTTAAAAATATATTTAAGAAATTTCGACACACTTATTTTGAAACTGACTCAGTAAAATATTTTTGGACAGAGAAAAAATAATTTTTCAACTGACTCAAGAAATAATAGTTTTTATCCCTCAGAAATTAATTTGTTTGTGCAGAAACTATTGTCATCCTTACAAAGATTCCTAGACTTAATTAAAAGAGACTTACTCGGGGCATAGGTCGCCAATTTGAAGAGGTCCTTGTCCACAATCTTAGGTGAGACAATCTCCTTTGTGAGAAAGGTGTTGTGGAACCTCTCGGCTGAAGCCCCAGTGTTGAAGGCGAGTCCGGTTTGTCTCCCAAAAACTCCAAATGACACACCCCACACACACTCCTTTGTCTCCCAACCCTGACCAAATTCAAATTCCCCAAAACCTCCACAAATACCCAGCCAAATGTACTACTTCATCTTACCCCCACTGCTTGGCCCTCAACCTCATCCCTCCCCACATTCATCCCTCCTTCCCCCAACATTTCCTGCAACTCAGGAACAGCCCAAAACCCCACCAAACAACCCATATCCCTGATTTCATTCCACTCAAGAAACATAAGCACATGGGCATTATTTTGAGTGAGTTGCATTTTCCCTTATTCCCTCCAATGTAATCATATATATTCAGCAATAGTCCTAGGTGTAGAAACACATTGTGTTCCATTTAAAAATCAAAGTGATTCACTTGTGTGTTTCATTCCAAATTCCTAATCCTATATCTTAAGAGTGGTTCTCTTGAGTGTGAGTTTTAGGTTCTAGTTATTTGAATAAGTGTGTAATATCTTATTTGAATGCTAGACTCAACCCCAAGCTAAGATAAGGGTGTGTGATATCCCTTGACACCAACTTGGCTTGTTCCTCTTTCCTAAGAAATACTTCTTTTCCTGTCCCGAGATGCCAAATAATCGATTATCACTCTTAGTAGTCGATTATCCATCCTTCGTGAAACACCTGCAGCCTTCAATAGTCGATTATCGTGAAACACCTGCAGCCTTCGTGAAACACCTGCAGTCGTAACCGAAGTAAACTCGGAATCCTTGACTCCATGATGATCTAAGTTGTGCATCTAAACTTGTTAAACGTTTACTAACTTGAGCGTTGGAGAACTTTTTTTTCTTTTTCGCAGGTACCCCGTTCATAAAATCAGGGGGAACCATGCAAACAGCGCTGTCCAGGAGACCCAACAGCGCTGTTGAGAGAAACACCGTCAACCAGTTTGTGCCAACAACGCTGTACAACACGCCAACAGCGCTGTCCCAGGGAGTCCCTTACTCTTCACTTTCCAGAAACCTTTTGAACATCGATGTTCCTTCTTAAAAACCATCGCTGTCTACCCAAAACACCTTGTTTTTCAACCAAAACCAGTAACTTTTTAAACAGCGATGTCCCACTTTCAACATTGATATCCATTTTTACAAATTTTTTTTCTCTATCGTAAAACAGCGATGTAGGGAAACCCAACAGCACTGTTCTAATGGGTTCAACCCCTTATATATTTCCAGAAACTTTGGGAACCTCGCTGTAGGGTACCCAACATCGGTGTCCATTTAACACTTGTTTTTAAAACTTGATGCACAACAGCGCTGTCCCAACAGCGATGTAGCCTCTGGAACATCGCTGTCCAGGATAAATTTTTCAAAAAAATATCCGTTAGCACCAGCATTAATTGATCCAACAGCCATATTTTTTAAAATCTGGACATTGGAGACCTCTTTTTCTATAAATTGGGACCCCCTCTCTTTACTTTTACACACACAAACACAATTCTCTTCAACATCTTTGCTTATTTCATCATCTCTACTCTCCTCTTTTGAGCTTTTTTTTCATGGGCAAGGACAAGAGCAGGGCTGCCCCCTCCGGGAAATCAAAGTCCAAATCCCGGGCGCCTACGACATCCACCGAGGAACGCCTCTACTATGGCGACGGATTTTACCTCTAGTTCGATTCCGAGGAGGAGCGCACCCGCTTTCTCACTTTCTTCTCTAAACGGGTCGTGGCTCCTCCACGGATCATCCTGGAGCGCTACCCGGAGCTGGAGGGCTACGACGACCTCAACGCACAGCTTCATCAAGCCGGCCTTTGGCCATTCGTCTCCCGGGCTTGGAAGGAGAATACCCGGCGCTGATTCGGGTCTTCTACTCCAACCTCCGGCGTGAGGGCGACGTGCTCTACTCTCTTGTCAAGAGCACGCCGATAGAGCTTTCCGTTGAGCAGCTTGGGCGCATCCCTGGCCTCCCCTACCAAGGCGACGACGTCTCCCACTATGGCGGAGAGGACTAGGTGCTCAACAACGAGGGCCTTATCCTCAACGAGCTTGGCATCACTGAGCTCATCCGCCATGCCTCGGGCCGCCCCACCATCCACTCCGCTAACCCCGAAGGCCGTCTCATTCTCTACATCGTGTCCCGGATCATCAAACCCCGTAAGCACGGCCACACAATCATGTCCGGTGAGGACCTCAAGCTCATCCATGCGATCATGCACTCGGCCCCAATCAATTAGGCAAAGTTTGTCATGATCAACATGACGATTGCCGCGTCCACCGACCACGATTACCTCCTCCCGTACCTGTTCGTGGTTATGGACATCCTTGAACGGTTCAAGGTGACCACCACCGTTGGCCCACTCACGAAGGCCACAAACATTTGGGCGACCAGCACCCAAACCTTTAAGATGCGGTCAGACAACGCCGGACCTGCCACTGCCATGCCACGGCGTCGTTCTGCTGCTGGCCCAGCCGAACCCCAGGCCCGGGCCAACCTTGCCGGCCTCCATCGCCGACTCCCTCAACCGGATTCACTTCAAAGTTGACAGGATGGATGGCTACCTTGAGCGGCTGGACGAGGCTATTCAACGCCAAGGGCACGCCATGAATGCATACTTCCAACGCGTCAACTACGTCCCCCCACCGTACCAAGGCACGTTCCTTGGGCAAGTGTACAGTGACGAAGACGAAGAGGATGGCTCCTACGCCCCGTCAAGCTCCTCGGACGAGGACGAGTTCGATGACGCCGTTGATGGTGATGAGATGGACGTCAACGACGAGGAGGAGGAAACCGAAGACGAAGACTAGGATGCCCCTAGAATTTCTCTCTTTTATTTTAATTATCATGTTTCTTAATGCTTCCGTTGTACTCTTCTATTTCCCATCTTCAATAAATAAAAGTTATCTTTTATCTTTTTGTTAATGTCAAAAGGGGGAAGAAAAGGGCTATGCATATACTAAGGTGGAACGCCTCTAAAAACGAGACCGTTTGATTTTAATCCGACTAATTTCTTTTAAGCACAAATTAAGGGGGAACTTTTTCACAACTTTTTGAAAATCAAATATCCCTTAATATGTATATCCCCGTCTTGTTTGCCATTATCAAAAAAGGGGAAATTGTTGGAACACGGGTTTACGCCTACGTCGTACTAAACTGTGTTCGTTTTTATGGCAGGTTTTTATAATGCCAAACCGCCGTGACACAACAAGGCTAAAGTGAGCAAAACCAAGGCGAAGAAACACGGCATGATGACATGTGAACCAAGAACCAAGAATCAAGAACAAAGAATTAGAATTGCATCAGGTTGGTCTTAATGTGATCAAGACCGGCACAAACTTCCAAATCATGGCTCTCTAGGCTCAATTCATCAAAACCCTTTTTGAAAATTCAAAAATGTTTTTCATAAGTTTTTAAACCTGGATAAAAACACTTGGAGTTCGCCCAAACCAAAAACCAAGTCATCCGGCGTTCGGCTTTCAGAAACCGGCGTTCGGCTTTCGGTTTTCGGCATTGGTTTTTGTGCATCCGAACCAACCAAGTGGTTTTTAACTTTTTATGATTGGTTTTAACTTCTGGGAATATTAAAAAGTTCTCCAACAAAAATGCTTCAAAAACCACCTTCCGTTTATGGTCGCTTAGTGAAAACCATGCAAAACGACACAAACTTGGTTAGCCGTGGTTTTCAACTAAATGACGTGGTTTTTGAGTTGTTTTACTTGATTTCTTAGCAAAATGCAATAAAAAAATGTTTTCAACACTTAGTTTTTATTTTGGAGAACTTACGTTTTTGACATCGGCTAACGGCGTGACTAAACCAACCATGGGTCTGGCTAAACCAGCCCAACAGCGATGTTGGTGCACCCAACAGCGCTGTCTGGCTTGAGTAGCTGAAAACCATAGTTTGGCGTTACGTCTTCCAACAGCGATGTTGCACACTAGACATCGCTTTTGTGCCAAGGTTGGATTTCCAGACACTTCTAGAACAGCGATGTAGGCTTCCCTACAGCGCTGTCCAACCTAAGCCAAAAATATGGTGCATTGGCAGAAAGTTTAAGGACAGCGATGTTGACCCAGCAACAGCGCTGTCAGGCAAAACTTCCATCTTCAAAGTCAGACCTAAACAGCGATGTTCTAGTATTGAACATCGATGCAGGGACCTGACCGTTGGAAGGAATTTAGGGCTAAAACTTTCCTTGTTTAGAAGTCAACAGTCAAAACAGCGATGTAGGGATATTGGACATCGCTGTTGGCATGACAGTTGCTTCCCAATTTTAAAAATTCAAGCCTAGAACAACGATGTCCAAGCCTAGGACAGCGCTGTCTAGGTGAATTTCAGCAGATCCAAATTTAATCAAATCCCACAAATTGTGCAAATCACCCCTTAAATGTTTTGGTCCGTTGGAGCCTATTTTTCCACTATAAAATGGGGTGTTTGGGTCTGTTTTAGACATAACATTGTCTTCACAACTCCTACTCTTTCATTGCAAATCACTCATTCTTTATTCATAGCTTTTTGAGAGCCATTTTTGTGAAGCTTGTGTTGTGTTCTTGAGCGTTCTTAGTTACTAAATTATCCACTCTAAAAGAGAGTATTGTTCTTGAGTGTTTTTAGTGTTCTTAGACACTTGACAAGAGAAAGTATTTCTCTTGTTGTTCGAAGGAAGGATTGTTTCCTTCGAAGGTTCGTTGAGGTTCGTGTGACTCGAATTCTCAAGTTATACAGGTTTGTTAAGCACCGTTAAGCTTAACGAGATAGTAGTGTAGATCGAGAGAGTCTCTCGGGAGGCTGGATTAGCCACAAGTTGTGGTGAACCAGGGTAAAATCAGTGTGCCTCTTTATTTTCTCTTTACTTCTCGTTTATTCATTTTTATTCCTGCGAATTCTTGATCAAACGCTATTCAACCCCCCTCTAGCGTTGGTCTATTATTCTAACAATTGATATCGAAGCCTAACTCGCGTCCAAACTTAACCGTTTGAGAGTAAAGCGATCATGGGTTCTTCTTCTAGAAATCTCTATGCAGGAATTGGAGAAGGTCAATCAACTTCTAGGCCACCACTCTTTGATGGCACCAACTATTCCTATTGGAAGGAACGGATGAGAATCTATATCCGTTCCACCAACTTCCAATTATGGTTGGTCATCAAAAACGGAGAGGAAATACCGATGAAGAAAGTTGACGACAAGTTGATCCCCAAGACCGAAGATGAGTTTGATGTCGAGGACATCAAGAAGATTGAGAATTATGCAAAGGCCATCAATATGCTATATTGTGCGGTCAACCCCAATGACTACCGGAAAATCTCCTGCTGCACAACTGCCAAGGAGATGTGGGACAAGCTTGAAGTGACGTACGAAGGTACTGATCAAGTTCGTGAAGCCAAGATCGATTTTCTCACCCAAGAGTACAAAATGTTCCGAATGAAAGAAGGTGAGAAAATCGATGACATGTTCGACCGATTCTCAAAGATCATCAACGACCTTCATGCTCTCAAAAAGACTTATGCCAACAAGGATCTCGTGAGGAAAATCCTGCGGAGTCTCACACCCGAATGGAGATCAAAAGCCGATGCAATCTACGAGTCCATCGGAGTCTCCAATGTCACCATTGACGGGCTAAGAGGTATCCTCAAAACTTATGAATCTACTATTCTAACCCCGTCTTTGGATGAACAAAAGAAGAAAGGAATAGCACTCAAAGCAATCAAGGAGACCATTGAGGAGGTTTCAAGCGATGATGACAACGAATTTGGACTTTTCATCAAGAAGTTCCACAAGTTCATGAAGAAGGAATTTGAGCGGAAGGGACGGAAGCACGACGGTCCTCCCAAGTGCTATGGTTGTGGCGAGATTGGCCACATCAAGCCAAGGTGTCCAAAAGCTAAACACGGCAAGGATAAGCCCGGCTTCAAGAAGCAAAGGGCTTACATCTCTTGGGGTGCCGATTCCGGCGACGAATCAACCGACCAAGAGGAGGACGAAGCTGCAAATCTCTGCCTCATGGCGCACGAAGATCAAAACGACAACGTCCAAGAGGTATGTACCATTTCTTCCGACTCCTATACTTTTGAAGAAATGCAAGAAGCACTTCATGAACTTTATGAGGAATTTGTTAGCACTTCTAAAACAAATAAATCCTTGAAGAAACATCTTTCCTCACTTGAAAACGATTTTGAAAAATTGGAAAAAGAAAATGAAACACTTAAACAAGAAAACAAATTTTTTGGAAAAAGAAGTGCTGACAAACCAGAAAGCTCATCAAGTGAATGTGGGTCTTGTAAAACTTTAAAAGAGCAAGTCGCTAAACTTGAGAGCACGGTCAAGAAATTTAATACTCCTCACAAAGACTTAAATTTACTTCTTGACACTATGCATTTTTCGAAGGAAGGAATAGGTTTTGATAAAAATAAAGCTAAAGATAATGTTGAGCCACCACCTAGACAATCATCTAAGGTTCAACATAAGAAACCTAAAAATCAAGATAATAGAAAACCTAGTCAACCTAAGGACACTAGACAACCTAGACTAAAACCTAGGAACGAAAATAGTCATGGTAGGCAACCTAAGAAAAATGATTTTGTGCATAAAAACGAATTTTCTCAAATTAGAAGAAATAATGCTAGAGCACCTAGAAAAGGCCAGTTTCAAAATTTTCAAAAACCATTGTTTTCACAAAATAGGAACAAAATGGTCAAACCCTCTAACTATTATGAACCTAGGCACATGTACAACCCCAACGAAGTTTGCCATTATTGTAATAGGATAGGCCATATTGCTCCCGTTTGTTACACTAGGCATAGGCACCTATCACAAAATCAAGCACACTACCATCATACACCTAACACCCGAGGACCCAACGTAAATTGGGTACCTAAAACTCATTGATGTGTTTCATAGGTGTGCTTGAAGGCATCAAGTGTACTTTGGTACCTTGATAGCGGATGCTCCAAGCACATGACCGGGGATGCATCCAAGTTTCTCCAAATAAAACCCGCTAAAGGAGGAAACGTAGTTTTTGGAGATAATAGCAAGGGAAAGATCATCAGCGTTGGTTCAGTAGGTAAATATGAAAACTCCTCTATAGAAAATGTCTTGCTTGTTAAAGGTCTTAAACACAATCTCTTGAGCATAAGTCAATTATGTGACAAGGGAAACCGTGTGACCTTCGGTTCAAAATCATGCACGGTAGAACGCCTTAGTAACAATAAGGTCATTCTACGTGGTGATAGAATCGATAACATTTATATGGTTAACTTAGACAAATCTCCCTCCGGCTTTGCTAAGTGCCTCATGAGTAAAGAGGAAGACACTTGGTTATGGCACCAAAGGGTAGCTCATATGAACATGAACCTTTTGAACAAATTGGATTCACAAGACTTAGTAATTGGCATTCCAAAACTTAAGTTTGAAAAAGACACCATATGTGATGCGTGTCAAAAGGGGAAGCAAGTTCGGGCCTCGTTTAAGTCTAAGAATGTTGTTTCAATGTCTAGACCGCTTCAACTTTTGCACATGGATCTCTTTGGTCCTTCTAGAACGAAAAGTTTTGGTGGCAACTACTTTGCGTTTGTGATTGTCGATGACTACTCTAGGTTTACATGGACCTTGTTTCTTACTCATAAAAGTGAAGCATTTCATGTTTTCAAAAATTTTCTAAAGAAAGTTCAAAATGAAAAAGAAACAACCATAGTAGCCATAAGAAGCGACCATGGAGGAGAGTTCGAACGAAATCTATTTTCAGATTTGTGTGACGAACTTGGCATTGATCATAACTTCTCAGCACCACGTACACCACAACAAAATGGAGTGGTGGAATGCAAAAATAGATGTCTCGAAAAGATGCCTAGAACTATGATCAATGAGGCAAAAATCCCTAAGTATTTTTGGGCGGATGCCGTGAGTACCGCGAGCTACGTGTTAAACCGAGCCGTCATTCGACCGATACTCGTGAAAACGCCTTATGAATTATACAAAGGGAGAAAGCCAAACCTTTCCCATCTTCGAGTATTTGGTTGCAAATGTTTTATTCATAATAACGGCAAATATAA
Organism: Cuscuta australis; assembly: GCA_003260385.1. Lineage (NCBI taxonomy): Eukaryota > Viridiplantae > Streptophyta > Magnoliopsida > Solanales > Convolvulaceae > Cuscuta > Cuscuta australis. Next base: position 474,459 of record NQVE01000176.1, read on the forward strand.
CTTGGGAAAATTTGATGCCAAGTGTAACACCCCAACCCGCATAACCCAAACCTGTGAGACAGCGGACCGGTGTGCCACTGGATTGGTATCCGAATATACAACATTTTCAAAACAATTTTAAACAAACGTTCTATCAATACATATAAAAATCCATCGAAGTAATTTAAAATAATGCGGAAGCCTTTTTAAAGTCAAACAACTTGGGATCTTGCCCGAAAACGTAATAAGCATTAAAGTTAATTAAATAAAGCATAATCAACAGATTAAAGAGACAGCCACGCCATCGTACATCTCCTCCTCAATACCCTCTGGGATCGGCTCTAGGTTCATCTGTCTGATCACCTACGGACATCAAAAAGGAAAACAACGCTATCCGCTCAGCATTGACGCTGAGTGGCACTCCATTGTAGCACAAGAATAAACATAATAATTCAACAATTAAGATCGCGCATATGTTTATCCTTTTAATAAAAATAAATTCAACTTTACGTTCGGTTCTTTAGACGGTTGACCAACAGTCAACTTATTTTCTTTCTTTTCAAAATGATTTAGGTGTTACGGGTTTCTCATTAACTCTTTGACCACCGGTCAAACCAATTTAGACTTTCACCAAAGTCAACCCACTTAACATTTAATGCCTATGACGGAGATAGCCTCAATCCGTAATATCGAAGATAGCCTCAATTCGGTGGAGGTAGGATCCCTCGGGCGATAGCCTCAAACCCAAGATCACAGACCCTCGTGCGCACGTCTTAACCTCACTGACCAGGCCCTGCAGCCGCCCGAGCAATGGCCAGTTACTATGTTCAACATAATAAACCAATTGACCCAAATTACCGATTAGAATTAATTAACTAACTTAACTAATTCATTAAAGTCTTGGATTTAACCATCCAGTCAAACCTACGTCAACAAAATATCCAGTCAAAGTCCGAGTCAACCAGGACCTGATCCAAGTCAAAGTCAAACCTATTCAGTCAATCCATAATCCTCAACAATTCGATTCAAATAATCAATTTAATTCAATTAACCAATTTAGCCAAATTATAGCATAAACACATATAACGATCCAAACCATTAAATCTATTCTAAATGATATTAACTTCATAGTACGGACCTCGATATCTCGAACGGAAGACAATTCAACGAAATCAAACGAACGGGTCAAATTGAGTCAAAATACGAAATCGACCAATCAATCCGGCGTGGAGGTTAATCTGCCGGCGATATCAATCCGGGGCAGCGGCTGGATGCGGCGACGGTGACGGACGCCGGCGACAGTGGCGGAGCGGCAACTCGACGGCGATGAGCAGCGACTGGCGGCGCTGCAATTTGACGGCGATGATGGCAGACTTCCGGCGAAGGCGAAACAGCGGCGCTGCACTTGACGGCGATGATGGCAGACTTCCGGCGAAGGAGAAGCAGCGGCGTTTGGCGACGTCCAGCGTTCGGTGTGGCGGTGCTACAACTCGACGGCGAGAACGACGCCGGTAATGGAGGCGACGACCGCAGCTCGAGGATTGGGAACCGTGGTCGGCGGCGCTGATGCTGGCGGTGAGAGGCTGACGGAGTTGGCTGGTGCGGCGAGGAGGCGGAGGTCGGACGGCAAGGATGACCGAATGAAGAAGAAGAAGAAGAAGAAGAAGAAGAAGAAAGAAAGAAAGAAGAAGGAAGAAGATAACGATCGTGTGGCTAAAATAGTTTAGGTTTTAATTAATGATCCCATTCCTAAAAGGATTGGGCTTCGGACCCAAAATACCTTATTAAATGGTCATAACATGAGCTCCATAACTCCGATTCGCGAGCCGTTTGAACCGACGCAATCACAAAAATATTTCCTACGAGATGACATAAAAGTTGGGCTTAGAATCCAAATTATAATTTTAACCCCTTTTTGGGCCCAATTCGTAATCAATTGTTCTAACAATTTAATTAATTCTTTTGGGCCAGATTTCGGGGCGTTACATTCCCCCCCCCCCCCTTAAAAAGAATTTCGTCCTCGAAATTACATGAGTCATTGGTTGTCGAAGAGATGAGGGTACTGAGTTCGCATAGATTCTTCGGTCTCCCAGGTTGCTTCTTCCACCGCATGATTACGCCATAGTACCTTTACCAAAGGTACCGTCTTATTTCTTAGTACTTTAGTTTCGCGCGCCAAGATCTTAACTGGCTCTTCTTCGTAAGACAAACTCTCGTCGAGGGTTACAGCATTGGTCGGCAACACATGAGTCGGATCTGAACGGTATCTACGTAGCATGGAGACATGAAAGACGTCGTGAATCCTGTTCAACTCTGGTGGCAACTCTAACCTGTAAGCAACAGGTCCTATTCGCTCCAGAATGCGGTAGGGTCCAATGAATCTAGGGCTAAGCTTCCCTTTCTTCCCGAACCGTAGGACCTTCTTCCAAGGTGAAACCTTCAAGAATACCATGTCACCAACATTGTACTCTATGTCTCGTCTCTTTAAGTCTGCATAAGATTTCTGTCTGTCCGAAGCAGTGCGGAGTCGGTCTCTGATCACACGAACCTTCTCCTCGGTTTCCTGCACAATATCTGGTCCCTCGAGCTTGCACTCGCTAAGCTCTGTCCAACAAATCGGGGTTCGACACTTTCTGCCGTAGAGTGCATCATACGAAGCCATCTGAATACTCGCCTGGTAACTATTATTATATGCAAACTCCATCAACGGCAAGTAACGCTCCCAATCTTCTCCAAAGTCGATCACACAAGCTCGCATCATATCCTCGACAATCTGTATCACCCTCTCATACTAGCCATCGGTCTGAGAGTGAAATGCCGTACTAAGGTTCAAAGCTGTGCCAAAAGCCTTCTGAAGTCCTCTCCAGAACATCGAAGTGAACCGGGGATCTCTATCAGATATGATTGACAGCGGTGCACCGTGCAACCGAACTATCTCTCTAACGTATAAGTCTGCCAATTTGTCCAATGAGGAGTCACGTCTGACGGGTAGAAAATGAGCGGACTTTGTCAACCTGTCAACAATGACCCAGATGGCGTCATTCTTTCGTGAAGATTGTGGCAATCCTATCACAAAGTCCATAGTGATCATTTCCCACTTCCATTCCGGAATGGTAGGAGGGTGCAGCAACCCTGTCGGAACCTGGTGCTCAGCCTTGACTTGCTGACAAGTCAAACAGCGCGCAGTGAACTCGGAGATTTCCTTTTTCATAGCTGGCCACCAATAGGATTTCTTCAAATCCTGATACATCTTGTTACTACCCGGGTGCATAGTGTATACGGTTCCGTGAGCCTCGCGCAACAAGCGATCCCTCACTCCACCGCGGGGCACCACTAGGCGTTCACGATAGTACAAGACTCCGTCATCGCGAATTGCAAACTCGGGCCTCTTTCCTGTAGGAACTAACTCTCGAGTGTTCTGACAAAACTAATCATCTCTCTGTGTTGTACGGATCTCCTGCTCTAACGGAGACTGAAGCTGTAGCTCGGCTAACGATTTTCTGCTCAAAGCATCGGCCACGATGTTAGCCTTGCCCGGGTGATACTCAATGACTAAATCGTAATCCTTGATCAGCTCCAACCATCGACGTTGTCTAAGATTCAGCTCCTTCTGGGTGAGTAGGTACCTCAAACTCTTGTGGTCGGTGAAGATGTGAATCCTCTCTCCAAAGATGTAGTGGCGCCAAATCTTCAAGGCGAACACCACGGCTGCCAACTCTAAATCTTGTTTTGGGTAGTTCTCCTCGTGAGTCTTCAACTGTCTCGATGCGTAGGCCACTACCTTACTCAACTGCATCAGTACACAACCTAAGCCGCTATGAGATGCGTCACTATAGATGGTATACTCGATGCCAGGAGTAGGTTGAATCAAGACTGGTGCCTGGGTCAGGCACTCCTTCAGTTGATCAAAACTGCGCTGGCACGCTTCTGACCACTCAAATTTGATGTCCTTCCGTAGTAGCTTGTTCAACGGAGTAGCGATCGAGGCGAAGCCCTTAACAAATCGACGATAGTAACCGGCTAACCCAAGGAAGCTTCTCACCTCACGAACATTCCACGGAGTCTTCCAGTCCACTATGGCTGAAATCTTGCTGGGGTCTACCTGGATACCGGTGGCAGAGATAACATGTCCTAAGAATGTCACCTCACTCAACCAGAATTCACACTTGGACAATTTTGCATACAGCTTGTGCTCTCTCAACACACTCAAAACCAATTGCAAATGTCCAGCATGCTCCTCGTGAGTCCGTGAATAAACCAAGATGTCATCGATGAACACTACTACGAACTGGTCCAAGTATGGTCGGAACACACTGTTTATAAGCTCCATGAACACTGCCGGGGCATTAGTCAATCCGAAAGGCATGACTGAGAACTCATAATGCCCATAGCGTGTCCTAAAAGCAGTCTTCGGAATGTCTTCTCTCTTAACGGGAATTTGATGGTATCCAGAACGCAGATCAATCTTCGAGAATACTGTAGCCCCTCTGAGCTGGTCGAACAGGTCTTCGATGCGAGGCAACGGATAACGATTCTTCACTGTGGCTTTGTTCAACTGCCTGTAGTCGATGCAAAGTCTCATGGATCCATCTTTCTTTCGAACAAATAACACCGGTGCTCCCCATGGGGAAACGCTAGGTCGGATGAATCCCTTTTCCAGTAGCTCTTGCAACTGAGCCTTCAACTCCTTCATCTCGACAGGTGTTATACGATACGGTGTAGCAGATATGGGTTCCATACCCGGAATGAGATTGATCGAGAACTCTACCTCTCTCGGCGGAGGCAAACCAGGTAGGTCTTCGGGAAAGACATCGGGGAAGTCGCAAACCGTACGGATGTCCTGCTGACGTGGTGATTCTTTTCGCATATCCTGAACGTGACACAGGAACATCTCGCACTTCTTGCGAATCAAGCGCCTCGCGCTCAAAGACGATATGAACTCAGGAGCCTTGGGGAACACTTCCCCGGAGAGTGATATGTCGCTACCGTCCTCGGCTCTCAGCCGTACGGTCCGACAACTGCAGTCGACCACTGCTCTATGCTCGGTGAGCCAATCCATACCAAGGATAATGTCAAACTCCTTGTGTGGTAGCTCTATCAAATCTGCAGGGAATTTCTTCCCTTGCACGGACAACGGACACCTATGATAAATGTGATGAAGACGCATACTATGTCCTAGCGGATTCGATACAACAGTAGGTATCTCAAGGTCACTCCTCACGATCGCAGAATTAGCAGGCATGCCAACGCAGATATAGGAGAGCGTAGAACCTGGATCGATCAAGGCATGCATAACCGAATCAAATAGTATGAACATACCCAAGATAACATCGGGACTAGGATCTGTGCACCCCTGCATGGCGTAGGTACGCGCTGGTGCCCGGCCTGACTGTTGCGGACGTGGTCTCTGCTGATTATTTGCTGCTGTAGACTGCTGACTCCGTGCTGGATGCGATGTGGCAGGCTGATCCAGAGCTCTAGGAAAAACAGGCTCGCTTCTAGGGTTTGTCGGGCAATGCCTCCTGAAATGCCCTGCCTGACCACAACCCAAACACAAGCCTTGGGCGAGCCAACACTCGCCCGGGTGATGCCTACCACACTGTACACACTGCGGGTGGCTCCTCGTTCTGATCGAGTTGCTAGCGGCGGCCAACGGAGACGGCTTCAACTTACTCCTCTTAGGCGGCGGTGCACTCGAAGAACCCTTCTCGTACCTCTTTCCCTCGAATCCAAAACTCTTCCCGCTCGGCCCGGTGCTGGCCGCGGGTCGCGGGTCTTTCGTCGCTCGATCCTCCTTCTTAGTTGCCTGCAGATCGTCCAAGCTCTTTTCCGTCTTCACAATCAATTCATACGCCGCATTAAAATCTGTCGTCGTGATCAGCGCAGCGTACGGCCTCAAGTCCGGCCGTAGCTTCTTGACGAACTCATTCAAACGATCCTCCGGAGTGGAGACCAGACTCGTCGCATACTGGGACAGGTAGTCGAACTTCTGTCTCAGTTCAGGCAGTGACATCCCCTCCTGCTTAAGCGCAACGAACTCATCGCGCCTCTCCTCGCGGTACCGGGTGGGGACGTACTCCTTCGTGAAGGCTCGATCAAAGCGATCCCAGGTCCATGGCTTGGGCGTGTGTGGATCCTGGTCAATGCGCTTCCACCAATCATATGCTTCCTTCCGAAACATCTGTGACGCCAACTCCGAGCGATCTGCATCAGGGACTCTCAAATTCTTGAGTACCCGGTCCATCTGCTCAAGCCAATCCAACGCAATCTGGGGCTCCCCCATCTTGTCTCCTCGAAACTCTTCCGCTCCATTATCCTTCAACGTCTTGAAGGTAACGATGCGCGGCTGCGGCTGTGGTGGTGGTGGTGGCTGGAACATGGGCATAAGCTGCGCCATGTGCTGCATATAATGGGCCATCATGGCCGGGAACATCTGCTCGTAGGCCACCTGCGGCATCACCAACGGTGGCATCACTGGAGGTGGTACGACTGGCGGTGGTACAGCTGGTGGCTGTCCAGCTGGCTCAGGTTGATTCTGCTGTTGCCCTCCGTCACCTGGAGGCGTGAAACTCGAACCCTCGGTGTTCACCGTGTGCATGCTCACGTGCTCCGGCTCCGGAACGTACTGACCATGGGTCGATTCTTGACTCATTCTAAAATAATAAGGAAATTCCCAAGTCAGATCTTAACATATAACAGATAAAGCTATAAATACTTATTACCTTCCCGGGGCAGAAGAGTTACGTGAGATGCAGATGCGGCTGAATTATTCATTGTATTTTATTTTGAAAGGGTCCAAAGACCGATTTTAAAACCAAATGCTCCGATACCAAAATGTAACACCCCAACCCGCATAACCCAAACCTGTGAGACAGCGGACCGGTGTGCCACAGGATTGGTATCCGAATATACAACATTTTCAAAACAATTTTAAACAAACGTTCTATCAATACATATAAAAATCCATCGGAGTAATTTAAAATAATGCGGAAGCCTTTTTAAAGTCAAAAAACTTGGGATCTTTCCCGAAAACGTAATAAGCATTAAAGTTAATTAAATAAAGCATAATCAACAGATTAAAGAGACAGCCACGCCATCGTACATCTCCTCCTCAATGCCCTCTGGGATCGGCTCTAGGTTCATCTGTCTGATCACCTACGGACATCAAAAAGGAAAACAACGCTATCCGCTCAGCATTGACGCTGAGTGGCACTCCATTGTAGCACAAGAATAAACATAATAATTCAACAATTAAGATCGCGCATATGTTTATCCTTTTAATAAAAATAAATTCAACTTTACGTTCGGTTCTTTAGACGGTTGACCAACAGTCAACTTATTTTCTTTCTTTTCAAAATGATTTAAGTGTTACGGGTTTCTCATTAACTCTTTGACCACCGGTCAAACCAATTTAGACTTTCACCAAAGTCAACCCACTTAACATTTAATGCATGTGACGGAGATAGCCTCAATCCGTAATACCGAAGATAGCCTCAATTCGGTGGAGGTAGGATCCCTCGGGCGATAGCCTCAAACCCAAGATCACAGACCCTCGTGCGCACGTCTTAACCTCACTGACCAGGCCCTGCAGCCGCCCGAGCAATGGCAAGTTTCTATGTTCAACATAATAAACCAATTGACCCAAATTACCGATTAGAATTAATTAACTAACTTAACTAATTCATTAAAGTCTTGGATTTAACCATCCGGTCAAACCTACGTCAACAAAATATCCAGTCAAAGTCCGAGTCAACCAGGACCTGATCCAAGTCAAAGTCAAACCTATTCAGTCAATCCATAATCCTCAACAATTCGATTCAAATAATCAATTTAATTCAATTAACCAATTTAGCCAAATTATAGCATAAACACATATAATGATCCAAACCATTAAATCTATTCTAAATGCTATTAACTTCATAGTATGGACCTGGATTACGCCGAAATCGAATCGATAGCTCGAACGGAAGACAATTCAACGAAATCAAACGAACGGGTCAAATTGAGTCAAAATACGAAATCGACCAATCAATCCGGCGTGGAGGTTAATCTGCCGGCGATATCAATCGGGGGTAGCGGCTGGATGCGGCGACGGTGACGGACGCCGGCGACAGTGGCGGAGCGGCAACTCGACGGCGATGAGCAGCGACTGGCGGCGCTGCAATTCGACGGCGATGATGGCGGACTTCCGGCGAAGGCGAAACAGCGGCGCTGCACTTGACGGCGATGATGGCAGACTTCCGGCGAAGGAGAAGCAGCGGCGTTTGGCGACGTCCAGCGTTCGGCGTGGCGGTGCTGTAACTCGACGGCGAGAACGACGCCGGTAATGGAGGCGACGACCGCAGCTCGAGGATTGGGAACCGTGGTCGGCGGTGCTGATGCTGGCGGTGAGAGGCTGACGGAGTTGGCTGGTGCGGCGAGGAGGCGGAGGTCGGACGGCAGGGATGACCGAATGAAGAAGAAGAAGAAGAAGAAGAAGAAGAAGAAGAAAGAAAGAAAGAAGAAGGAAGAAGATAACGATAGTGTGGCTGAAATAGTTTAGGTTTTAATTAATGATCCCATTCCTAAAAGGATTGGGCTTCGGACCCAAAATACCTGATTAAATGGTCATAACATGAGCTCCAAAACTCCGATTCGCGAGCCGTCTGAACCGACGCGATCACAAAAATATTTCCTACGAGATGACATAAAAGTTGTTATTAGAATCCAAATTATAATTTTAACCCCTTTTTGGGCCCAATTCGTAATCAATTGTTCTAACAATTTAATTAATTCTTTTGGGCCAGATTTCGGGGCGTTACACCAAGTCGGACGAAGGGATTTTTCTCGGTTACTCACTTCGTAGCAAGGCCTATAGAGTGTTTAATAAACGTACTTTGACTATTGAGGAGTCCCCTCATGTTGTGTTTTCCGAAGATAATACTCGCTTGGCGAGAAAGGCTATTTGTGATGATCTTTCAGACTCACTTGAAAGGATGCCCATTGAAGATGATGAGGAAGACACGCCATTATACACCAACCCGCAACCACAACCTGAGGAAACACCTCAAGTGATGGTCGAAAATGAGGACCAAGCGGATGAAGAAGAACAGGAGGAAGCCTATGAACAAGAGGAAACCGAGCTTCCCATCGCTTGGAGAACGCACAAGAATCATCCACTTGACCAGGTAATCGGCAGCATCAACCGCGGGGTAAGTACTCGTAATTCTCTTAGGGACACCGTAGGTCACATGGCTTTTGTTTCTCAAATTGAACCTACAACCATTTCCGAAGCAATAAACGATGAACATTGGACCTTGGCTATGCAAGAGGAGCTAAACCAATTCAAACGGAATGACGTTTGGGAATTGGTGCCAAGGCCCGATGATCGTACGAATTTTGGTACGAAATGGGTGTTCCGTAACAAACTTGATGAAAATGGAATAATCACTAGAAACAAAGCTAGGCTCGTAGCTAAAGGCTACAATCAAGAAGAAGGCATTGATTTTGAGGAAACCTATGCACCCGTAGCACGTTTAGAAGCTATTCGTTTACTTCTTGCTTTTGCTTCGTCTATGGATTTTAAACTTTATCAAATGGATGTTAAGAGTGCCTCCCTCAATGGTTTTATTCAAGAGGAAGTGTATATTGACCAGCCCCCGGGGTTTGAAAACTTTGAGTTTCCCGATCATGTCTTCAAACTCAAGAAAGCGCTCTACGCTCTTAAATAAGCACCTCGTGCTTGGTACGAACGGTTGAGTAAATTTAGTTTGGATAGTGGTTTCCAAAGGGGAAAGGTTGACACTACACTTTTTATCAAGAGTAAAAACAATAACATCCTTTTGGTTCAAGTTTATGTAGACGATATTATATTCGGTGCTACTAACGAGTCTTTGTGCAAGGAATTCTCAACGTTAATGACAAGCGAGTTCGAAATGTCGATGATGGGTGAGCTCACATTATTTTTGGGACTCCAAGTCAAGCAAATGAATGATGGCACGTTCATTTGTCAAACTAAATATTGCAAGGAGCTCCTAAAACGGTTTGAAATGGACAATACCAAAGCCATGGCGACCCCGATGAGCACGTCCGACCATCTAGACAAAGACGAGAAAGGTAAGGAAGTAGAAGTCAAAAAGTTTCGAGGTATGATCGGATCCCTTCTCTATCTTACCGCTAGTAGGCCGGATATCATGTTTAGCGTATGCCTTTGCGCAAGGTATCAATCATGTCCGAAGGAATCGCACTTAACAGCGATGAAACAGATCATGAAATACCTTGTTGGCACGGTTAACGTTGGACTGTGGTATCCAAAAGGCTCTTCGTGTCATCTCGCTGGTTATTCCGACTCGGACTTTGCCGGTTGCAAATTGGACCGTAAAAGCACGAGTGGGACTTGCCACTTACTTGGTAGCTCTCTAGTCTCATGGTTTAGTAAGAAACAAGTCAGTGTTGCGTTATCCACAACCGAAGCGGAATATGTAGCCGCTGGTTGTTGTTGTGCTCAAATCCTTTGGATTAAGCAACAACTCGTGGACTATGGCCTTAGTATCAATCACGTTCCTCTTCGTTCTGATAATACTAGCGCCATAAGCTTGACGAAGAACCCCGTTTTTCATTCAAGGATGAAATACATTGACATTAGGCATCATTTCATTAGAGATCATGTTCTCAAAGGTGATGTCGAAATTGAGTTTGTTGAAACACACAACCAATTTGCCGACATTTTCACAAAACCTTTAGAGAAAGAGTCGTTCTTCCGCATTCGAAGTGAACTCGGAATCCTTGACTCCACGATGATCTAAGTTGTGCATCTAAACTTGTTAAACGTTTACTAACTTGAGCGTCGGAGAACTTTTTTTTTCTTTCTTGCAGGTACCCCGTTTATAAAATCAGGGGGAACCATGCAAACAGCGCTGTTGAGAGAAACACCTCAACCAGTTTGTGCCAACAGCGCTGTACAACATGCCAACAGCGCTGTCCCAGGGAGTCCCTTACTCTTCACTTTCCAGAAACTTTTTGAACATCGATGTTCCTTCTTAAAAACCATCGATGACTACCCAAAACACCTTGTTTTTCAACCAAAACCAGAAACTTTTCAAACAGCAATGTCCCACTTTCAACATCGATGTCCATTTTTACAAATTTTTTTCTCTATCGTAAAACAGCGATGTAGGGAAACCCAACAGCGCTGTTCTAATGGGTTCAACCCCTTACATATTTCCAGAAACTTTGGGAACCTCGCTGTAGGGTACCCAACATCGGTGTCCATTTAACACTTGTTTTTAAAACTTGACGCACAACATCGCTGTCCTGGATAAATTTTTCAAAAAAATATCTGTTGGCACCAGCATTAATTGATCCAACAGCCATATTTTTGAAAATCTGGACGTTGGAGACCTCTTTTTCTATAAATTGGGACCCCCTCTCTTTACTTTTACACACACAAACACAATTCTCTTCAACATCTTTGCTTATTTCATCATCTCTACTCTCCTCTTTTGAGCTTTTTTTTCATGGGCAAGGACAAGAGCAGGGCTGCCCCCTCCGGGAAATCAAAGTCCAAATCCCGGGCACCTACGACATCCACCGAGGAACGCCTCTACTATGGCGACAGATCGTACCTCTGGTTCGATTCCGAGGAGGAGCGCACCCGCTTTCTCACTTTCTTCTCTCAACGGGTCGTGGCTCCTCCACGGATCATCCCGGAGCGCTACCCGGAGCTGCAGGGCTACGACGACCTCGACGCGCAGCTTCATCAAGCCGGCCTTTGGCCATTCGTCTCCCAGGCTCGGAAGGAGATCAACCCGACGCTAATTCGGGTCTTCTACTCCAACCTCCGGCGTGAGGGCGATGTGCTCTACTCTCTTGTCAAGAGCACGCTGATAGAGCTTTCCGTTGAGCAGCTTGGGCGCATCGCTGGCCTCCTCTACCAAGGCGACGACGTCTCCCACTATGGCGGAGAGGACTGGGTGCTCAACAACGAGGGCCTTATCCTCAACGAGCTTGGCATCAACGAGCTCATCTGCCATGCCTCAGGCCGCCCCACCATCCACTCCGCTAACCCCGAAGGCCGTCTCATTCTCTACATCGTGTCCCGGATCATCAAACCCCGTAAGCACAGCCACACAATCATGTCCGGTGAGGACCTCAAGCTCATCCATGCGATCATGCACTCGGCCCCAATCAATTGGGCAAAGTTTGTCATGATCAACATGACGATTGCCGCATCCACCGATCACGATCACCTCCTCCCGTACCCGTTCGTGGTGATGGACATCCTTGAACGGTTCAAGGTGACCACCACCATTGGCCCACTCACGAAGACCACGAAGCATTGGACGATCAGCACCCAAACCTTCACCAAGCGGTCGGACAACACCGCGCCCGCCACTGCTGCGCCACGCCGCACTGCCATTGGCCCAGCCGAACCCCAGGCCCGGGCCAACCTTGCCTCCATCGCCGACTCCCTCAACCGGCTTCACTTCAAAGTTGACGGGATGGATGCCTACCTTGAGCGGCTAGACGTGGCTGTCCAACGCCAAAGGTACGCCATGAACGCGTACAAAGGTACCTTTATTGTGTAAAGGTAATGATATATTTTAATGATTTACTTATGCCCTTTCACTCAAAGATTATTTTTAAAATATCAAATATATTCTTAGTTGGGGTTATTTTGAAAACGGAACACGAAAAATGAGTTTTGGAAAAATTGCACAGGTCAAACGGTACCTGGCTACCGTGTACACGGCACCAGGGTACCGCCGGTAGCCAAGTGAACGTACCGCTGTACGCTTCACTTGAGAAGTACACGGTACCCCCCTACTGTGTCACGGTACCTGGGTACCGACGGTAGGGAACGACGGCTGGCCCAACCCGTCCTAACTAGGTACCGCCAGAGGCAAAACCAATTTTTGGCCTATACGGTACCCCCAAACTGTAGGTTCTACCGTGCTCACGGTACCTAGGTACCGAACGGTACTGACCCTACCGTGAAGGGTACCGGATCCGTTGTAATCACTGTAGCAAATTGCCAATTTAAATTCAAATCACCCTTAATCACTTCCTAACGGAATTTAAGGTTAAAAATTCATATTTTAACATTCCAAACTCCTATATAAACCCCCTCTAAGTCTCATTTTAAGTACAACAACTTCCCAATTAAATCTAAAGCCTCTTTCTCTATTCTTGAGTTTTCTAAAAGCTTTGTTCTTATTTTTCTTACTCTTTTGAGTATAAAGCTTTCATTATTTTTATACACTCACACACAAGGGCATTTTTAATTCATTATTTTATGTCTTGCCTATAGGCTTTTGTTGTTGTTGATTTAATCTTTTGTTCTTCTCCTACCCAACTCATATTTATTATTATTTTGGTAGAAAAGCAACATCAATCTTTTATTAATTTGTAAAAGGTGTGGATAGCCTTTAAATCCTCATTGTAAGGTTGAAGATAGCCTTAAAATCTTCGGTTGTAAACGGTTGAGATAGCCGTAGTAAAATCTCATTTGCTTATTGGCAAGGGTTGTTTGCCAAACCTCATTTGAGTCTTCTTAGTGAAGCCAAACAAGTTAGTGGAGGTTAAATCCTTGAGGAGGAGCCTCAAGGTACTGGAGTAGAGAGTTCCCGAACGAGTATAAAATCGCTTGTCTCATATTTTTATCTTTTATACTTTTCTTGCTCTTTTTCTGCTACTACTTTGCGCATAAGTTTTTGTTTTTACGAAAAACATGCTAACACCCTAATTCACCCCCCTCTTAGGGTGTAAACCGACTTTCACATTATACTCCTTTGAGTGATACTCCGTATAACAAATGGTTAGAAAACTCTATATTTATATATTAATTCATGTTTCAAAAAAGTTTGCTAGGGGTACAACAAATGGTTTACCCCATTTGTACACCATTGATCTTAACCATTGATTTTTTTTTTAAATTTTTTCCTCTCTTGTATTTGTGCGGAGAGATTGAGGGGGTAAATTTGGTGTACCCCTAACATATTTTATAAATATTTTTTAATTCTTAATAGTTTCTAGAAAATCTAAAAACTTGGTGTGAGGCATTACTAAAGAAGTCCTATTTCATTTTGATCTCTCCATGTTGGTTAGAGAAGATTAAAGATTTAGTCATTAAAAAAACATTTAACCATTTCGAATTGCTTTCTTAGATTTACTCATTTAGAAATTTTAAGTTAAAAAAATTTAATTCGACTATAAACCACTTAATGCCGGGAATAGTTATTGCAGGAAAACACGCAAATGTTTAATTATATTTAAATCTATTACTTGATGGTTTTAATATTTCTACGCAAGAGATATATAATAAAAATAAATAATCTTTTAGAGTGTCACGACCTAAAGCAACAAAATTCTTCATATACATTCAAAGTTAGCATGACATGTAACTAGTAAAAATTAGACTCTTCCAAAAACTATAAACAAATTTCTCAATGCATAAATTTATTCAAAAAAACTTATCAAACAAAACATATTTCAGATACAGAGTTCGTAACTCAATTAATTGTTATTCGGTCTTTCGAAAAATAAGAAATATATTCTTCCCACGCAACGTACGGGTACGAATATAATAAGATAAAATACAAAAATAAATACTTGAGGTGCTCTGTGATTAAGGTAAAATGTTTGATACGTGATAACTAATTGAGCAATGTTAAGGGTACACCAAGGTGTACTCCAAATGTACATCACTCCCTTCTTCATTATCCATTTTTATTAAGGTGTACCCCTAGCTTTTTCTAACTAATTTTAAAAAGACTATGAAGAGACTAAGGTAGTGTTTGGCAACTAAGATTTCATTTCAATTCATGCATTTTAATTCCAAAATTTAAAATCTTGAACTTCAAATAACAAGGAGATGTACATGGATTTAAAATTAAGCTTTGTTATGAATGAGTAGAATTTGATTCAAATCCAAATTTCAAATAACAAGGGGAGGTGCATGGGAATTGAGCCAAATCTGTATCTGAAATCCAAATCCATGTTCCCAAACATATCATAATTAATTTTACACACATTTTTGTCCTAATAAAGGAATGCACCGGTCATAAATAATCGTCTGTCTTTGGCTCTTCACTAACCCTCTAACAATCTAACCTGGTGAGAAAATGAAATTCAAAATTTGAATCTCCCCCAACGGCTCTATCCACCAAGTAAACTCGTATATTAGTAGTATATATACCACCGTTCTTGCCGCTGTTCTTCTCCATTACAGATTTACAGCTCATAGCACAGTTCCTAAACCCTAAAAATAGCCGGTACATCACTTACATAGCAAAATACCACCCATGGATTTCCACACCCTCGCCAGGAGAGATCTCCAAGCTCTTTGCAAGAAGAACAAAATTCCGGCTAACATCTCCAATGTTGCCATGGCTGACGCTCTCAAAGCTCTTGAGTTTGTAAGTCTTTTTATTAGCAATCAAGTCAGATCCATTCGATGCCTATGTGTGTAGCTGAGATTTGAATGAACCCAAAATTAAGTTTTCTTGTCCTTTTTTGTTATATTAAACCATCAGATACCCTTTTCTTCAATTCCATATTCCGATGTGATTGAATTCATCTGAAGTAGAAATATAAATGTATCCTCAGAATTTTGAGTCAATCGTGTAAGAGTGCAATCTTAAATTTTTACCTGGGGCTGTTCTTTACTAGATTTGAGTTCTGAAAGAAGTGTTCCATAATACTCTATGCAGTATAATTATGAATGACTGTAATTTTTATAGATCCAAACTTCTGTTGGAAGAAGCTGTATATGTAGTTATGTACTAATGTACTCAGAGAGTTTCAGTGTTTCATACGATAAGCTCCATAATTTGCAATTATAGCTTCCCTCCAAATATGTAATTCTGAAGCTTTTTGAGAAATACGGTCATTTACATGTTAATTTCGTCCAGGTCAAAGGTATTGAAGAGGGAATGAAGCTTTTGGAATCGGAAACAATGGCAGTTGAATCGCCGGAGAAGTCAGATATGATATCCAGCGCACCTCGCACTGGGAGAAGAACTGCAGTTTGCAAGACTGCTAAGAAAGAATCTGAAAATTCTCAGACTATTACTAGAACTCGGCGATTAACAAGAAAAATTGCCCCTGAAATTTTGGATGAGATGAAGAATGAGGCGGCTTTAGAGTCTCCAGCAGCACCAACTGGAAGAAGACAAAGGGCAGCTGGACCAAAGATGGAAACCTTATTGAAGGAATGTCTGGACAATGAGGAAGACAGGGAACAGATTTTGCACAAAAAGAAAGATCTTACAAAAACACCAGGAACTGTGATGACCAGCCGCAGGAAGGAAATGCCTAAGGAGAAGAGTTCAGTTTGCCAAGTGTACAGCACTCGCAGATCAGCTAGGTTGGCTGCAAAGCTATATGGGTCAAGCATACAGGAAACTGAAGCATCCGAAAATGGTACATGTGGTTCCCTTACCGTTGAAGCAGATGGGGTTATGAATATCAACTCCAAACTGCGTTCTCTTCACTTGGATGAAGAACATATGACAGTTGGTATGCTAAACTAAAAAAGAATGGAAATTTGATAGTTTACTCTTTTGCTATGACCAATTTATTAATCTTATCATCTGCAGATTCAACAAGTGCCTCAGGTGGATTTCAGAATCAGAGTTTGGCTGGCAAGGCGATTACCAATGAGCTAGATGACATTTATGGTCAGTTGTATTTTAATTTTATTTTTCCTTGATATTTTTTGAACTTTATGTTTATCCTTTTTCCAACTCTTCCCTGAATTGCAGCAAATGTAGAATTATCTTCTGGCAGCAAGGAATCCAATGATGTAGAAATGGATTTGCAAGAAGGTGCTGATCTCAAGCTTAAATGCCAAGAGGTTGTTGCTGATAATATGGCTGTATCAGAAAAGTTGGATGATGATGATGATGATAAGCCTGAGGTGCCATATACAGGTGAAATTACTGAATACGTGGTAGAAAATGCTGATGCTCTTTATAGTTTGGATGTTGGCATGTCTTACTTGGGGAAAAGTATTTGCTATT
This sequence comes from Cuscuta australis, assembly GCA_003260385.1. Classification (NCBI taxonomy): domain Eukaryota; kingdom Viridiplantae; phylum Streptophyta; class Magnoliopsida; order Solanales; family Convolvulaceae; genus Cuscuta; species Cuscuta australis. The sequence continues at coordinate 491,438 of NQVE01000176.1, forward strand.
ATTTAATTATATTCATGTAGTTTCATCTTATAAATCCTATTGTGGTCAATAGATTCAAGTGCCTTATGTGAAAACAAAAATGAAAGTTTTGTAAGAAAGGAAGTGAATGTGGAAATGCACCAAAGCTCTGAAGACTTTGCTACCGAGGAGCCGAGTGACATTTACAGTCAGTTTGAACATTTTCATTATCTGTGTTTGCTTCTAAAATCTTGGAAGCTCAATGTGGAAATTCTTTTAACTACTGTTCGAAATGCAGTAATTGGCAAGGAAAGAAATGATGCTGGAATGGTTATGCAAGAATGCGACCAGGAAATTCAGCTTGAATGCCAGGAGGTGTTTGGTGATGATAACTCTAAAGTGCCAAATACAAGCGAAATTTCTGAATGTGTGGTAGAAAATGCTGATGCATTATGCAGTACAGAGATTTTTCTTGGTATGGCTGATTGACTACGTTATAATGCATTTGATTTTGTACAATGTTGTATTTCTTCCATCCCTGAACCCTATATGTAATCAGTTGCAGATTCAACAGTCTGTTTGAGTGGAAATGGGAATAGAACATTGGCCAGCGACGAACAGAATGTTGTTGATACGCACCCAAGCTCTGAAATGAAGTTGGAAGAATATGTGGTAAAGAATGTCGATGAGCCCAACACTAATCAAATCTTTGGTGGTGTGATGCAGCCATTGGATGATGGTGAGAAGGTAGAAGATGAAACCTTCCACTGCATGGCAAAAGAAGACGAAGAGGCACTGCTCCTATCAAAGCAGTTTGGCGATGATACCAACATCGGTGAAATGCCTTCTGACTCTGAAGAATCTGAAGAACACAATGTAATTATTAATCTTCAGGTTAACACTACCATTGTTGATGATGAAGTTGAAGAGGGTGAAAACATTCTCCTTTCGAAGCAGGTCGGTAATGTTATCCGTGAAACAGATTCAGACTCCGAGGAATCTGAAGGTGTAATAAATAATCTTCAGGTTGACACCACCCCAATGGATGTTAAAATCTCTGATGGCGAAAAGGATCTGCTACAGTCAAAGGAGTTGGGCAAAATGTCTTTTGACTCTGATGAATCTCAAAAACAATGTGTAGTAATCAATCTTCAGGATGATAAGATTCTGCTTCTTTCAAAGCAGTTGGGTGTAACAGCTTCTCACTCCGAAGAACCTGAAGAAGGCGTAATAATCAATCTTCAGGTTGACACCACCTCAATAAATGTTGGAATATCCGATGATGAAAAGGATCCGCTACTGTCAAAGCAGTTGGCCAAAATAATGTCATTTTACCCTGAAACATCAGAAGATGTGATAATAAATCCTCTGGTTGGCGAGGATGTTGGAGACAATGATGGAAAAACGAAATCTGATAGTAATAATACTACTGATGTTGATGAGGGGAAGAATAGTGCCAAGTTTGATCAAGAAGAAAATGATGCTGAAACCCTTCTTGTGCCTCAGCAACCTTCAATCTCCACTCTGGTGTTCTCAGACGACAAGGAGAACATTGACACTAGGGAGGGCATGGAATTGGATCTAACTAAAAAGAAAAAGGATGGAAACAATCTTGATGAAATGAGCATAAGACAGCTCTGTAAGAAGTTGAAAGAGTTGAATCCTTATCATTCACAGCAGGTAGAAGAAGAACATGAAGATGGTGATGGAGCTCCTCCTCCCTTCCATGCAAGAAACAACAAGAAGCAGAAATGGCGGAAAGGCGGCAAAGCCTTTGTCGCACAGCGCACTGCTGAGAACAGACCTGCACTTCAACAGGTTCCACACAACTGCTTGGTTGGTAATTCCAAAAAACAGCTCCCATTGATATGATCAATATCCAAGAGCAATCACTTTGTGGTTGCAGTCTTCTTCAAGACAAACAAGAATTGGCCAAGAACATTTTCAATTACGTTCTTTTATGGAGTAGTTATAATAATTAACTGCTTTTAATATTACAATTGTCACTGAGGATATTTTGCTATTTGTGCATTTCAAGGTTTTGAAGTGCCGTGAGTTTATTATATTTATACGCCGTTTTTCCAGTAATATTTTTTATTGTTTTAATTATTCATGAGTTTCTCATTCTTCTTTCATTTTGTTTGTTTAAAAAAATCGTTTGTCAGAAATTCTGAACTTGTGTTTTATGTATAATCATGAACTCTTCCACCATTTTTATCTCATTGTGAATAGATGATACTCATTACTCTCTATCCCTATAGGAAAATGCTAGGGTGTCACCACATGGGTGCTATCATGTGTGCATCCATTCTTCGCACAGACAAACACAGACGATAATTGTCTGTGTCGCACAGACAATTATCGTGCGAAGCATGGGTGCACCCATGGTAGCACCCATGTGGTGGCACCCTAGCATGGTCCATCTCTATAATTGTCATGACTTATTTGTTAATATTCATAAAATTTGATTGATATTGCAAAATAAATTGAGATGGAGCGTTTTTTTGGAATCACAATAGTCTCACATTTGTCTTCGCTAAAAGTTGAGCTCGACCATTACACTCTTTCACACCCCTATTCATTTCTGGAACAATGCCCCCGGGCTCACATATCTCATTAGTGACATCAAAAGTTATGTACTTGTGCTTTTTTTAGGAGAAAAAGCAAGTGCATTCAAATCTCATTTTGTAAATCCATATTTGAAAGAAACCTCACTTATTAAAATAGTTATAAATTAGCTATCATTACTTTATACAAACTTTTAAGAGCAACAAATCATTAGTTTGACGATTTCTGTTAAATGTCGTGCCCAATTTGATGATAAAATTTATATTTTCCCCTCAAAATGTTGTTCAATGTGAATGTGATTGTTTTAAATATTCAAATGTAAAATATTCTCTTAGCACACGTTTTATAGTGAAAGAAAAAAATATAACTTTATGTTAAAATGACTTTTTTTGTACAAGTTGTTAAAACAGTAAAAAGCTCTATCTTGCTATAAATTGGTGATGGATTAAAGCTTAAAAAAGGGGAACGACGGGAGAGAGAGTCGCGGCTTAGGCCGCGGCGGTGGGCGGTGGAGGACGCGACAACCAGCGGCGGCGACGGTAGCGGCTGCAGCTCCAGTCGACGATGGGCGGCGGTCTCCAACTCCAGTCATGGTTCCTTCAAGCTCCAATTTCTTCAATTTATTCATCTTCTTCAACAATTGGTAATCCTATATTTGTTAATTTTTTTCTCCAATTCTTTGTAAGTATTGTTTGTAGTTTAATTTTTACATTTTTTGCTTATTTGTGTTAATTTCAAAAATTATAAAAAATGGTTGGTGTTCTTTTATGGTTTTTTTCATGTTTATATTAAATCTCTTATGAATGAAAATTGATTCATATTGTTTTCTTCAATTTTTGTGCAAATTGTTGTTGAATTGGTTGAATCGCACGGTTTGATTTCATAAGTATATTGTATGTGGAATTCGGTTTTGATTGAAGCTATTATAGCTCCATATTATAGTTAAATGATTTCCGAATTCATATGTGATTCTTCGTTGTGCTATGTGTTTTGTAAAATTTTAAGGTTTATGGACTTCTTAGCCCCATAAGTTGGTCGTTTTCTTTAAGATTCGTTATAGAGCGATTGTTATGTCGTGTGTTTGTTTGTTGATTTTCATAAAGTTGTTTAAGCACAAAAACAATTTTTAAGTTTTTGAAAATATGTAATGTTCTCTTATATGAATAGATTACAATTCTTATGCTTAAGTTGTTCAAAGAGACCTGCAAAATATTTTTATCATTAGACGTTAAAGTTTATTAAAGTGTATAAAATGTTCTTCGTGGATAAATTATGCATGGGAGTTAGAATGAAAGAAAGATTCGCTCTTTTATTAACTTTTTCTTCTTTTGGAATCATTGTTTGAGTGCTTGAGGTGAGTTTGGGGTTCAAAGTTATCCAAAAGGCCTTTGAATTACATGACTCCGGGCCTTATAGAGAGTTGACGATCCTCTATATGTGGTCAAGGATATGATTCAACTCGATCCTTTGAATTATTTTCTATTCTTAAGTGCGTAAGTTAAGTAATATATTGTCTCCGTGCCTATTATACGTGTAATGTTTGTTTTGTGTTCGTTCTCTTTTTAATTTTGTTTCGGGTTCTTTGCGGTGTTTCTTGGGTTACCTTTGTTGGAGTAGTTGATTATCTTTTGAGCTTGTTTTCCCCCATTTTATCAAAAAAAACAACAAAAATAAGAAAAATAAAAAATAAAAAAAATATTTACTTTTCATCCAACAACCCCCCCTTTGTGTTTTAAGTTATAATATAAGTTTTTATTTACTAAGTTTATTTAATAAGTGTTTATTTATAAGTTATAAATATACGTTTTTATACTTTATTTACTTTTATATACTTAAGTATTTGTTATGAGTTTATAAGTTATATTATAAGTTCTTTGTTTATATAAGTTATATTTATAAGTTTTTATATTTATTTAGTTATAAGTTTTATACGTCTTATCACATGTGTAGTAGTTAGTTCGTTTTGTTTAGTAACAATGTGTGTGCATGCTATTTTGATTTCAAAAGTACAAACTTTCTCCGTGGGATCGATTTTTACTTGCCCTAGCTATAGTTTTTATTTGATTATATTTTAGGGGTTAGCTAAGGTTATCTATAAATTTTTAATTTGTTTTGGACCGTTCGACAAGTCTTCAACAAATTTTGGCGCCGTGGCCGGGGAAGGTTTGTATAAAATCATTTTAGTATGCCTGTGTGTTCTATGTTCTTTGTTTGGAAGAAACCAAGAGTTGATGAAGTAGCCTCTTTTCTTTTGTTCTAGACTGAATTGCATGTTATATATTCAATAAGGATGTTATTTGTTCTTGAATGAACTAAAATCAGCGTGTTTTTTTGTCTTGATGCTGAAATATATGATCTATTTGCAATTTTTATGAAATTTCAGGCCTATTTTTCCTAAAAATTCCATTTTGACACTATGTTCTGCATTTTTTTTTACTAGTTTATGTATCCAATTGATCATATATGTTGCATTTGTGCTGCCTCATTTTTTTATGAGTACAACATGTATGATTTGATTAGGCAAGAGTTCTGTGCTGATCTTGATGCCTTTAATGCTAAATATGCAAGAAAAAAATGATTTTACTTGCTATTTTTTATAAATCTGCATTACTCTTTCTGTTTTTGTTCCTTAAGAGTGTTACATTTCTTAAAATATGAACTATAATTGATACATCTTGCTTGGGGACAAAATCTAGAAGCATGACATGATGTTAATATGCTGATTTTTGAGGTTTAGAAGCTGAATTTGTTGAGCTTCAGACCTACTGTGTTGTTTTTGTTAAAAAAATCTGCATCTTTTCTTGATTTTCATGCTGAATTTGAGTTCCTAAGATGCCTACTTGCTGAATTATGAACTTTAATTATTAAATACATGCATAAGAACTGACTTGGAGGTATTTAGCTTGTTTTTGCACTCTCAAATTTACCCTTATATGCTAAGTTTTGATGTCAAAAAGCAAAAATGCAGAAAACTTGGTTTCTAAAAACTGATTTGAAGCTTAAATTTTGCACTTAGAATTTGAGTTTTGTTTCCCAACTGAGCTTCAAGTGTTATTATTTATAGAAGTTGGAAACAAAAGCTGGATTCTTAATTTTACACTTTGATGTTTTAAAGAAACACAATTTACCTTACTACTTAATGGTTTAATTGAATATGCGTTTGCAAGTAGTAACCTGTGTCTAGCCAAGGACGTTAAATCGGGCGGTTTGTGGGAGACAACCCACTACTTTTATAGTGTTTTTGACTTTTTTTTAAGTATTTATGCTTAACTCACTAACTTCTTGTTGTTGTAATAGTATTAGTGATACTAATAGTAGTAGTAGTACTTGTTGTAATAATAGTTTTTTTTCTTATTCTCTTTCACTTAGTTCTTAAAAACACACAAAAGAAGGGTATAAATTTGAAAAGATAGAATGTTGCTGCATTTATAATGCTTAATTGTTTCTTTTTACTTCATTTGTGCTTCTAACCATCTACTTTAAGAGCTTTTTGCAAGATTTATCAAGTTATAGGTTGGAGCATTGTTGTTTGGGGTAAAATTTTGCACTGTTGGGTGCAAATCTGTTTTGAAACAGGAGCTCTAAGTGCCTGCGTGTTGGTATGCTACTAATTTTCATTTTTCTTAATCCTTGGGTGTTTAGATTTGATCTTATTTGGGCTGGAAACTGAAAATTTTTGCATCTTTCAAGCTAATTTGGACTACAAACCATTAAAAATCTGCTTTGCTTTATATGATTTTTGGCCTATAAACTGAAAAATATGCACTTTGTAAGTTGTTTTTTTGAGTGAAGAATGAAAATTCTACACTTTTCACGGCTTATATGTACTAAATTAGAAAAATCTACATTCTTTTAAATCTGATTTTTTGTTCTTCAATGCTAAAAAACTTGGTCTTAGCCTTTTTTGCAGATTTTTAGGTCCAAGAAAAGCATGATAAAGATTGGGGGTGATGAATTGATGCCGCGTATACTTTTTTAAGATTCGCATTCTCCTTCCCATCATTTCCTCTTTACTTTTGTTTCATTACTCTCCATCCCCTTCTCTCTTGTCTTAATCTCTTTGTTATATCATTATTCGTTGTTATTCATTTGCATATCATATAGATGCATTGAACACAATGCATATTTTAAGTGTGGGGGGAGGTTCTCATGTTTATGTCCTTGTTTGGGGGTGTATATTTTTGGAGACTTTTTTAAAAAGGTTTTGGGTCCAAATATTTTTTTCATTCTTAATTGAATTTCTCTTTATTTAGAGCATTGTTTTTAAAATTTGACCATAAACCTGATTTTTTTCGTTGGGCTTTATTCTGAAAGTTGACAAGTGTATTCTTTATTACTCTTCTTGAGTCTTATGCCCATTTTCTTGGTAAAATGACCTTAAAGTGTTTAAATTCTTCTAGCTAGGTATCCTTAGTATTTTTGTTTTTTTAATTGGTCATCCACATATTATCTAGATGCTGTTTTAATAACCTCATGTGATCTTTAGAATATAAAAAAAGTAGTTTTAAGAGTTTTTTACTTTTTAGAAATTGTTTGATTTTTTATTTAGGTTTTTAAAACAATTTTGCTACCGTTGCCATTGAGGTGTTTTGAACTATAGGATTCCCTTAGGAAACTTTTTTGTGGCAACTTTAGAACATTTTAGAACCCAAATAATCTATATTTTAGATCTCCATCCTTATAGAACTTTTAGCTCACCTTGTTTTTAAAATGCTATGGGCATTAAGTCTTAAATGTGGGGGTGTAAGTTACATTTTGTTCTTCTTGATGATGATAAAAAAGAAATCTATTTTCTTGGTCTTTTAAACGAGGACGCTTAAGTCTTAAGTGTGGAGGTATTTGATAAGTCGGGTTTGGGTTAGCTCTTTTTTAGGTATTTTTAATATTTTTAGTATTAAACTTTTAGTTTTTTAGCTTAGTTTTATTATAGTTTTCATTTTTACATTCTTTTTATTTTCTTTCATAAATAGTAGCTTTTTAATCATTTTTTTACATAATATTATTTTTATTTTATTTTTCTTAACCCAAGTTATAAGATATCTTATTTTTTTGGAGAAAAATATAACATAAGGCCAAAACAGAGTTCAAGTTTGAAAAAAAAAATTGAACTTAGGCCCGGAGCCCAAACCCAACAACAAGAAACAAGCCCAACTCTCCTATCCTCCTTCCACTTTATCTTCACGCAACAAAAAGAAAAAAAAGAAACGAAGAATCTGCTTCTTCTCCATCGCGCAACAGGCAAAAGTGTAACGGTCCAACATTGAAGTCTCCAACGGGAAAAAATTCAACGCTAAAAAGCTCTATCTTGCTATAAATTGGTGATGGATTAAAGCTTCAAAATGGGGAACGCCGGGAGAGTGAGCCGCGGCTTAGGCCGCGGCGGTGGGCGGTGAAGGAGGCGACAACAAGCAGCGGCGACGGTAGCGGTTGCAGCTCCAGTCGACGATGGGCGGCGGTCTCCAACCCCGGTCATGGTTCCTTCAAGCTCCAATTTCTTCACTTTCTTCATCTTCTTCAACAAATAGTGCATCACCCGTGCGATGCACGGGATAATATTTACTTGTAAATTCAAGATGAAATTAAAAATAATTGAGTGAGTATTTTGTTATTTTCTCTTCTTACTAATACATACATACATACATACATATATACATATACATATATATATATATATATATATATATATATATATATATATATATATATATATATATATATATATATATATATATATATATATATTAAAATAGAGCTAGTAATGAGCAAATTAAGCTAGAAAAATATGATCTTTGGTACTTATTTTTAAAACAATTTTTTTGTTTCTCCATTTTTAGAAATTTATTCGCAAAACTATCATTTATCATTTGTGAATATTTTCAAATAATATATCTATCATTTAAGTCATTTTTACTTCAACGAAAGAATTAGGGGTAAGCATGGTACGGTATGGTATGGTATTTAGCTCGTACCGATACTGTACCAAATATTTCGGTTCAGTATGAGATTTTACCTCGTACCGATCCCGATCCCGAAATATCGGTTCAATATGGTTCGGTATCGATTTCGGTATAAATCGGGATGAATATACATAACTACTTTGCACGTTACTCCGTAAAATTTAACAATGACACATTACTTTTGAAAATTAAAAAGTGAATTTAAATAAAAAAACATGAAAAATTTTAAAAAAATGAATATTTAAATGCAAGAAATGCGTATCAAAACGTAGTTTATATTTCACAAACTAAAAAATGAATAACAATTAAGGAATATTTCAAATCTTTGTAAATACTTTCATTTCATACACAAAAATTAAAACTCAAATAATTATATACTTTACACATAATAGAACTTGAACTAATATTTAGTGAAGGTATATAAAAATATTACTCCGGGATATTATTTTTTATAATATTTTAGTATATATGTTCGGTTCGGAATTTTCAATATGGGAAGTCCCCTCGTACCATTCCCAAATACCGTACCGACCATTCAATTCGGTACGGTTCGATTCTTTCTCAATATTTTTTTGGCTCGATATTTTTCAATTCAGTATTTTCGGTTTTTTCGAGAAATTTTAGTATCGGTTCGATACTTGCTCACCTCTAGAAAGAATATTAGACTTAAAAGCAGCTTATAAGTTAAGAATTATTTATTAACAATAAAGCAATAAGTACCAACACGGAAAAAATATCTACTATGTAAAAATATGGAATACTGAGTTTTTTTTGAAGTATCTATACAAAATAGAACACTACTACAAACTTTAGGCGTAGTATTATATACCTCCAATATATGCTATTTTATAAATAATTTGGAGGATAAAATCTCAAATGTATGCTCTGATTGGAAAGCTAAAAAATAGAATAATTTATATTTTAGCTTCCTCACTCTCTATAATTGAAAGGCCCTACACATCTTCTCTTTCTCTCATTTCTGTCCATCATATGTCTTCAACATCATCTATTGATACACACAAAGAAATCATCTGCCTTCACCAAAACTACTCCTTCAATCATCCTCTAGTCCTTTGTTCCTTCAATATCAAGATAAGGTGTATTCCTACTGCTCCTTCAATAGATGCATACATTGGAGGAAGAAACAAAGGACAAAGGGTGTATTCCTACTTCTCCTCAAGTCACTTTTGGCACCTCAGTAACATGAATAGCCAATATAAGATAGACAATATGTCATTGACATTTCTACTATAAAATTATGATATTAATTGAATCTATCATGACTGGCAAAAAGTGATTCAACATCAATAATATCTCATAATAAAACATAATATTATGCCAATGCCTCAAAGACTCCCACCTACCGCAGAGTAAAGGGGGCCGGATGTAATATGTTTAAAAGATAAAACTACAATTTCCAAATGACCGATGATAAGCATTGAAAATCACTTAGTATATTATAATCGCGTTGAAAACTGCATCAATTCTAAAGCATGAATAACAGATCCAACAAAATGTTAAACTCTTGAAATTGGAGTTGTATACAAATTTAACTTTTGCACTATAAAGTTATGAACTAATTGATACAAAGTAGATTTTATTCAATATCTTGTTAATTCACAGAGCATAAATTATGTTTAATACAAAACAGAAAACTGTCCTTCAGGAAAGAAAAAAATGCTGCTTGACAGGTTAAGGAATACCTTACCCCACACCTTGGTGAATAACTTTTCATTGCTTATAACTTTTTTTAGCATCTTTTCTTATACTTTTTTTAAAAAATGTATAAAAAAAGGTGCTAAATAGGCTAAAGTAAACCCAAATTAAAAATTAGACTTAAAAAAATGGAGTGTGTTACAAACTGCACAGTGCTATTTCACAGCATCTTTAAAGTTTGAGACTATTAGAAAGAGTAAAAATCTATGCCTAATCAATCTAAAAATACAACATTTAAATTAAATATAGTAAATAAGTTTGACATCATCTGAAAAATAGAAGAACACATATGAATGGAAATATTAAAAACCTGTCAATGTTTTCCAATTGCAACAAAGGTTGTACATCATCACATGTTCCAAAAGTAAGCATTGCTATATGCATTGGTGGAATATACTGAAGTAAGTTTTGTTGCATCAAGATGTTTTTGCTCCAAATCAGAAAATATAAATAATTTTGGACCTCACATGTTGAGGAGATGAAGAGGTGAAGGGAAAAAGTACCTTTTTTTCTCGCAAGTCCAATTGTCCTTACTGTATTTCTACCATGAGCAGCAACATCCCACCTACGAAAGGCGTTTTTGATTTGTCTCTAGTTGAACGCAAAAACAGCCACCATGGAGACCACAGAAGTAACAAATCATATTTTGCCAAAAATCTCTACATGTTCAAACTAAAAAAGTGAACAAATTTAAGACGGTGCAAACAACATTACTCGTATCTCAGCATGTGAAGATGCATAAACACTCCTAAAGGATAACATTTTGCTGAAATTCAGAGAAACAACTTTACTTTCTCTTCAACCTTCTCATCGCACAACACGAGGGGTTTTTCTTAAGTTGATATTTGGAATTTGGAGATGTTTTTTCTTTTTTAAAAATTGATAAAATTGCAAGTATTAAAGAATCAAAAAGGCCAATCACACAACAAACACATAAATACTGACCTCATAAATATTCATTTCCTAGCAGCATTTAATCAACTTTGCTAATGATATATTGTAAAACTATTGTTTGAACATTCGATACAATAGAAAGAAAAAAACAGGTACTTACAAGCCATTTTCGATGATACTTTTATGTAGGAAGAGAGTTGACATAGTTGTGCTGTTTATAAGTTTCGTGAAGTCCAAGAGCTTGTCATAAAAAAAGTTGCTGTATTTGCTGCAAGTAAACAGAAATTTAAAAAAATAAAGTAGATAATCATGGAATTCAAGTAAATATGTCGCAGATTTTTTAAAATAAAAACTATTTCATATCAAATTTTCTAACAATTCAGCATCTAAAATTCAAAAATCAAACCCTAACTGTTGTTCCTAAGCAAATATACCAATGTTGATTTATGTTTCAAGCATATACACTCTAGGTATAAAAACAGCATTGCAAACAATAAAAAATTGTGAAGAATTAGGTGGCATAGGTTAGATTTTTTTAGCAAATTCAGCACACAATGCTCACAGATTAGACCGTAGAGTTCATATTTTACATATAAATTCATTGTTAAACAAATTTTTAACAAATAGTAATTATTTAATTACTTTAAGGAACAAAAATCAGTATGAATATTCAACCAAAACAGCGTAGATCTTAAACCAATATTTCGAAATTGAAGTAAATTGTCTTTAAAAAAATTAAGAAACTCAACTTAAGAAAAGCAAAATTTTAAAGAAGAAGATCGACTTAGAGAGTTCTCTAATGCTGGACACCGATGCTAGACACCGAAGGTATCCTTAATATTAAGAGAAGGTCGTTGCTATCGCTCGGTTTTCCACCATCTTCTTCTTCATCCAACGATGGGTTTATTATCGGCGTTTGGGTCAGAGGCGCGCTTCTCGGTTAAAAGATCTGCATCCGTTGTTGTCAGGGGAGCAGGATACCAATTGAAGTCGGACGGTGTTGTGAGATATCCACCTGATTTCAATCCCCATGATTTGTATTCCCAAATCAAATTGCCATCGCTGGATTGCATGAGCCTCTCGTTGAGACCTTCATCGACAAACGACTGGTGTCGAGATAGGGTGTGTCGAGTATTATCTAAGAGATGGAAGAGATGCAGAGATGCTGGGCGGAGAAGATGGAATTCATACGGAAACAGCAATTAGGGTAAGGCGCACAACCGCAAATGTTTTTGACATGGAGTTGGAACGGTGGCCTTAGGAATTGACAGCTAGATTTGCAGATGGCAAATGAAATTGGACCGTCGGATATGAGCTAAATTGAACTGATTTTTCCATCAGCTTTTATATATATAGTAGATTGGTAACCCTATATTTGTCAATTTTATTTCTCCAATTCTTTGTAAAGTATTGTTTGTAGTTTAATTTTTACATTTTTTTGCTTATTTGTGTTAATATCAAAATTATAAAAAATGGTTGGTGTTCTTTTTTGGTTTTTTTCATGTTTATATTAAATCTCTTATGAATGAAAATTGATTCATATTAGTTTTCTTCCATTTTTGTGCAAATTGTTGTTGAATTGGTTGAATCGCACGGTTTGATTTCATAAGTATATTGTATGTGGAATTCGGTTTTGATTGAAGCTATTTTAGATCCATATTATAGTTAAATGATTTCCGAATTCATACGTGATTCTTCGTTGTGCTATATGTTTTGTAAAATTTTAAGGTTTATGGACTTCTTAGCCCCATAAGTTCAATGTTTTCCTTAAGATTCGTTATAGAGTGATTGTTATGTCGTGTGTTTGTTTGTTGATTTTCATAAAATTTAAAGTCGTTTAAGCACAAAAACAATTTTTAAGTTTTTGAAAATATGTAATGTTCTCTTATATGAATGGATTACAATTTTTATGCTTAAATTGTTCAAGGAGACCTGCAAAATATTTTCACCATTAGACGTTAAAGTTTATTAAAGTGTATAAAATGTTCTTCGTGGATAAATTATGCATGGGAGTTAGAATGAAAGAAATATTCGCTCTTTTATTAACTTTTTCTTCTTTTGGAATCATTGTTTGAGCGCTTGAGGAGAGTTGGGGTTCAAAGTGATCCAAAAGGCCTTTGAATTACATGACTCCGAGCCTTATAGAGAGGTTACGATCCTCTATATGTGGTCAAGGATATGATTTAACTCGAGCCTTTAAATTATTTTCTATTCTTACGTGTGTAAGTTAAGTAATATACTGTCTCCGTGCCTATTATACGTGTAATGTTTGATTTGTGTTCGTTCTCTTTTTAATTTTGTTTCGGGTTCTTGGCGGTGTTTCTTGGGTTACCTTTGTTGAAGTAGTTGATTATCTGTTGAGCTTTATTTTTCCCATTTTATCAAAAAAACCAAAAAATATAAGAAAAATCAAAAATCAAAAAAATATTTACTTTTCATCCAACAATCCCCCTTTGTGTTTTAAGTTATAATATAAGTTTTTATTTACTAAGTTTATTTAATAAGTGTTTATTTATAAGTTATAAATTTACGTTTTCTATACTTTATTTACTTTTATATACTTAAGTATTTGTTATGAGTTTATAAGTTATATTATAAGTTCTTTGTTTACATAAGTTATATTTATAAGTTTTTATATTTATTTAGTTATAAGTTTTATACGTCTTATCATATGTGTAGTAGTTAGTTCGTTTTGTTTAGTGACAATGTGTGTGCATGCTATTTTGATTTCAAAAGTACAAACTTTCTCCGTGGGATCGACCCTTACTTGCCCTATTTATAGTTTTTACTTGTTTATATTTTGGGAGTTAGCTAAGGTTATTTATAAATTCTTAATTTATTTTGGACCGTACGACAAGTCTTCAACACAGGGTTCCCCTAGCACTCCCCTAATTAATAAGAAAACAACCAATTATAACGCCCGAGGCCAAAATGGGTGGGGAGGGATCGATTGCTGGTGAACGAGGCAAAAACAAAGAATGGCTCTCAACAAGCACCTAGGCGAAAAGGGACGTATATAAAACATTGCACATACATAAAAGACTGCACAATTAAACTTAAGGATTTAATACATTCTACAAATATCAACAAGATGAATCTTCTTTTCGAGAACCAATAACTTTAAAACTCTAAAGTTTAATGCGTTTGACATGAATATGATGGGTGAACTAGATGCATGTGAGTGAGGACATAAGCATGCTAAATAGACTCATGTTGTATTGTGAGAATCATCAAAATTTAGAGCCTAGACTCTTACAAGTGGTATAAGAGACAATACCAATAGGGTGTGAGTGAGGACAAAAGCACATCGGAAAAACTCGTGTTGTGTGGAGAAAATTATCAAAATCTAAAGCTCAAACTTTTACAAGTGGTATCAAAGACAGAACATTTACCAATAATGTATGGTTTAAGGACAAATTGAGTGGTAATTGGGGGAGGGGTATGTAATTTTTGGGGGGAAAAATAGGTGTGAAATGATCGTTGATGCACAAGGCACGAACATGGAGTAGCTATAGCAATGCGTAAAAGGGGACATGAATGAACCCAGCTCACACCCAAAACAGAGGAATTTTGTTTCTATGAAAGTATGAGACTGCACAATTAGAGTGATCAAGCTCAAAATAGTGATAGGTCATACGCATAACATCAAGATGTATCTTGTAACACCCGAATCCGTCCAGGTCTGCAACCCCTTTCAAACTAAAGTATCAACTTGGTAACGTAAAACTTTAAAACATTTCAAACATTTTATTTCATCACAACTATCAATTCAACATTGTTGGAGTTCATAATGATTTTGCGGAGGCTTAATAAAGTGTTTCAACACAACATCAAAATATAAATATTTTAAATATTGATTTGATCAAAGAAATCCACACATCCATCCATCATCGCATAACCAAGTGCCTCCAAGATTCACATCATCCTTCCTTATTCTGTTTACCTGTGTGTAACAAATAAAACGTACTACACGCTCAGCGGTTAAGCCGAGTAATGATATCTTATGCATCGAACAATATAAACAGAACCTCAATTCATACTCAAATCATTTGATATCATGCACATAATACTCAATCTAAATATTCAATATTCATCGTATCAACAATGCTCTTAAACTATTCTTAGTTTAAGCCCAGATCGTAACAATGCTCTTAAACTATTCTTAGAGTAAGGCTAATTTATTTTGATTACTGGGCTCTTAAACTATATTTTAGTTTAAGGAATAACACAACAATCCATGACTTATCTTATGAGTCTTATAGGTCATGCTCAAAACCAAATAGTGGTCTACTCACCGTCTGGTTGGGTGGTACCCCCAAACTAGTGGATACTCAAGTTTGGTTTGTGCATCCCGTACATACGTTTTAACCCTTGCCACCGAAAATCATATCCGTAGAGCCTAACTAAATTGGTCACATAAGGTCTATCTTAGAGTTCTTCTAGATAGCCCTAATTGTTCACAATCATCATTTAATGCAGGACATTTATTTTTAATCAAGGTTTAATCATCGTAATCAATCATCAATAATAATCATCATACTAACAAAGAATGGCCTACTATCGAGTGTTAACACCCTAGCTTACTATCATGTATCAAATAAGGTTTTGGAATTTATCAAAACATCATGTCTAGTTTGGAAATGATAATCATAATGATTACAGTTGAATGGTATCAAACTAAGGATTTTACATCTCAAAAATCAAGTTTATGGGAAAAATCTCCAGGTCAGACGGTACATATCTCGGTACTAGGGTACCGTTATGGTACATTAGTACCATCCAGACGGTATAGGGTACCGCCTGGTATCAGGTACCACTAAAGAAATTTGGCTTGTGACGGTAGCTAGCTATCATCACTGCCTACCATCTGGGTGGTAACTTCCTACTGTTTAGGCGGTATGTAAGTACCGTTTCTACGGGAGTTTTGTACAGTGTCGTCTTCAACCTTGGTACAAACTTCCAAAACACCAGTTTAAGCTTCTAAACTTCATTTTAACTTTATAAAAATGTTCCCTAAAATTCATAGACCATTTTTAAATAATTAATTCGAAGCTTTAACAACAATTTGAAGGTTTATGATTCTTGGTTCATCAAAAATATATTTTTCATTTTTATATCACATAACTCAACCAAATGATCGTTTATAAATGTAAAATTGATCTATATGAACATTCTAATTACTAGATATATCTAAGGGCTTACTTTGAGCTTAAACGAAGGATTTGGAAATTTTCCAGCGAAACTTTTGACAAACACCATGGCTTCCTCTAGCGATTCTGACGACAACAAACTATGGCAGCTTGCTCTCCACACTCTAAGGAACACAATGATAATAGATTTACTAATTTTGGTGAGGAAATGAAGAGAGTGAGTTCCTCCTTAAATAGCCAAAGGAGTAGGGAAGAAGCCAGAGCAGAGTCGTGCGAAATCCTTCAGTGATTTGAAGATGGAAAATTCGGTTCAATGGAAGGGCAACTAACATGTCCGATTTTGACTAATTTTATCCCAATTGGGGTACACGTTTGGGTAAACTTGCTCCAAATTAAAATCCGATTGCACTGTCGCAATCAGACAGTCAAATTCTACACAAATGTATAAATTTTCATATTTATTTGAAATATATCTTCTGACATTATATTTTTGGATGTTTGACTTTGACAAATTATAAATTTATTTAATTAATATTTTATTCAAAAGATTTTCATATTCAATTTGTATTATAGTCTCTAATCAAGAGCACACATTCAATTTGTATTTTGGCCTTATCTCTACGAGATTTATCTAGAGTCATGTTATTTGATATAAAGTATCTACGAATTTTGCCCAAGGCCAAACAATAATTTATTTTAATTAAAAACAAATTTGTTTATTTGAATAATAATTAAATAACACTTTTAGGGTTACATTTCCCCCCCCCCCCTTAAAGGAATTTTGTCCTTAAAATTCTTCTAAGGTTGAACGATCGAAATCTTGTTTGTATTCATGTTAGTCATGGCACATGGCCATGTCTCATTCATTCTGTTAAATCATGATTACGTTGTTGTTCCCACGAGTACGTATTCTTAAATTGTCAGTGTCATAAAACTCGTTCTATCTTCGAGAGATTCATAGTCTTAATAAAGCAAAGTATCCAATGATCTTCTTATAGGTTTCCGTTAGAGTGAATGTCACCAACTTAAGTTCCTCTGCAACGTATAACATCGTACTTCAGAGTATACATAACCTAGTTGTACATCACTTGGTTCATCCACGAATTTCAATTGCCCGATGTTCGTTAATGATATTCTTTCTTGATTAAAAGTTCTTCAATGGCACTTGCAGTTTCAAATTATTGAGTTCAAATGATGTATAGTTTAGAGGTTGCTTCAATTCGCACGTCATAATGTAACTTTCAAAGTTACTCCAGAAATCTTAACATCATTCAAACAGTTCAATAATGATGCGTTAGTATTCTAGCGACATTGTAACGCCCTAAAAACCAGTCTAGAAGTTATTTTCTAATTAAATAAATAAGACTTATTTATTTAGGAAAATCTAGTCTTTTAAAGAATTAAAAGATATCTTAGAGATTCTAATCGTCTCAATATAACGAAACTAATCTGATTATTGTTGGAAAGATTTAAAGTAAAAGACTGACTCAAGTACTAGTATTAGGAAAGTAAGGGTATAAACCAGGTGGATGCCTGCTGGGCTCCAATGGTTAATTAAACCGGGTAAAAACGTACGTATGGGTCTCCTTGAATTGCTTGGTGATCCATCAGGTGGGGATTCACCCACCCAACAGGGAACACCCTCGTTGGTTGAGCATGACCCACTAATCAAGTGGGAACAATCATGACTCTAAGAAAAGCAGAAAGTCCTAAGTCTAGTGTTGAGTACAAGTACAGATAAATGGTGATCCACTAGTACAAGATAGCTCCGTTTTGGCGAGAATGGAAAAAGGGCTAGTGCCAGGTAAATTATATGATGAACTATTTATGTAAACTGCATGATATTAAACCAATGTGCATGATATCATTTTATGGTTGTGAATTAGTGGATTCACCTATGTGTATATTCAAACTATTAGATATTTCTCACTCAGCTTCGTTGCTGATCGAGTAGCCTCTTTTTCCCCTTGTTACACGTAGGTAATTATGAAGGGGCAGACTTTAGAATCCATGCTAGAGGGCAGCATGACGGAGGAGATGTACGGATGCATGGATTTAATAATGTTTGATTAAATTGTAAAGCTTCTGCACTATTGGTTTAAACTTTGATTTGTATCTAAATTGTTTGAGTTAAATTAAATGTTTTTATTTCTTGAAAAATATTTTATGCGGATACTAATTTAGTAGCAACCCGATTTGCTAAACTATTTATTCAGGTTACGCGGGTTGGGGTGTTACATTTTGGTATCGGAGCATATAGTTTTAAAATCGGTCTTCAAACCATTGCAAAGGGTTGTTTTGGAAATAAACAAGCAAAAGTAATATTATTTTGATAATGAATACAATAGAAAAAGTTATTCCCAAGCATTGCATCCGCATACTTCATGTCATCTCTGCCTACTAGAAGGTAATAAATTATTAACTTCTTGCTTGACATTGTGTGGAGCTGATTGCCCAAGTTCTTTGAACCGAGCCGATTGCTCAAATAATAGTTTGGAGCTGATTGCTCAAATATCTGTATGGAACTGATTGTTCGAATAGTTGTGCTGAGCTGATTGCTCAAATAATTGTATGAAGCTGATTGCTTGAATGTCTATGTCAAGTTGACTGTTCGAATGTTTGTCTTGAGCTGCGAATTGTTGATTATTGTGCATACGGAAATGCTATAGTCTAAGGTAGGAATTCATATCATGTAGATGAAACCTACTTACTATAAGGTGAATGTTATCATAAACCTTGACAACGAGATGCTATGTAACAAAAGAAAATAGTATAATCGTGTACACACAGTAACATATCTTGTCTGATATTCAGTTATCTGATTCATTCGCGGAATAGAAAACCAAATTCTGAAGGGCCTGCAGACCTGGATGGATGAGGGAGTCATATTTTGGTATCAAACGAGAATGATAGTATAAAGGAAAAAGAGAACTTGTTTGATTAATAAAGAATGCAACACTTACCACCAGCACATCATAGTGTAGTGATGTGGCTGGATACCAACCAAAAGAGCGTAATGAATAATCTATCTGGCAAGGCACGACGTACCGATGTGCACTGATTGACAGGACGAAGTGAACAAAGCGGACTCGAAAGAAGTTACGACATCGACACGTAGAAATGTGGTTGGCCGTTAGTGGATGCACCGTTGGAGGGCTTCCGACCAGTTAAAAAGGCTAAATAGTAGGCATTGGTGATGCCAATAGTGTTAGTGGTGACGTTAGTAGGATGCCCCACTTACTCTCGTTAGTCTGATTCAAATAATTGTTTGAGAAATAACTTTAAAGAACCAAGAACGAATCTGTGTAATCTCGACTATGTCGTTTGAAGATTTTAGGATTACGACCTGAGTAGGGTGAACCTACTTTAAGATCGATGAATGCACTTAATGTCGAATACATTATTGTTAATGTCGTGTCCCCAAGTTGAATGTTACCTGAAACTAGAGGACGAAACTCAGAGTGCTTGTCAATAACGTAGAACCATGATGTAGCTGTGAATTGCCCGAAAAGGGGTAATAACAATAATCCTGAACACTGAAGTACATTGGGTATGCCGACCAAGAACAACCCATCGAGGGTACGAAGCTGAAGCAAACACGAACACAATGAATGTGCATGACACAACCTCACGTAGACACTTTTGAAGGACTGAACTCGTGCCACGACATAGACTTAAATGTGTAGAATTGTTGAGAAAAATCTAGTGAGTAACACCATGCGATTTACATAAACGAGGTAGTGTGTACGACACACTCTCAGGGACATGACGACTAAGGTACACAGTACACCCGGCGAGATCATATATCGATAATCACTGATGTCGTAGAACTAACAAACGTGACACGAAAGAATGCAAATGACATCAATCGCTTGACGGCGATGAATGACAACTGTAAAGCGCCGACAAGTGCAGCGTGTGACGATTAGATGACAAGTAAAGAATCTAAATAGGAGATTTCCATCACGTAAGCTGAACAACAGATTGCACCGAGCAAATGCGAGACACAGACGACACACAAAAGAATAAATGTTGTTATGACTTCTTACGAAGTATCTTTGACGTGCAAACTTGCCGATGAGGGATGAACCATGACGGAACTCGTTCTGCAAGGAATGAGCCGATAATCAAAAACGTATGTAGACTTTATAATGAAGGGTTCCCGAAAGACTCGCTCGAGAAATGCATTGAAGATTAACGATCCTTAGGATGTAGTCCTTGAAACACATTTTTGAATGTGTGTGATTGTACAAACGTTAGGTTTGAATGTCTTGGAAAACGAAAAATTAATATCCCTGAACCGTTAAAATTTATTTGTAATCTATATCTATACGTTGACTACACTGATTGTTCTCCACTTTGACCCATTGACGGTGGTCAAGCTTCTACACGTGAATGGAGATGGTATCTCCGTAACAAATTGACAAAACCTCTTTCCAAAACCAAGTAATGACATATCCGTGAAGATAGAAATGCCTTTTGTGGCAAGAATTTTATGTAATAACGTTGACTTTGACCTTTATACTCATACTCTACGAAACGGTTGACTAAAATGTAATGAAGAACGTGCTCTAGATAAACGCATTTAAGAAATCACCATGACCCTACTGTACCAGTTGGTACGTTCCTACGATTCCTGAAGAATCTCGCTCAAGATCTCAACGATGAAGATGTTACTCTACCAACAAAGACACGCGTACGTATGAACAATAGATGGTATTGTATTTTGTCACTCAAGGTATTCACATCACCGTAAACGAATCACTCAAAGAATTGCCGAATGAAAAGATTATTGTGAAGATCGTTACGAATAAACTTGGAAAATTTTCTATTAACTAAATTCCTAAAACGAAAATCCATAAATGAAATCCTAAGTACCTTGATATTATTGAAAATAGTGGACGTAATCACATGTTGAAGAATCTTCTTTCTGTTCAGAAAGGGAGCCGTTGATAAATAAATGATCGAATTAATTGTTACTAGGAATATATTTTGTTATAGACCCAAGCAGAACGAACTCATACGCTAATGATGCGAAAACATTGTTGAATATGAATAATAAGCAACCTGCTACTAGTAAGCATCAGAAGTTGCCTCCTCTCGAGAGCAATACGAGCATGAAGTGGAAACATCATGAAACCAACCATGACGATATGTGATGTATCCGAGCCCGACCCTCTCAGGTCCTTCCCCACGCCTCACACAATCATGGGAGCCAAAGGACTTACGCTCAAACTTTATGATCCATTTTAATAGGAATTCAAAGTCCTTTAACCAGAAAGGCGAAAATAATTTTCGTTTTTTACCTAAGGGTTCCGCTGGCCAACCCCCATCCCGTCCAACCCAACCCCAAACATCCAAAAGTATTTTATTTCCTTTTGATATCCAAAATAAAGACTCTTCCATCTATTTTAACCCCTGGTCAAAATAAGAAACCAAAACAGCTCCATTCATCTTCCAACATTCACCAAACATCGTTCCTACTATCTTCCCTATTACAACCCACTAAACAACCATAAAAGGCCAGAAGACACATGGTAATTTCTTAACCCTTTAACCACCAAATAAATCCTTATATATGCAGCCAAAGTACCACATATCACCCTTTCCCTTGGTTTTATCTAACCCTGATTTTCTTCCATTTCATATCTCTCCATTTCTTCTCCTTCATCTCATTCTTTTCTTCAATTAAAACACCAAAAGAACTCCTTCTTTATCTCCATATTTTTCCAGCCATTCCCCACATAAATACCACCATTTTCCACCCATATTTTGGGCCCTGGTAACTTTGATAATCAATTATCAAACACAGATAATCGACTATCATACCCATATCATACCCATATTTTGTCCTCGAACTCTCTTGGGTCCCCGAAACACAGATAATCGACGAACTTGTTGAACTCTCCGGTCTAGAAGTTATTTTCTAATTAAATAAATAAGATTTATTTATTTAGGACAATCTATTCTTTTAAAGAATTAAAAGATACCTTGGAGATTCTAATCGTCTCAATATAATAAAACTAATATGATTATAGTTAGAAACATTTAAAGTAAAAGATTGACTCAAGTACTAGTATTAGGAAAGTAAGAGTATAAACCAGGTGGATGCCTGCTGAGCTCCAATGGTTAATTAAAACTGGGTAAAAACGTATGTATGGGTCTCCTTTAACTGCCTGGTGACCCATCAGGTGGGGATTCCACCCACCCAACGGGGAACACCCTCGTTGGTTGAGCATGACCAGCTGATCCAGTGGGAACAATCATGACTCCAAGAAGAGTAGAAAGTCCATAGTCTAGAGTTGAGTACAAGTACAAATAAATGGTAATCCACCACTACGAGATACGCTCCGTTTCGGCGAGATTGGAAAAAGGGCAGGTGCTAGGTAAATTATATGATGAACTATTAATGTGAATTGGATGA
Organism: Cuscuta australis; assembly: GCA_003260385.1. Classification (NCBI taxonomy): domain Eukaryota; kingdom Viridiplantae; phylum Streptophyta; class Magnoliopsida; order Solanales; family Convolvulaceae; genus Cuscuta; species Cuscuta australis. The sequence continues at coordinate 514,105 of NQVE01000176.1, forward strand.
TATTAAACCTATGTGCATGATATCATGTTATGATTGTGAATTAGTGGATTTGCCTATGTGTATGTTCGAACTTGTTGGGAAACGAGGCTTAGATGATGTAGTAGAAAACAAAAATTTAGAGTCCAAAACTCGATTCCACCCAAGAACAACTTACGTAAATTACTAGCTATAGTAAGAAAGTTACCTTAACGGCGAAAACGGAGAACAAAGAAACAGTCGGGGATGGTTTTGAGGAGATGAACGTAGCGCCAAACATATGAAACCTCAAACGTATCCATACGAACTTGCTTCGGGGTCCTAGATTCAACTTGTGCTGGCAAGTTTAATATGGGATAGTAAAAACTATATATAATATTACTACTTTGGGGAGTAATAAACATATAGTAAAATATTTATCTTATAAATATTTCTTTATACTCCCTCCATCCGAAAATGTTCTTCCCACTTTCCTTTTTGGCCCGTCCGGAAATATTCTTCCCATTTCCTTTATTAGTATACTTTTTAAGGATAAATTTCAATAATACCCTTCTATTTTATCACTAATCTACTTTTTTATTGCTTTTTTAATAAGAAAATGTGATTTAAAAGTTTATAGTATGTGCATTTTTGGAAATTTGGTATTTTTATATAATCCCTATTAAGCGTGCCAAGTCAACACGGGAAGAATATTCCCGGACGGAGGGAGTAATATTTTCTGTATATTTCTAACACTTTAGAAAAAAGACTTTGAACACAAAATAATATTTTCTCTCTTTTCTCTTTGAGGTGGCCGAAAATAGTGTGTTAAAATGAGGAGGGATACTCACATTTTATAACACAATACTTGAAGGAATTTTCTTGGAAATTACTTAGGGACAAAACAAATTAGGATTAATGTAATGTCCCCAACCAACACAACAAGACAAATATTCTTTACTAATAAAATATTTGATTATATCAATCAAATATATCATTAGGTGGAATATCAAAATATGTTTTGTATTTTCCCCTTTAAAATGCATTATATTTGATTTTGACATCAATAATTATCATATAATTAGATTGATGAGAATAAAAATAATACAAACACACAGACACACACACACACAGATATATATATATATATATATATATATATATATATATATATATATATATATATATATATATATATATATATATATATATATATATATATATATATATAATATATATATATATATATATATATATATATATATATATATATATATATATATATATATATATATATATATATATATATATATATATATATATATGGGAGCGTCTAAAATGACACAGTTACTTATACACCAGTTCGTTTGGGGTACCTACGGTGCTCCGTTTGTAAAAACGACGGTTTCTACCCCCTAACCCTCCCCTAAACCCCCACCCCAGCCCCACCCTTGCCCCCCTCCCGCCCCCTCCCTACCCAGTGCACTGCCAGGCAGTGCACTGGGTAGGGAGGGGGCGGGAGGGGGGCAAGGGTGGGGCTGGGGTGGGGGGTTTAGGGGAGGGTTAGGGGGGTAGGAACCGTCGTTTTTACAAACGGAGCACCGTAGGTACCCCAAACGAATTGGTGTAAGCAAATGACACCAGTAGCACTGGTGTCATTTTAAACTTACCGTGTATGTATATATATATATATCACAACTATATATTTAATATTACTCCCACTAGTGTTGTATACTACTCTCATACCCAATGCATAACTGTACGTCTACCAGTATTTCAGATAGCATTAGTTATGAATCAAAGCATACGGCCCCACATATGAGAGAATGTAATAACTTCAAGTCTGATGATAGTTAGAGCAAGGTCGAATTGAAAATACTGATAAACACATTACTGTAGATCCATGCAGTATTCTCAAGATGGGTCAATCCAGTCACATATTATTGATATAATACGCACCTACGTACAAATTAAGATATCACAATACATATAGTCTATTAAGCGAAGGTACGTTTAAGATCTTAAAAACCTTTTTGAAAATTTATATCTTAAACTAGGCCTAGCTTAAAGGTTGGTTATACCTTGAACTAGATTTAGTTTAAAAATTAAATTGGCCTTAGACTAAGAATAGTTTATGAGCATTGTTTACACTATGAATGTTGAATATAAATGAAGAATATGAATGTTGAATTTGAATGAAGAATATGAATGTTGAATGTTGAATAACGAATGATGAATATTTAATATTGACTATTGAACATCTGAACTGAATATTTTGTGCGTGATATCAAATGATTTGATTATGAATTGAGATTCAATTTATATGGATGTTCGACGCATTAGATATGCTTACTCAACTTCAACGCTGAGCGTGTAGTATATTTTATTTGCTACACGCAGGTAAACAAAAAGAATGAAGTGACGAACCCCTATGGGGCAAGATGGTCGACATGGATGTGAAGATATGAATTGTGGTTTTGAAAGACATAAAGATCATTATGTTTTGTAATTGTTATTTATCAAGCTTCCGCAACATTAAAAGAATGAAGTGATGAACCCCTATGGGGCAAGATGGTCGACATGGATGTGAAGATATGAATTGTGGTTTTGAAAGACATAAAGATCATTATGTTTTGTAATTGTTATTTATCAATCTTCCGCAACATTAAACTACTCCGTTATTACCTTGAATGATTTATTATGAAATAAAGTTTTAAAATGTTTGAAATATTTTGAATGTTTACAAATACCAAGTTTATACTTTAGTCCGAAAGGGGCTGCAGAGATGGTGGCGATGTCAATTGTAATGGATTGAAGGGGATGGACAGCGAAGAGATTAGAATCAATCATGAAAAGGAGAAGAGCTCGTTTGGGAATGAGGCACGTGAGGATATTTTTATATTTTAATAATTTTGGTCCTATTTAGAAGAGTTTATGTTTGAAGTCTTATTTTAGTGATAAGACACATGTTTTATTCTTACTTATGGAGTTTTCTTCTATTCTTATTTTGGTTGCATTTCGTTCGCCTGATAAGATTTTTTCACTACTACAAAAATGACCAAATAGATCTCCCATTGTCAGCAAAACAAACGATCTAAATGGAAAAAAAAATCGCATACTAGTTAGCATTTGAATCGGTTAATCCTAATAACCGATTCAAATAGTTATTTAAATCAGTTATTAGGATTAACCGATTCAAATTCTATTTACCCTTTTGCATCGATTAATCCTAATAACCGATTCAAATAGTTATTTGAATCAGTTATTAGGATTAACCCGATTCAAAAGGGTAAATAGCATTTGAATCGATTAATCTTAATAACCGATTCAAATAAATATTTGAATCGGTTATTAGGTTTAACCGATGCAAATAATTGTGTTAACGAAGGCCTCCAATTCATTATCCTTACACGATTTTGAAAAAAAAACCCTCCAAACCCT